>JAAGEH010000124.1:256625-559653 GCA_011751065.1 Lasiurus cinereus
TGGCCCGATCTCCTGTCTCCCCCGTGCATCCCCCCAACACATCCTGCAGCCCCCCCGCACCTGGCCTGGCCAGGCTGCGCTCGCTCCCACCGGTGCCTTTGCAGGGGGCTGTTGTTCTCTGGCAGGCAACCCTCCTGTCCTCCAAGACCCCTCCTCAGCAGCCACAGGACAGCTCCCTCCCCTGAGCGCCTTGTTTCCTGGCCATCCTTCTGTTAAAACAAGGGCAGGGGTACACACACATCTTTCTCCAGGGGTTTGATCCGTGGGGCCGGGGGACGGAGGCCACGTCACCCTGGTGCCCAAACTAACACCTCCTCTGTGATATGGGGACACGCTCACCCCATCCTTGTTGTAGGTAGGGTGTTGGTGGGCAGGAGCAGATGTGAGGCTGGGAGGTGGGCCCCACAGGTCAGGATCCGCGGTGCCTCCAAGCCTTGGACCTCAAGCCACACCAAGCACGTCTGCCTCTTCTCACTGGAGTCGTCGCCTTAGCCCAGTGGTCGGCAAACTCATTAGGCAACAGAGCCAAATATCGACAGTACAACGATTGAAGTTTCTTCTGAGAGCCAGATTTTTTAAACTTCAACTTCTAACGCCACTTCTTCAAAACAAACTCGCCCAGGCCTGGTATTTTGTGGAAGAGCCACACTCCAGGGGCCAAAGAGCTGCATGTGGCTTCTGAGCTGCAGTTTGCCGACCATGGCCTTAGTTGACAGGTGCCTGTGGCCCATGTGTGACCAACATATCTCCTGGTGATGGTGAGGGGCAGGGGGGGAGAGGGTGCTTTTCAGAAAATGAGGAGGACCATGCACACAGGGGGCTGCATGCCTCTCGGGGCCTCCTGGAATGACCAAGACACTTCCTCTTGGGGTGGAATTGAGGAACTCAGATCCACAAAAATGGATTGCCATGGACACCAACTGTTCTAGACAAACATCCCTATCAGAGACCCACAAAATCACACACACACACACACACACACACACACACACACCCCTCCTTGGAAAACCCACCCCACCTGAGGCTGGTTCCAGGGGCCGTGAATGGGACAGCACTGCCATCTGGTGGTTGTTCTGGGTCTTTCTTTGTCAGGCCAGACTGGCTTCCTAGAGTCACAGCTAAGCCATAAGGGGGGTGTGGGGTCCACCCAGACCCAGAGGACTGGGACTCCCAGGGATGAAAAGGCATGCAAGTGTCCCTGAAGAGGAGTTTCGGTTGTCTGCCCTTATTCCCATGTTCCCCAGAAGCAGATCTCCCTAACAGGAGGCCCATCCAGGGATGGTGAGCCTGAGGGACGTCCCCACCCGGGAGGCATACAAGCTGAGCTGGAGCCACCTGCAGATTGTTGGCCTTAGTGGCCGAGCAGACAACCTGGGAAGCCATCACCAGCTTGGGACGATATATCCAGCCTCATCCTACCCCACCCAGTCCAGACACCCTCCCGTTCAGTTTGTTTACTAACCATCAAATGTGAGAGCTTCTCAGCACCTGGAGCATCAATGTGGGATGGGAGATGGGAGATGCGGTCGCCAAGGGTGGCAAAGCCATATCTCGGGGACTTTCAAGGCCAGTCTTAGAAGCATAGACTTTATTTGGGGTAACAGGGATCTGGGGTCAGGCTCAGATGCGGGGCAGGGAGGGGGGGGACCTGTTCAGATGGGCATGTAAAAGCCCACTAGTGAGAAGAGGACGAGGGCAGGGGGCCAGCTGGGTGACAGCAGTGGCCTGGCCAGGGCAGGGGTTTGGTGTGGGTGTGAAAAGGATGCAGATACCAGAGTTAGTAAGGAGATTGACTCAACAGGCTGTGGTGAGGGATTGGCCTGTGGTGGGAGGGAGTCAGTGGAGGGCATCATGACAGTGAAGTGACCTCCGGGGGTGTCAGTGCTGGGTGGGGTTAGGGGAGAGACGATGAGAACGATTTGGATCTGTTGAGCCTGAGAGCCAAGGGCACTTCCTGGGAAGGGATCCAGAAGGCAGGTGAGGTCAGGACTGGTGGCATTTCCACGGGAGTTGGAAGGCTATTGATTGACAGCGAGTGGAAGCAATGAATAGGTGAGGTTATACAGGCACGGCCCTTAGAAGCTCTAAGCACTGGAAAGTTAATGGTGCTTGCCCTACCCTCGTCAGTCAAACAGAAGGATGCTAAATTGTAGGCTATAACATTTCCTGTATTATCAAAATGCCATTGTCATCACATGGATGGGTTCATAGAAACTGACATTTTCCTCCCCCTCTTCCTGGTCTGATGGCGCTCTGCCTGCCTGGTAGGTGATCCAGCTGCCAATCCAGGCAACAGCAGCAAGGTCAGAGGTCCCGGAAACATTCACTGTCAGGGTCAGAGGGGGGCAAGTGTCACAGTCTGACAGAGAACAGTTGGGGAGTGTCACTTTGTTGGGGCCACGGAAAGAGAGAATTTTAAGATAAAGAGTGTGATCCGTCACGGGAAAGCCAGCGAGGATAAAGAGGTGAGGACTGAGGATGTGTCCCAGATGTGGCAATGGGGCTACCAGCTGGGCCCTGATACAGACACACTAGTTCAGTAAAGCCAAGCTGGTCTCTCCCCCTCAGGGAGGTGGCCCTGCCTAACGGGACCAGCCTTCGGTGGGAAAACCTGGGTGCTTTGACCTCGAGATCCTCCAGACTGACACACTGGAGGGGAGGGGACCCCAGGGCAGGGATTGAGGGAAGCTGGCCCGGGAAGGAGAAAAGCAGACCAACCAGTACATCTATGAACCTACAGTAGTAGTACTTCAGGGGAGAGGCTGGGCAGCTGGTGGCGGTCCTTCTTTCTACCACAAGAGGGCAGCATAAGAACAGGTCATGCCTTGGCCCAGCGTTCTTCCATCTAAGGCAGTGGCTCTCAACCTTCCTAAGGCCGCGACCCTTGCATACAGTTCCTCATGTGGTGGTGACCCCCAACCATGAAATTTTGCTACTGTTATGCATCGTGATGTAAATATCTGCATTTTCCGATGGTCTTAGGCGACCCCTGTGAAAGGGTCGTTCGACCCCAAAGGGGTCGCGACCCACAGGTTGAGAACCGCTGATCTAAGGGCTGGATTTCCAGATCCTGTTGTGTGATCTTGGGTTCCCAGGGTATCATCCATTCCTACCCTTGTAAAGTGTGGCAATTGGACATCATCAGGTCCTGGAACAGGTTGGGGATCCCCTTCATTTCCTAGGGAGAAATACAGACTTGCAAAATGTGCATAGATCTCGTGTCATTAGCATGCATATGCATATATGCACATATACACACAAGCTGAGACACACACTGACACATGCTCACGGGTGCACGTAGAGAAACAAGCAAACACACGGGGGCTGTGCCTTCCTTAGAGCACACCTCCAGGCCTCCCTGCATCCAGGGCAGACATGCCCCACCCCTTGGCAGGTAGGGGGGGAGGGAATTTCATCTTCTTAGAAGACATGGAAGGTGTCTTGGGTCCGATCTTGGATAATGTCGGGAACATCTTTAGATCCAGGGAGTCGTGGAGATTCTGGCAGAGGGTGAGGTGCGAGGCATGACCTACAGCTGAAGCCACCAGCCCCATGCGCTTCCAGCACCCAGGGGCTGAGGCTGAGCCGAGGGGCCCCAGACCTATGGACCAGTCATGCAGCATTAAAGCCAAGTCCCCATCCTTTGGTGGCTTTGGCCTTGACAGAGAGATGAGAGGAGCTGCATCATGCTCTGGGGTAAGGGTTACAGGGCCCCAGCCACCCCTACAGGCAACAAACAGACCCAGGCCAGGCACAGCAGGGACAGGAAAATTTAAGGGATGCCTGAGTTTGCCATGGGGCTGGCGTCTTCTGGGGCCAGCAGGGCAGCTGTGCCCTGTAGGAAAGCTATCCAGCCCTGCCCTGCAGATACCCCTTGGCCTGAGCCAGGGCTGGCTGTGGCATTGGCCTCTGAGGTATAAGGGCACCAGGCAGAGCCTGGCCCCAGAGGGTGCTGGGAGGGGAGGAGTGCAGGCAGGCCAGTAGCTGCCCCAGGTCTTAGAAGGGAGCCAAGCTAGCTGTTGCTGGGGTCCAGAGAGTTCCCCCTCTGGGTGCCCACTTGGGGCCTGGTGCTTTGCAACCATTGCTCATTTAATCCTTATCCAACCTCACACCACGTCACACTGATAATTCCTTTGGCATTTAGAAAAAATAGAGATACAATTCACCTACCATAAATGCACCAGTTGAAAGTACACTACTCAGTGTTTTTGTATCTTCACAGGAGGGGCTAGAGGGCCTGGTAGGTTCATCTGCCAGGCACTGAGCCCCTCTGTGCAGCCCCAGAAACTAGGAACTCATGGGGGACAGGCCAGGAAATAAGCCGGAGGGATTGGGATTGTGCCTCGGGCCAGCAGGGGGAGCCACCATGGAGAGAGGCAGAGAATTGGCTGCTGTCGGGTCCCTTCCTCAGCTGAGATGTGAATCACACCCAGGATGTCAACCCTGGTAGGGACAAGTCTCAGGGTCTTTGCATCTGAGTACTTGCAGGGGTGCGGGGTGTGTGTTGGAGGCTGCCCTCTCCTCTCTGTGGAGCGCTGAGCTAGCCCCTGCCTCTCTAGATGCCACTTCCCCATCAGTACTCTGATCTGGGACAGCACCCCTGAGATTTGAAGATGGAAACAGCCATCAAGTTCCTCTCGTCTCCTCCATTGCGATTTTCCAAGCACCTACGTTTTGCCAACCACTGTGCCAGCATTGCCTTCTAAAACCCTCTCCTGAGGAACCCGAGGCTCAGAGAGGTTAGGCCGCTGGCCAGAGGTCACACAGTAAGTCTGTACTGAGATAAAATTCCAAGGCCTTTTTTCCATTGTCCCATTCCTCCTCCAGTTCCATGGATTTAAGTGCCTCTGCTTCAGAATGTGCTTCAGTTTGTCCCCGTATTTTTAGGAATTCTTCCCTCCTCCACATCCCAGGTTTGGTTGCCAAAGGGGGGAGCATGGATGGGGCAGAGGTTGCTGTCAGAGTGGTCTCCTCGGCCTCCCAAATGGCTTCTGGATTCTTCCCTGGAAGCCTGGCAGCTTCTCCAGGCACACCTCCCTCCCGCCCTCCCTCCCTGCAATCCCCTGGCCTCTTAAGATGCTGGAGGAACAATTGCTAATCAGCTTCCAAGAGAGAGACTGACTGCGGAATGAATGGAGAAGCCAACAACAGGCCTCAATTGCTGGCAGCTGGTCCCCAGCCCCAGCCCCAGCCCCAGCCCCAGCCCCAGCGCTGGCTTCTCGCTCTCCTCAATTCCAGTTTTCCTCCTCCTGCCCGATTTTCCCAGGTCTCTTCAGGTTTCTTCCTTAAGTCGATGAAGCTACAGAGGTGAAGGGACACCTCCCCCTGCTTGAAACACCCATTCCTTCACGGACCTCCCCATGGTGAGCCCCCCAAAACGCTGATCCTATTTTCATCTCCAAGCCTTTGCACACCCCACTTCTTCTGCATGGACAGCCCTCCTCGAGCTGATAGACTCCTACTCATCTGCTAAGGTCCCGCTTACAGGTCCCCTCCCACGGGACACCTGTTACTAGAGGCAATAGAGGGGGGATACTGCTTCCTACCAAGATTGAGAGGAGCAGGGGGGCCCCTGGGTGTTAGGGGTGTGGGCTTGGAGGCTGCAGGCAAGGAGAATCTTTTCTGTGCTTCTCCATTCACCGTCCCTCTCTCGTTTCCCTTTCTCTTTTTTGACTCAGGGACTCAGCTAAATGACCTTTAAGATCCCTTCCAACATCCCATGTTGATGCTTCTGCCATCATCCTTTGGGGGCCAGGTGACCCTGTATTTATTGAGTGCCAGCCACATTCAAGGCACGTTCTGAGCATTTACCTGCCCTCACCCTGGAAGCTGCCAGAAGCCCCCAAGCTCCCTGAGGGCCACACTACTCTCCTTTAAAGTGTGGTTCCCAGACCGGGGCCCATTACCCTGCTCCCTATCTGAGATGCAGAGTGGTTGTCACGAGGGAGTTCCCTAACCTGGCTTCCTCCTTCCTCAGTGGGTGGGACTTGTCTAGCTTCTCTAACTCAGAAAGGTTTTACTTGCTCTGGTCAATGCTAAGGAAGCAGAACTGTCACGCATCACTTCCGAGTCAAGCTTTAAAAACAAAAATACATGTTTGCATATGAAACCAGGTGGGAGCTGTTCCATTTTATTCAAATGATTGATGGGAACTTCTCTGCAGCTCATCCACTTCAGCCTCTTCCAAAACCGAACCTAAGGCGCCACCTGGTGGCAGCCTTTGGTTCTAACATGGCAGAAAAAAAACCCCGCTGGAGTAAAAGCTGCCCACACCCCTCTTCTCTGAACTGTTTCTTTCCCTGGATATAGACTTGCTATAAATGTGATAGAACAACAATTGATGAACATTTTTTCAATATTTTTTATTGATTTTAGAGAGGAAGGGAGAGGGAGAGAGATATTGAACCATCCGTGATGAGGAGAATCATTAATTGGCTGCATTCTGCACACCCCACACTGGGGATGGAGCCTGCACCCCAGGCATATGCCATGATTTCCTGGTCCACAGATCAATGTTCAACCACTGATCCATGCCGCCGGACTGTGTGCTGGCATATTTGAATCCAGTGTTTTTTTCTGTATGTAATTTTCACATAGCTGAGGATTAGTGTACACATATGTTTATGTATAAGTACACATTCATATATATGGACACAGTTATATTTAAACATATGCTGAATGTTTTTGTAAACGAAGTCTTGGTGTGGGTGTTGGGGGCCAGGTGCTAGCGTCAGACCACCCTGAGTTTAAATCCTGTCTTTGCCCTTACTAGCCGTGTGACTTGGGCAAGTGACTTCCCTGAGTAGCAATTTCCTTCACCCTCTGTAAAATGTGGTTAACGATGGGACTTATTCTGGGCTGTTGGTAAGGTAACGACACAATCTATGCAAAAGGCTTTATACAGTTCCCAATACAGAGAGGTTTCTCGCTGGTAATAAATGACCATATAAAGCTTAGTCTGCCTTTCTGATTCATAGCAGAAATCTCTAGAAATTGGATGAGTTTCTGGGTTCAAGGATATCAAGGGCCTCAACGGTGATACAGTTGGTTAAAACTGAGAGGAAGATTTCACCAAGATCCCCAGCACCACAGCTGTTCTCATGTGTCTCTATATTCTTCCAGTTCCTGTTTACGCAGAACAATTTTTAAGCATTGTAATTACAATGCTTGCAGTTTGCTTAATATTGCATTGTCAACATTTTCCTGGAGGGCTAAAGCCGTCATTGACATTTGCCATAACTATGAAACCAGGTGGGAGCTTAACTATTTCCTTACTGCTGAATATCTGAGCAGTTTATTTTTTCATTCACTCATTCATTCACTCATTCATACATTTGCTATTGAATGCCTACTCTCTGCCAGGCACTGAACTAGGCATTGGGATATAGGATCACCAAGAAGAGGACACTGCTGGCTTTTGGCATTTGGATTCTGGCCAGCAAGTCAAACCATTATCAGTAAATAGACAAGTAAAACTCATCAGTAGTGGTGTGTGCTCTGAATGAAAAGGAGACACCTACTGGTGAGACCTGCTTTTTAAAACATTTGTATGCAGTATTTTGGAAGTAGTCCTCATCTCTAACTTTCACCTGCTCTTGCTCCCCAGCAGCCACAACGAAAGCTTCTCTTTGGGGAGTCCCATATGGGGTTGAATTTTCCACTAACGTATGTTAGAGCTTTCTGATAAGTCAGAGCTTTCCAACACCTGACATTGAGCTCAAATAGGCCTTGTTTCCTGTTCTTCCTTCCTCCAAGGCTTGTGTTTCAAACAGTCCAGCCTGCTCCCCATCCTCCTCTGTGGGAGCCCCTTTCCACGTCCCTCGTGGTTCAGGATTCCCGTTCAGGATTCGAGTGCTGGAGGAGACTGCACGCAAATGAAAAGAGAGACTAGAAAAGCATTAATTTGGCGATATTGAGGGGCCAGGAGGGAGCCTTCCTCTAGTGGAAAGGACTACCCTTGCTCTGGCCTTTTTCTCCCTTTTATTAAGACTTTGGGACACACCCATAGCCTTTAGGCAATTACAAGAACTGAAGTTTACATGAAACAAACAGAGGCTGCTTCAGCTAACAATGTTTCAACTAAACAGTGAGTGATTAACTCTGACCTTTCAGAGTAATTAAGATTGACCAGCCTTCTGGCCTCCTGTCCACATCTTTCTATGAGTGAGACAATGTTTGGTTTCCGGCACCCCTCCCCCAAGAGGCTTATGATTATCATCATCGTAAATCGATGTGCACTTTTCCTCACCTTCCCCTCAACACGGGGCCACCACTAGCCCCGGGATCCTTTGAACCAATCCACAAAGGTGCCCACTTTGGGCAGACAAAGCCTTGGTGGGCAGGACACAAGTTGGCTATCAGCTCTTGTGGTTCACTTGATGACTCTCTTTGGCAGCCCTGCCCACAGCCTCCGGAATGAGTCTTACTCCATCAGTTTATATTCTGTCTCCTATGGGAAGTCTTATCTAGCATTCTAACCCACCACAGGAAATTCTTCATTCCTTGAAGCCCTAGCTTTTATTTTATTTAAAAAAATATATATTTTATTGATTTTTTTACAGAGAGGAAGGAAGAGGGATAGAGAGTTAGAAAATTCAATCAGCTGCCTCCTGCACACCCCTTACTGGGGATGTGCCTGCAACCAAGGTACATGCCCTTGACTGGAATTGAACCTGGGACCCTTCAGTCCACAGGCCGATGCTCTATCCACTGAGCCAAACCAGTTAGGGTGAAGCTCTGGTTTTTAACTCTTTGCTTTATTTGGCACTTGCTTATATACTGCCTTATGATCACTCTTGTATCATTATTTCATCTGAAAAGGTCTGATTTAGATTGAGTGATCAGAGGTATCTCTATAGATGTGTTATTTATAGAGATAAATAACTGAATGCTGGAGAAGTGGGCAGAGACCTATTGAAAGAGTGTCTCAGGCAGAGGAAGGGGCGAGTGCCAAGACCCTGAGGCAGAAGATGTATTAGATATAAGGCCAACACGAATATCTTTACATGAACTGGCCTATGCACGTTTGACAAATAAAGTGGAAGACAATTTACTAAGCTGTGAATTCATACTACCTTATGAGACAACCTTTGTTCTAGTCCCTGGAAATGAGGCTACGGGATTAAGCGAACCAGACATATTCCTTTCCAGACTAATGGAGGAGGCTAAGATGATTTCAGTAGGCAGACCATGGTGGGAGGTTATGATGCATGTCAGTAGAAGGACAGAGACAGTAACTATTGCTGCCTTTGGGGACTGAGGGAAGCTTGATTAAGGAGACATCGGAATGGGGACTGACATAGGAGTTTCCCAGGCAGAGACACAAAGGGGAGAGGGTGTCCAGGGAGTGGCCAAAGGGATGCAGGCAGGAGAGAAGGGTGATTTCAGAGCGTGGCAACCGGGAAGGGTCAGGAAAATTAACATGCTTGGACTTCATCTGTAGGTAGTGGGATAGGGGAGTGACTGGTCCAGTCCGGTTGTGGAGAATGACAGGATGTGGAGTCAGGGAGACCCGTGAGGAGTCTGATACAATGACCCAGGCTAAACGCTTCAAGTGGGACAATGATTATAAAAATGCGTAAGAGAGGAAAGATACAAAAGACATTTTCATGTGAAATCTGTAAGGCTTGGAAATGGACTGGTTTTTGGAAGGCCGGGGTGAGGTGGGGGGAATGAGTGTAAACTTTGCAACTTTCAAACATGGATGACGGAATGAAGGTGGTGACCCTTGCTGAGACCAGAAATACTTGGAGGAGAGATAGGATTTAGGGGGCGGGGGGCAGGTTGGTGGAGAGAGATTGGGGTGCTGTGAGAGCTTCTCTTCGGTACCATGGACAGCGCCGGGGTTCTCCAGAGGTCTTGGAGTACATTATGTAGGGCGGTGGTTTGGGGCTCTGGCTGCGGAGTTCATTTAACACGCAGCTTCCGGCCCACGCAGATGTTCTTCATCAAAGTCTCTGGCGCCCCTGGCGTGCAGGCGCCTACGTTCTCCATAAGCACCCAGGCAACTCTGGGGCAGGGAGGGGACCCGCTGACTGTACCTAAACACGGAAATAAAGCCCTCCCCTGGGACTGGCTTTAAAAACACCCGACACCCCAAAAGAATGGAAAGCAGGGACCTGGAGAGGTACTTGTGCGCCCGTGTTTATAGTCACAAAAGCCAACAGGTGGGAACAAGCTACATATCCTCTGACGATGGAGGGAGACTATGTGGTGGATATAGATACAATGGGCATCGTTCAACCTTAAAACGGGGAGACGTTGAGAGGCATGCTACAGCACGGGTGGGCCGTGGGGGCCTTGTGCTGGGTGAAATCAGCTGGTCTCGGGACAAACACTGTATGATTCCACGTACATGAGTCCCTACAGGGGTCAAGTTCAAAGACGGAGAGCAGAGCAGCGGTTGCCAGGAGCTGGAGGATGGAGGATGGGAGTTAGGCGTTAATGGGTGTAGGGTTTCAATTTAAGAAGAAAAAGCTCTGGAAATGGATGCTGGCGATGGCTGTTTGCACAGCGATGTGAATGTACTTGGTGCTATTGAACCGCACACCTACAAAATGGTCCAGATGACAACTCTTTTGTTGTTTATTTTACCACCAAACCCGACATAATAGGAAAGGCAGTGGTCAGTGTCCTCAACTTGAGAGGGAACCTGGAGGGCTTCTCCATCTCCCCGGGGGGCTCTGCGGCCCTAGGAGAGGGGGCTCCCCTTCTCCGGGTGGGGCTCCTCCAGGAGCAGCAGGTGTTTCTTCACACGGGTAGCAGCTCCCTCGGGGGCCCGGGCTTGTCACGTCCATCACCCATCATCGGGCTGATGGTGCAGTTCCTCACAATGGGGGAGGCTCTGCCTCCCGCTTCAGACCCGCGGCGGTCCCAGGGCGTGGGTGGGGGGCGGGGCCTCGCGCTGGGGAGCTTTGTCTCTGCTCCCCAGGTCCATCCGAGCCCGGGAGCCGCGCTGGTGCCCAGCCCTTCTCTACCCTGCATGTCACCTCCGGCCTCCCTGAGCTCGGCGCCCTGGGCAGGCGGGCGGGCGCCGCTCCTCCCTTTCCCTGCCCCCCGTTCCCCCTGCGTCGCTCTGCCCTCTTCCAAGATGGCCGCCGCCGCCTCTGTGACCGGCCCGGTCACGTGGTGCCGCCGCCTGTGAGGTCGCAGAAGCCGGGACGGCGGCGATTGTCCCTCCCCACGCGCCGTCCAGAGGCGTCGACTGCCCCTGTCAACTGGAGCCTGAGCGATCATGGCAACGGGCTCGGGCGGGGAGCGCGTGGCGGCGGCGGCGGCGGCGGCGGCGGCAGTTTGGCCGCGGCCCGGGGCGGCAGAGCGGCGGCGGCGGCGGCGGCGGCGGCAGTGGCGCTGGCACCGGCCCTGAGCGCCATGCAGCAGGGCGGCTCCGCGAGGGAGCTGGCGGCCGGATGGGAGGAGGCGGCGGCGGCGGGGCCCGTCCGCGTGGACCCCGGCGCGTCCGGGGAGCCCGAGCGCAAGGCGAGGGAGGAGCGGGCCTCGGCCCGGGCCCCGGCGCCGCCCCGAGCGGCCGAGGAGGGCGACGCCCGTCTCTTCCGGCCGCCGCCGCCGCCCACGCCGCCCGGGTCCGGGCCGAAGCCGGCGCCCGCGCGGGGGCTCGGGCCGCTCGCGAACGCCCGGAGCAAGGGCCGCAGCGGCAAGCGGAGCCAGGGCCGCCGGTTGAGCGAGTACTACTCCGTGCGGCCCGTCACCGTGGACAGCTCCAAGGCCAGGACCTCGCTGGACGCTCTCAAGATCAGCATCCGCCAGCTCCAGTGGAAGGAGGTGAGCGGCCGCGCGCGGGGCGGGGGGCCGGGGCGGGCGGGACGAGCTCGCGGGGGCCGGCGGCCCGGGCCGGGGGCGGGCGCCGCGCTCCGGTCACGGGCACTCCGGGGGCTGTGGGCCCTCAGGCCGGTTAGCCGCCCCTGCCTGCCTCCGGCTCCCCTGCAGCTCCCCTGCAGCTCCCGTCCGCGCCCAGCGCCCAGCGCCTGTCCCCCTCCCCGCTTTGTAGGTGTTTGTTTATATGTCTGGCTCCTCCTCCGGCTTGGGAGTCCCGGAGACCTGGGACCCGCTCTTGCGCCTTTTCATTCATTCAAGTTATATATGTGCGTGGCCGCTCCTGGGCGACTCGGGCGCAGTGGAACCGTTGGCACTTGGCAGGCAGGCAGACCCGGGTTCTCACCATGCCCCGCTGCTTGGCCATGTGACCTTGAGCAAGTTGCTTTGCCTTTTCAGCCTGTTTCGTACTCTGTAAAGTGAGGCTAATCATAACTATGTCACCGTTTTTGTAGGTATGAGGATATTGTAGCATAGCACAAGCGTGCATTAAATACCATACTCTCTCTCTCCATCACCATTATGACCACCCCCCTCACCACCGCCGCCACCCTCCTCCTCCTCCTCCTCCTCCTCAGTGTAGGCTCTGTATTTTATGGCCCAGGGCTTGGCATGCAGCGGGGTTCAGCCAGCGGTAGATGAAAGGGTGAGTGAAGGAATGGGTGATTTGTTCCTGAGCCCATTTTTGAACCCCTGGAGGCTGGCATGGAGCACCGATGACATCCAGGCATGTCTGTTGCAGTTGGCTTAGTGGATAAAGTCATTTGACTTTATTTGCAGCTGCTAAGACTATTTAGCTTGCTTTCACGTGGGTGAGGGTTGTGATGGAGGGGAGTCGAGTCTGAAGACTTCGGCCCACATGGCCTGTTGAGGGGACGGGATCTGCCACCGGCAGCGTGAGGACTCGAGGACTTAGCCCGGAGCCGTGGCGGTGGTAGGTGTCCAGGAACAGTTATGAAGTTGGAACGTGCATAGAGACGGCCGCAGAAAGGACGGATGAGGTCGCAGGTTTGATGTCCCGGCAGGAAAGAGTCATATAATGTGGAGGGAAGTTAAGAATCAGGCAGGGCAGACTTCCAGGTGAGTAGAGGTTAGCCATTGGGGAACAACTCCAGGTGGCAGGGTCCTCAGCCTTGGGGCTTGGGATTGAGGGGAAGAGTTTCAGGCCTAGGACACCCGGAGAAAGTGAGGGAGGACTCCCCGTTCTGGACAGGCTCCCAGGTTCACACCAGAGATCTGAGGACCATGACAAGATAAAATTAGAGAACTCATCAGTGCAGAGTCCTGAGGAGGAGAGAATCCAGGGACTGAAACCAGGCCACAGTGCCAGGCAAGCTGATTGGCCCAAGCGGGGCCTGTGTGTAGCTTAGCCCCGTGGGAGAGAGATGTGTAGCTGGCTAGATCTTGAGAGCCAGAGCCAGATGGACTCAGAAGTCAGCAGGCATCCATGCCAGCCCAGGTTCGTTCTCTCATTCTGTAAGGGTTCACGGTGCATGCTGCGCCCTGCAGATCAAAGATGCTTAAGCTGTAAGATCCTCTTGCCCTCAAGGATCTTAAAGTTCAGCCAGGGATAAAACACAATGAAGAAACCAACGCAGTAATCACAGGGTCTTTGCTTCTGCTTCCTGAAACCCTCTTTTCCCAATTAGGTGTATGTCTGACTCTGTCACTTCAGATCTCTAGTCAAATGCCACTTCCTCAGACAGGCCTTGCGTGCTGATCCCTCTTTATTTATTTATTTTCCACAGCACAAAACTCTACCCGATACTGTTATGTACTGTTTATTGTCTCTTTCCCTCGTTATAATGTAAGCTCCATGAGGGCAGGTGTTTTGTTTTATTTACCTCAGCTGCTTGGCACATAGAAAGTGCTCAATAAAACTTGATTGAATGAATGAATATGTCATGTGATAAGTGTTTCTCTCTCTTTATGTAAAGTTGTATGTGTCGTGGGCAGTGGAGGAGGGCCACTCAGGGAGGGCTTCCTGGAGGAGAGAGATGGGAGCTGAGTTCTGAGTGCTGAAAAGGAGTAGGCGTCATTTAAGGACTGTTGACTCCGATCCCTGGTAGAGGGAGTATTTGGGCAAAGCAGGGGTATATTTGGATATTGAGTGGGTGGCACAGTAGTGAGAGATGAGGTTGGAGAAATGACAGGGATCCGATAGTGTGCCACACTCTGGGATTTGGTCTCTTTTTTTGGAAGGCTATATGAGTCACTACAGAATTTTACATTTCTTCCATTAATTGGCTGTGATGTCTTGGCAAGTGCATTAAATGCTTTAGGCCTCAGTTCTCCTATCAGTTGGATGGATGTGGGTTGAAGCGGTTCAGTGGTTCCTAGTCTCTCTACTGCTGCAACCACATAATGGTGGTGTTATTCTACCTGAGACCCTTATCCTGGTGAAGCCAGTGGGGTGGACAGTTTCCAGGGCACTACTGGTACCAGCCCTGTTTCCCCCAGTGTGAAGAGGGATGCTCATTCTAGTATATTTTATACCATAATCCACTCACAGTCAGATTTTACTATTAGATATATGATTATTAATGCCATTGTCTCCTATTAGTCACTGAGATTCTGAGGACGGGTGGTATCTGACTCATGTCCTTGTGCCCAGCACACTGAGGGTGTTCAATGAATACTCACCAAATGACTGAATGAAATACTTGCAAAGAGCCCATCTCTCATCTGAACCTAGAATGTGGAGTTTGAAAAGTGCCCGACTAGCTAAGCTTTAAAGTTTCTTCCAGCTTTAAACCCGGATTATGGCATTCTTAGTACCGGCTACAAAGTTGACTTCGTGACAAGTAACCTGTATGTAAACCAGGTCCTAACAAAGTGCCAACACATGCGCTCTCCAGGCCTTGGTGTCCCATCTGTTATAGGGCGACGTTGAACAAAATCATCTCTAACGCTCAGCACTGACATTCTGGCAGCAGGAACAGCTATTGGGGGCTGCTGTGCAAGGAACTGAGCCAATGTCCTTTGTGTGACATACTGTGCTGCTGCTGCAGGATTTGAGGGTGCCCAGCTGGCCGGCTTTGGCAGGTGGCGGGTGGGTAGCCTGGGCAAGAAATAAGGTCATAAATACCAACCAGGCTGAAAGTTCTGTCTCCTCTTTTGAGTGCAGAGTGAGGGGCTACATGACACAGTGCCCTTAGGAGGGCAGCACTCAGCATGTGAATTCCTACATTTGCTCTGCTACAGGGCACAGTCTCTCTCCCCTTTTAATTTTCTTCATTCCACGTTCACTTAACAACAATTATAACAAACCCTTCTATAGCTCTTACCCCGTCAGACACTTTTCTGAACGTTTTACATGCATATAATGATTTCATTCCCCCAGCATAGTAAATGCCTGATTGTCTCCCTCTTACAGAGGAGGAAGTTGAAGTGCACAGAGGTTAACTTATCTAAGGTCACACAGCCGGTAAGTGGCAGAGCCAGCATTTGAAACAGGTATTTCATTTGAAGCCAGCTGTCAGTTCTGTCTTTCCCCCCTGTTCCCTTCTGGCTCTCTGTATGCAGACCTGGCTTAGGGGTTGCAGATACAGATGTGACTGGGATTCATTCCTTGCCCTCCAGCAGTGCCCAGTGCAGTCTAGTCCAGGGAATACCCCAGACTCTTACCATCTAGTCTGGGAGTTGAGTGGGTAAAGGACATTTCATACTGAGTAGGAACAAAAGCAAGGAGTACAGATCAGGTTTTATATGTAGGATGGGACGCTGGCAGCTGAGGGAGCATGTGGGAGATTGGAGAGGGAGGAGGAAGGAGCCGGATCACAGAGGACACTGAAAGGCTGTACCAAGAAGCTCGCGCTTCTGCCTGGATGTGATCACAGGTTTTGCCACACGCAGCCTGGGCTTGCCTCGCCCACTCTCAGTCCCAAGGGAACCACGCCAGCTGATGATTCTGTTCCAGTCATGTCCACTCTGGTCAGGCCTAATTCAACTGTGCTCATAGCCTTAAAATTTGTTTGAAAGGAAAAATCGCATATGTTAGCTCTGTGAACTTGGAGATAAGATGTAAGTGTATTGTAGAATAGGAAAATCATGTTTACAGGGTCACCACTGAAGTTACAACATGAAAGAGAGGGATGGTTTCTGGCTCATGGTAGATGATCAAGAAATATTTACAAAATTATATGGTCCACTTCCAGGTTCTCCAGATGAAGAGCGTCTCTCTTCATCTCCTGCATATTCTTTTGTGGTTTTGATGCACTCATTAAAGAAAACCTTAGGGAGAAGGTGCCTCAGAGAATAGATGCCACTGTCGTTGTGAGCTGCCCTCTCTGGAGATTAGATTGTGTATATGGGCACAGTGGTGCCATGGACACCGGCTAATGTGGGTGAGAGATTTGCTAGAGGGACCTTTGTTTAAAGGTATACTAGAAGCACTAAGCACAAGCCCTGTCCCAAGATCTACATATTACCGTGTGAGCTCTTTGTTTCAGAGACTCCAAACCATGAGGACAGTGAGCGTGTTTCTCTATTCCAGATGGGCTGACACCTCTCCTGCATCACCTCACCTTGTGCCTTACTGCCTCAGCTGCTGTTTGTATACACATTTGTTTCCCTGGGTGTGTTTGAACCATTGTCTAGTAATTTTTATAAATGCCGCTTAAGCTCTTAGCAGGCATTTCTGATGGTGAATTCTCTTCTCCCTTCTGCTTCTGTGTCATCTGAATAAAGCCTTCTCATCCTTAAAGGAGCTGAGAGAAAGGGCGGCTCTTACCCCTACCCCCCACCCCCACCCATGCCATCATTCCCAAGTGTAGTATTACTTTTCTAGGAATTCCTTCAGTCCTCTGCCTAGGACTCTTATGAAGGCCAGCTTCCATATTTGCTCTTTATGCTGGTAGGGAGATTTTATTTCTTTTTGTGTTGGAACTATGAATTGTTGGAATTTAAGAAAGCAACAGTGGAAAACTTTCTGGATGTCTGAGGCTATTTACAAATTCCTTTGTTCAATTTTCCAAAACAATATGTGCTTATAAAAACATATACAGTTCACAAGTATATAAAATAAAAAACAAAAATCCCTGCTCCCCACTCTCTGTTCCCCTCCCTTCCATTTCTCCTTGGAGGCAACACCACAAATACAGTTGGGTATGTTTTTTTTCATATTTTTTCCTAATGCCTGTATATATCAGCATAACTAAATTGGGCTATGATAACAAGCAACCATAAAATATTAGTGGCTTAACAACAAAAGTTTATTGCTTGCTCACACTTAAGGGTTCAGTGTGGGTTGGGGATGGTGGTGGGAGATGGGGTTCTCATCCATCTTGGTTTTTCAGAGATCCACACTTCCAGCTCATCACAACAAATTACTGAGGGAAGGGAACATGGGAAATTGTGGTTTTTAAGACTTCTATCCAGAAGTGACTGCTCACATCTTATTCATCAAAGCATGACTAACTTCAGGGGTGGCTGGGCTGTGCTGTCCTCCCCTGAAGGTATAAGAGGAGAATCTGAATATCTGTGCCAAGGACTACTCTATAGCTATACTAAAAACCATTGAACTGTACACTTTCAATAAGTGAATTGTCCTGTATGTAAAATCTTAGTACACAAATCGACCAAACGGTGAAATGACTGGTTACTATGATGCACACTGACCACCAGGGGGCAGATAGTCAATGCAGGAGCTGCCTCCTGGTGGTCAGTATGCTCCCACAGGGAGAGTGCCATTCAGCCAGAAGCCGGGCATGGCTGGTGAGCGCAGTGGCGATGGTGGCAGCCTCTCCTGCCTCTGTGCTAAGGACCCCTCGGGGGATGTCTGCCTGCCAGCTTAGGCCTGCTCCCTGTGGCAGGCAGACAACCCTTGAGGGACACCCCCCTCAGTGCATGAATGTTGTGCACTGGGCCTCTAGTATTTCAATAAAGCTGTTGAAAAAATGCTACATGCTTACCCAGTTCTTATCATTGAAGAATTCTTGTCTTATAGGTTGTAATTGCAAATATGCTTCAAAACTCAAATTAGTCCAGTGCACCCTGTTAATTCTGCATTGCACTGTTGCTTGTTATTGGTATACTAGAGGCCTGATGCACAAAATTCGTGCAAGAGTAGGCCTTCCTTCCCCTGGCTGCCTGCACCAGCTTCCCTCTAGCACCCAGGACCTGGGCTGGCTTTCCTCTGGTCACCCACAGGCACCTGAGACCCGGATTGGCTTCCCTCTGGCTGTCTACAGGCACCGGGACCTGGACTGGCTTCTCTCCAATTGCCCGCAGGCACCGGGGATCCAGGATGGCTTCCCTCTGGCTACCCGCATGTACCAGGGCTGGCTTCCCCCATCTGCCTGGCTTTGTCAGAAAGGATGTCTGGAATAACATCTGGTCTAATTAACATATTACCCTTTTATTATTATAGACTACTAGAGCCCCTTTGCAGGAAGATTCCTGCAGTAGGGCTTCCTGCGGTCATCTCCGCTGCCCCGCCTGCTTCCCTCCCTTCTCTGCCTACCCTCTCTGCTTCCTGCCCTGCCTGCTTCCCTTCCTTCTCCACTACCCTCTTGCTTGCTTCTCCTCAGCTTCCCTCCCTTCTGTAGCACTTGGCTTCCTTCTACACTGTCTTCAGTTTTCACACTGCACTGGGATATGCAAATTAACCACCATCGTGGTTGGGTTAATTTGTATACTCCTGATTGGCTTGTGGGCGTGGCTTGTGGGCATGGCTTGTGGTATAGTGGAGGTACAGTCAATTTGCATGTTTCTCTTTTATTAGATAGGATAGGCCCATTGCACGAAGATTCGTGCAAGAATGGGCCTTCCTTCCCCTGGCTGCCAGCACTGCCTTTGCTCTGGCCCAGAGCTGCCTTTCCACCTTTCCACTTCCCATGCTGCCCAGAGGCCCAGAGCAGCAGGGGTGGTATGGAACACCTGTGTTATCGCCATGGCAAATTAACCCACCATCTTTGTTGGGTTTATTTGCATACTCACTCCTGATTGGCTGGTGGGTGTTGTGAAGGTATGGTCAATTTGCATCTTTCATTTTATTAGTGTAGATCGTCTCCTTGGTTACCTGTGTCTAATGGAATCTTGTCCTGGTGGCATAAAGTAGTAGCAGCTGTAACAGCTACTTGTTTTGTTTTTGTGGGGGTTAACTTGAATATTTGCTTAAAGGATAAAGTTTATGCTTCCTCTTTTTTTAAATATATTTTATTGATTTTTAACAGAGAGGAAGAGAGAGAATTAGAAACATCGATGAGAGAGAAACATCGATCAGTTACTTCCTGCACACACCCTACTGGGGATGTGCCTGCAACCACGTTACATGCCCTTGATTGGAATCAAACCTGAGACCTTTCAGTCTGCAGGCTGACGCTCTATCCACTGAGCTAAACCGGTTTCGGCAAGTTTATGCTTCTCATGAGGACTCCATATAATTCTTCCTACCACCTGAGATGCAGTATAATGTGGTGGATAAAAGCTTGGGATTTGTAGCCAATTTAACATTAGACCAATTTTGTTGTGAGCCTCAATTTCTTTACCTATATAACTAGAGGCCCAGTGCATGGATTTATGCACAGGTGGGAGTCCCTCAGCCTGGCCTGTGCCCTTTCACAATCTGGGACCCCTGGGGAGATGTCAGACTGCCAGTTTTGGCCTGACCCCTACAGGCCAGGCCGAGGGACTCCACCAGTGCATGAATCCACGTACTAGGCCTCTAGTATGCATATAAGATCTTTCGTTAATCTCTTCTCGCCTTCCCTCTTCCCTGCTTCCCTCTGAGATTCATCAGTCTGTTCCACATTTCCATACATTGAGCATCTGTCCCCTCGTGGTCAGTGCCATCATAGCTACTGGTCAAATGATCAGATGGCCACTTAAGCTTTTATACATATAGATGGACATCATATACCAGTAATCAGACCTCATAGAGTTGTTTGTTGCCAGTCTAAAAAGATATAATCATGTGAAGTCCTGGTACATAAAAAGATTCGATTGAATTTATTTTATTAGCATCTGGCCCTAAGCTTCTTTAGACTTACTTCATATATTCCGGGCAGCAAACTCTTCCTATCTTTGGCATTGCAGAGTTCAAGCCAGAAATAGAGAGCCAGCTGTTTGTAATCTTTGGGTTTTGTCTGGGTTTGCTTTCTATGATAACATAGCTTTCTTTAGCCTTTACACTTTTTCCTTTCTTAAAGAATCTTAGGCTTTGTGTGAAACTACCTACACAAATCCCTATCCTCTTATTGGATTTTTATGACATTTTCTTTGAAATTGTGAAACTTTATGACTCTCTATGTAGGTTGCAACAATGTTCCTGTAATGGTATGTTCTAACTATGAAAACTTCTTACTCCTAAGACATTTTTCTCGGAAAAAGGGCTGTGAGCAGGGAATAAAGGGGGAGGCAAATGGTCCCTTTTGAGTGACAGTTTAGTAAGCATCAGCTGGTCACTGAGGATTGTTGTTTGAAGAGTTTATGCAGCACTATTCCATTAGAATGTGCAGAAGTATTTCTGGAAAGTACGGTGACTAAAGCATGTAGATATGACCTTAAGTTCTGAGGCGTTGAAAGGTCTTCATTATTCAACAAATATATGCTGAATGTCTACTGTGCCCCCAGCCCCGTGTAAGGCACTGTTAGTAAAGACACAATCAGACACCATCACTGTCCTGAACCAAGGCCACTTCTATCCCATACTGTCCTTTTGTGTGGATTAGAAAAAGGTGCCCCTGCTCCTTAAGGAGAAAAATATTACATTAATCAATATATTATTTATACTTCGAAACAGATTTGTTATAGCAAATGGATTATTAGTAAGAAGTGAAATACTAGCTATTGAATAATATTTACATGATAGAATGAAGTTCTATTTTGATGTTAAAGTTGGAATTCAGGAATATTCTGGCATAGTAAACATCAGATGATTGAACCCCAATATGAAACTTTACATTTATCTGGTGTACTAATACAATGAAAGATTTTTAAGAAAAAGTTAAAAGAACTCACCAATTATACATCAGATGTAATAACAGATCTTATTTAGAAACATGATCTATTTTAGATGTTACTGGACCAACAGAGTCTTTTGGTAATACAGTTTGTCAAAGAAGAATAAATATATTGTCTTGTTAAAATAAGGCACTTGACTACCATATGCCAGAAAATTCTCATCATAAATAAAAAATTGCCAAAATCATCTGATGTTTATTTACCCAACCAGAATATTTCTGAATTCCCTGCTTAAATCAAGTACTTTCATTATGATAATATGTAAAATTACATATTACTAATATTTGTTATGAATAATCCATTTGTAGTAAAGAATATAATTATAAAATATGAAAAGTGTTCAAAGCATTAAAGATATCTATCTGTGGACAGTATTATGGCATCCTTCTGCATGACCTAAAAAGCCAGACGTGGTGGCCTTACAGGCTGCAGGCTAGGGAGGTAGACATAGCTGGTGATTCTAATGTGAGACGCTGAGTTCTACTAGCACTATGTATACAATGTGGTGGGAGACGGAGGGAGGCAAGGCAAGGTCAAAGGCTTGTACGTGTGTGAGAATTGAGTAAGGAGATCGTCTTTTGATATATTTGGCTGTCAAGTAGCCTCTAAACCTTCTTTTTAGATTCCAGCTACTCTCTGAATAAGTGAGGTAGCCGAGTTCTAGATTGGAGAGGTGTTTATACTTTTAATAAGATTGTGATGTCTCTCCTCTTGCCTACACCTTCCTCTGTCTTTAGGTCTCTGTTATCATAGCATGAACCAGCTTTATTGTTATAGCTTGTTTAATTTTCTTTCCCTGTTATAGTTTAAATTTTTTTCTTTATTTTATTTTTTAAAAATATATATTTTTTTATTAATTTCAGAGAGGAAGGGAGAGAGAGAGAGAGATTGAAACATCAATGATGCCTCCTGCACACCCCACACTGGGGATTAAGTCCGCAACCCAGGCTTGTGCCCTGACCGGGAACTGAACTATGATGTCCTGGTTCATAGGTCCTCACTCAACCACTGAATCATCCCAGCTGGCCTCTTTCTCATCAAATTTTAAATTCAACTAGTGCAAAGCCACATCTGTCTGGTTTATTATTGAATCCTTACACTCCAGTGCACAATGCTTGGCACATCCTATCTAATAAAAGAGTAATATGCAAATTGACTGTACCTCTGCCACACCCATACCCATCAACCAATCAGGAGTGAGTATGCAAATTAACCCAACCAAAGATAGCTGAAGTAACGGAGAGAGCAGGAGGTTTGGGTTTCCCCAGCAATGGAGGAAGCCAAGCTTTCTGCCTGCCCTGGCCTGCCTTAGCCTCCGCTTACGGCTACAAAGTTTCAATTATAGAAGATAAATAAATCCCAGATACCAGGCCTCCGCTTGGGTTGCTGGAGGGTGTGACTAGCCTGTAAACCACCATGGGCCCTTATCCAGGCTGTCCCACACCCCAAGGGAACCCCCACCCTTATCCGGGACACCCTTCAGGGAAAACCAGCCAGTTCCCACCCATGCACCAAGCCTCTATCCTATCTAATCCTATCTAATAAAAATATGTAAATTGACCATCACTCCATCACTCCCCTGCCCCCATGTGTACACAAGATGGCCACCATAAGATAGTCAGTATGAGAGGGCAGTTGGGAGGGACCAGGCCTGCAAGGGAGGGCAGTTGGGGGCAATCAAGCCTGCAGGGGAGAGCAGTTAGGGGTGACTAGACCAGCAGAGGAGGGAAGTTGGGGGCAACTGGGCCTGCAGGGAAGGGCAGTTAGGGGCAAACAGGCTGGCAGGGGAGCACTTAGGCATCAATCAGGCTGGCAGGGGAGTGGTTAGGGGTTGATCTGGCCGACAGGCAGAAGCGGTTAGGGGCAATCAGGAAGCAGTTGGGAGCTAGCAGTCCTGGATTGTGAGAAGGATGTCCAACTGCCTGTTAAGACCCAATTCAGGTAGTCGGACATCCCTCAAAGTGTCCCAGATTGGAGAGAATGCAGGCTGGGCTGAGGGACATACCCCCCTGTGCACAAATTTTGTGCACCAGGCCTCTAGTCTTATAAAATAAGCTTTTGACACATATTGGCTGAATGATTTTTTTATTCATTCCACAGACATTTCCTGAACTCTTATTTTGTGCCATGGATTCCACTGAGCACAGGGCAAACAAAGAAATGACCCCAAGAGTGAATCAGGGAGCTCACTGTCTAGTTATCATGCTCTAGTGAAGGAAGAGCAGTGTTAAAGAGAGATGGAGAACAGCTGACTCAGATTCTAGCTCAGTGAGGGCCTCCTATAGCCAGGGGCCTCTCAGCTGAGTCTGGTTGAAAGAGAGGGTCAAGCAAGGTTTCCGGGGGTGGAAACAGGACAAGTATTCAGACAGGGATCAGCATGTTGGCATGCTAGAGCACAAGGAATTGGGGGGACTGCAAACATTTATCTGGCTGGAATACAGAATTTGAGGAAGGGAGAGCGATGAATGATTGGACCTGAGAGGTAGGCAAGAACCCAGGCTGAGAGATCAGGGGAACCATTGGAAGGTGTGTGTGTTACAAAAATCACATTTGTATATTGGACAGAACCCTCTGGCTGTGGTGTGGAAGGTGTGTTTAGGGATTGGGTGATTAACTGGAAGTAGAGAAAACCCAGAGGGCAAAGTCAGTGGCTTCCTGGTCAATTTCCAGCTTCTGGCAGGGGAACCTTCCAGCACCCCTCTGATGCGAGTGGTGTTTATATCATTAGCTCTGCCTTACAGATGAGGTAACCAGGGCTGGGACTGACCAAAGGACTCAAACCCAGGTCTTCGGCGATGCCAAGTCAAGTGCAGTCTCCTTGTCCCATGTTGCCAGGCAGATTGGCAGTGCTGGGGAGAGAATTGGCTCCTGGTGTTTCTTCTCCCCAGGGAACACTCTCTTACTTTCTGAGGGAGGGGACTCTGTCTTCCAGCCACCTAATGTAGCCCTTCAGGTCATGGTGCCCCTTCCCTTAGCCTCCTTCCAGCCAGAAAGAGATGGAGGCCCAGGGGGGAGCTAAAAGCTGTCCTCACCAAAGCAGTGGGGAGAGATTTGTGGGCCACTGGCATTCTCATTGCGTGGGCATCATGCTGCTATTTAATAAAGGCCTCATTGCTTGATGGGCCATTACATAACCAATGATATATTTTGACTTCATTGAGGAGGAAGATGCAGACTTAAATCACATTCAGACAGCGTGGAAACAAAAGCATAAAGAGGCCATTCACATGCATGGCCCTCCTCCAAGGGGGAGGGAAGGGAACAAACCATCATGGGGTCCCAGCTGAACCAGGCACCCAGGTTAGGAGCTTTTGCATTTTTTTTCTTACTTAGTGCGTGTGGAGAAGGTGCTGTGCGTTCTGTAGGTGAGGAAGCCGAGTGCCCGGGACACTGGCCATCCAGGTGGAACTAGCATCTCAGCCCTGGGTCCACCCTCGCAGTGCCTGCGCCTTCCCTGCACCGTGCTGCCTCCCCTGTGCACTCTGTTCTCTCCGGGAGACAAACCATGATGATTGTTGTGCAAAGGATGAACGGTGTGGAGGTCCGCAGTCTGTGCCAGTTTAGAGTGAACACTCCTCAAAGGCAGGAGCTCATCTGCCCCTGCTCCTGGCGGGTGCTGTACATGCTACATACAGGGCAGTCTTTAGCGGAGGCTGACATGTCCTTACCACTCTGACCTTCACCCTCTCAATTCTTTCCCTCTTGTCCGCCTCCCCTCCCCTCTGCTTCTCTGCCCCTCAGAGAACTTTCTGCCCTCCTTGATAGTAATGAGCGAGGTGATGGAGAATTAGTTGTGATTCCTACTTGATGCCACATTTACTAGTAAGGAGGTGATGGATGACAGCCTTGTCTGCAAGAGCCAGAGGGACAAGGTGCCTCTGCTGGGGGGACAGACTCAGGGTTATGGGCTTTACATTCACAATCCTTGGTCGCATCCCAGCAAAGAATTGAAGGCCCTTAGACTCTCCCCAGTTAGCCTCACTCCTGCCAGGCTTCCTCACCCTCTTGCACCCCCCAGTTATGCTCTGTCCTAATTACCCGGTTAGTTTGATCCTCCATCCTTTGCTCACACCCATCTCTCAGCCTGGAACAGCTTTTGGTCCCGCCCCCCTCCCTGCGCGCTGAACTTGGAGCTCCACTTCAGTAGCCAGTCAGTTATGAGCCTCACCTTGAAGCCTCGCCCTCCCTACAGAAGCAGTGGCTTCTCTCTTTTTGCCCTCAGGGCACTTAGTCCGTCCCTCTGTACATATGGCTTTTCTAGGGGACAGTGATTTGTAGGGGTACCAAACCCTGAGCAGTTTGAGGACAGTGATGGGGTTCCGTGTGTGTGTGTGTGTGTGTGTGTGTGTGTGTGTGTGTGTGTGTCTAGTGCCTGGCCTAAAGCAGGTGCTCATGCAGAGACCTGGAAGAATGGAGGACAGGGGCCTGCGCTGGCCTCACCTGTAGCAGGGGGCTCTCACCTGCCTTATCTGGGAGAGTGACCACTCCTCACCCCCACCCCCACTCCTCACCCCAGCCTCCCCTGTCTTCTGTGCAGACACCCTTGCTGACCAATAGTGAACAGACTTGCTCTGGAATGTGTCTGATGTGACCACAGAGACAGGGCTTAGATACTCGGCAGTTTCCTGAGGCACAGAGAGGGAGTGTCTTAGTCCGTGCTGTATCCCCACGCTCAGTGACACTGTCGAACACCAAGGGATTTTGTGCTTCTCGGGATCGTTTTCTTTGTTCCCTGTGTGTATTTGTTAGACTAGGCCGAACTGTGTGACAAGGAGACACAGCATGTGGGGGGCTCAACATAATGGCAGGCTCGCCCTTGTGAACAGCCTGGATGGAGTTACTCAGTTTGGTGGGGTGTTGTTCAGGAACTTGGGGGTCTTTCCATTTGTGGCTCTGCCATCCCTCGGAGTCTCTGCATCAGCTTCCAGGCAGCAGGCAAGGGAGGAGCGAGGAGGAGCACACAGGGGAGGTTTCTCTGCGTCCTGCAGGTGGCACAGAGCACTTCTGCCCATGTTCCACTGGGGGGAGCTGAGACACATGGCACAGAGGAAACCAGGGTGGACAGCAGTGGCAAAAGCATCTTATTCAGGAGCTGTTGTAATAGGAGAAAGAGGTCTGGGTATGAAAGTGGGCTCCACTCCAAGAACAAGTGGGGATTTAGAGCCAGGGAGCAGGGTGGGTCAGTGGTTGGAAAATTCCTAGGAGGAAACATAAGGGTAAAGGGGAACCCTGGCTAAACCAATTTGATAGGGTTCTTGCTGAAGACAGGCCAGGGAGGTGAGAAGCAGGGTGGGAGGTGAGGAGTCTGATTACATATCTAGGGGGATTAGATATTGGGGAGGGTCTTGCTGAATATGAAGCAGGATTCTTGCTAAAACTGGGCAATGCAGAGACCACTATGGAAGTGCAAAGGTTGAGACCTAGGGGGAGAGGGTTCAGAGGAGCCTGATTGGAATTTGGCCAAGGAGAGAGTCTTTATCACTGCAAGGTGGACTGGGAAATGTCCTCTACTGTTGTGTCCAGGAAGAGGAGGAGGAGGATTTTGGGGAACAGCCCATGATCTGCCACCGTGTGTAGAAAAAGGATTGGAGTTTGTCAAAACCGGGTTCAAATCCAGGCTCTTTGCTAGCTGTGTGGATTTAAATTAAATTAAATAACTCATCCAAACTTGGAGCCTCAGTTTCTCAGCTGAATAATGGCGAATAGTGACCTCTGCCCTAGACGATGATTGAGAGATAAGTAGTATGTACGTAATAGCTATCCAATACATTGTGACTATTATTATTGCTCTAGGCACTATTCTCTTTATTGTTGCCATGTATCTCAGTTTTACTTGACTGAAAATTTATTAACATGTACATGATAAAAATCTACATAATGAAAGTATAGACACTGAAAAATATGTATCTCACTCATCCTACCTTCAGTTCACTTCCTCAGAGGCAACATAAGCAAACTAGTGTACATAGCCCTTTTTACTTACCTAATGCTTTCAGGTGATACACTCCACTGTGCACCTTTGATTTCATTTAACAAGTAACTTAGCTATTGATTTATATCAGTGTATTGTGACTTACTGCATCCTTACTTTAAGGCTGTGTAACATTCCGTAGTAAGTGTCTAGCACTTACTTAACTGGGGGCCCATTGACAGCATTTAACTGGTTATAGTGTTTTGCCGCTCTTTAAAGCTGCAGTGACCATGTCCTTGAATATTTCTCTGTGCACTTGTGTGAAAACTTCCATAGAATAAAAAACCTAGGATTCATACTGTGCATTTAATTCTCTTCAAAAGTAGGATTTAGCATTTGGAATGCTTCTCTCTGAGAGCTGTGTTGTGGAGAGAAAGGATTGGGAATTAGAGACTTGGCTTGTCAGGAGAAGGTAAGGGATAAAATACCTTATGTTTTGTTTTTTTTTACATTTAAAGCCATTACTAACATAAACCTTTATTGCCTCTTCCCAAGATACCTCGATTCCCGATTCCACAGCAGGAATATTTGGCAGATTTATAAACCAATGCAAATGCAAACCGGCCTTTAGCTTCAGAGTTTATTTTCCCACATAAACAAATTGTCAACCAACTTTCTAAGTTCTACACACAACAAAAGAGTTGGATTGACCACAATAAAAACAAAAGCCTATGTTTTTGTTTGTTTTTGAGTGGCAGATGCAAACAGCAACCAGTGCTTTCTCTATATTAGCTATTTTTCACACATTATCTCATTGAATCCTTGCAGACCTTTGAAATGAAAAATATTCCTGTTTTCCAAACAAAGAAAAGAACTTGCTCAGGGTCATGCAAAACCAAGGTCTGAACTCTTCTTTTTTTTTTAAAAAATATAATTTATTGATTATTTACAGAGAGGAAGAGATAGAGAGTTAGAAACATCGATGAGAGAGAAACATCTATCAGCTGCCTCCTGCACACCTCCTACTGGGGATGTGTCCGCAACCACGGTACATGCCCTTGACTGGAATCGAACCTGGGACCTTTCAACCCACAGGCCAATGCTCTATCCACTGAGCCAAACTGGTCAGGGCTGAACTCAAGTCTTGATGACGATACTACTCAGTGGTCCTGCTTTCATGGGACTTAGAGTCTAATTGGGAGTGGTGGACAACTCAAAACTTATTACAAAAATAATCATGAGTGACCCAGCATGTATTCTTACTGAGGAAATCAGTAGAGCTTCACTGATTGTCAAGTTTTACCTATTGCCTGAACATCTGATAATCAGCAATGCCTCTTAAAGATTTTGTGGCCTTTCGGAGTGTAGTAGAGGAGGACCTGTTATGGCTGCAAGCTAGGTATCTGGCACCCTTAGGCCTGACCTCATTCATCTAGCATCTCTCAGGTGGCTAGTCTACTCTACATCTTTGGGTGGTTTCTGCCTCTCAGTTCAGTATTGCTCTCTGCATGACCTTGAACTCTGGCTTGGTGATTTGTGTCCTTCCCTGATGTCTTCCCCACACCCTTTATCAAACTTCTCCATTTAAAGCACTTTCTAAATTGTATGCCATTATTATTATTATTAATGACTCACCACACCCCCACACCACCGCTCTGCTCCCCCCGTTCTCCAGCCTTTGAGCTGGTGTCACCTCAACATTCAATCTCTACTTTTTGGAAACTGGATTCAGTTCTTTAAGCTCCCAGGAGATCTACTGCCTATGAACAAAAATTGGCACATTAAACTCCCTCCCATTCTCACATTTTCAAACATCATATCCAGAGGACTGCATACATCATATCCTGAGGAGAGCCAGTTTTTCCATAACATGGCATAGAAACAGTGCTTTGTGTCTGTGAATCTTTTTTTATTAATTTCATATATCTTATTAGCTGTTGGTTCCATGTTATCACACTCCTCTTGTTGGGCTATAAATTCACTCTTGTTTTATTTATTAACACACATTCGTTAAAGGCCTGGTAGCATTAGGCCACCACCTCTATTATCTCACTATGGCTCAGAAATAACTCTGCAGAGGGAATATTATTAGCTCCCTTTGCTGTTGGGGAAAGCGAGGCTCAAAGAGGTTCATTAACTTGTCCATGTTTCATCTAGTGAGTGGTAGGTCTGGGATTTGAACCTAAGTGTTTGGACTCTAATAAATCCGTAACCTCTCCTAGATGAAAGCTGGGGCTTGTAGTTTCTTATTAACCTGCTGCTTTGGTTACTCTACTCAGCTCCTTAATTAGCAATGATTCCGAATCAGTAGCATGTTACTGAGCCTTCAGGTGTGGGAATGGGTTTTGTTTTGACAGAAGTCACATAATTCATACTGAGAAGACATTACTTAACCTAAAACAAGAGACAGTAAAAATCTATAGGAAATCTGGAAGGAAGGAAGGGGAGCATTTTAATTTGACTGACTGACTGATTGATCTCTAGAGGATTTTTATCTGTTCCTCCACCCCCAACTCCTTTTCTTCTTGGAAGTTACTTCAAGGAGCTCTATTTCTTAAAAATACCCAGGACTGGCAGTTAAAAGCAAACTCCTGTGAATTGGGTTTTAGGTTTCCTGAAGCCTTTACCTAGCATCTCCCAAACTTGCCTGATCACAAGAATCACCTAGGGTAGTAGTCGGCAAACTGGCTTGCGAGCCACATGCGGCTCTCGAGCCGTGGTTTGCCACTCTGTTGACTAATGAGTTTGTCGACCACTGGGATAGGGGCTTAACCACAAGGAATGACAACAGCCTGTAATTATTGGAATTGAGAGTCTAGGTCAGTGGTCGGCAAACTCATTGGTCAACAGAGTGGCAAACTGCAGCTTGAGAGCCGCATGTGGCTTGTGAGCTGTAGTTTGCTGACCACTGACCTAGGGCATTTGCTAAAATTTGATTTCTCAGTAGTGATGGGACCTGGAGGCTTTTTTTTTTTTAAACAAGCTCCCTTGGGCTATTCTTTTGATCAGATGAGATTGGGAAACATTGAACATCATCTTGAGGAATTAGATCCTCTTTGTGCAATGGCCACCTTATATTTGAAGCTGGTCACATTGTATGGCAGAGATGAGAACATGAATTTTGTACTCAGAAAGCACAGGATTCAACCCCCCGCCACCTGATCACTTAAAATGGTGTTATCTTGGCACACAACTGAATGTCCTCATCTCTGGACCTCTGCTGCCATCTCCCCTGCCTGCAGACAGGACATGGTCTTCTTTTCTCTCACCACCTCCATTCTCCTCCTTTGTCTCCTTATTCTTCAGCTTTCAGGGGTGCACTCCCAAGTCCCCTGAAGTTGGGTCACTCATGATGATTTTTGTAATAAGTTTTGAAGTGTCCATCACTCCCAACTAGACTCTTAAGTCCCATGAAAGCAGGAACTATGACTCTCATGATTATTATCCTATCTAATAAAGAGGTAATATGCAAATTGACCATCATTCCAACACACAAGATGGCTGCCCCTATGTGGTCACAGATGGCCACCTTCATGTGGACACAAGATGGCCATCACAAGATGGCCAGCAGGGGAGGGCAGTTGAGAGCAATCAGACCAGCAGGGGAGGGCAGTTGGGAGGGACCAGGCTTGAAAGGGAGGGCAGTTGTGGGCAATCAGATCTGTAGGGAAGGACAGTTAGGGGTGACCTGGCCATCAGAGGAGGGCAGTTGGGGGGGACCAGATCTGCAAGGGAGAGCAGTTAGGGGCGACCAGGCCTGCAGGGGAGGATAGATGGGGGCGACCAGGCCTGCAGGGGAGGACAGTTAGGGGTGACCAGGCCAGCAGGGGAGGGAAGTTATGGGTGACCAGGTTGGCAGGGAAGGTCAGTTAGGGGCAATCGGTCCAGCAGGGGAGGGCAGTTAGACGTTGATCAGGCTGGCAGGGGAGTAGTTAGGGGTGATCAAGTTGGCAGGCAAAAGCAGTTAGGGGCGATCTGGCAGGCAGGTAGGCAAGCAGTTGGGAGCCAGCAGTCCTGGATTATGAGAGGGATGTCTGACTGCCTGTTTAGGCCCGATCCCACTGGTGGATATCCCTCGAGGGGTCCCAGATAGGAGAAGGTGAAGGCTGGGCTGAGGGACACTCCCCCCATGCATGAATTCTGTGCACCAGACCTCTAGTTTATTACTATAATGTTTATTATGTTAGTACTATGCCTCTGTGTTCATTATTACACACCCAACACTTAGCACAATACAGTGTGAATGAACTCTGGGCTTTGTTTTCCTCACCTGTAAAAAAAAAAATGAATACAGTCTATCCACAGGGGTACCGGGAGATTACTGGTAAATGAAATAGTGAGCGTTGAAGCCACTGATATACAGTAGGCATCTAATAAGGGTTAGTTTTTGCCTGCCTTTGGAGAACCCACTTATGACTATTGTCCTGGATAGCTAATAGGTTATAACTGAGGCTTTAAGATGGTTTGCTTGACACACTATTCTAAAAAGTCCCTAATATTTTTAAAGCTTTAGAGGTTAGTCTTCTCTTTTCCTCCCAAGCCCAAAGACTGTCTTCCACTAGTCTTTTAACTTCATTCTGGTGATTCATTTTGAGATCTCCAATAATTTACCCCTGATTTCCTTTGGCTGGCATTTATTTAACTTTTCTTTATTCAGTTTGGTGCTGGGAATGAAAATGGCATAAATATAGATTGAACGCAGTATTTTAAAAAGATTAAAATGGGTTTCAAAGATAGCTTTATGGTATCTCTTTTCCTAGAATTCTTTAGAAGAGAATAAGAACATTGACTTGTGAAGATTACTTCTAATCCTTTGACTGTGAAATCCAGGCTGATATTAGCTGAACCCAATTCAGAATTTTATCTTGTTTTCCTACCCAGTTAGGAATAACTTTTGGATGTGTGTCTGCCACTCAGATTTAAAGTATAGGAGGACTTGCCCTTTTGAGGTTTTTCCTCCCACACCTGGTCAATGGAGCTGCAGGTGCCCCCTATGAAACTGAAAACTGAAGCCGTCTGCTTTACTTCTCTGTGCTTCTATTTTCTCCTCTATAAAATGGGTATGAAAATTGTACTTACCCCTAAGGTTGTTAGCAGTTTTAAGTGACTGTATACCTTTGAAGTGATTAGAACCGAGGCGGGCACATAGTAAGCACATGGTAGTGGTTTTGATATATCTTAGCACCTAATCCAGTAGCCAGCACATAATAGGCATTCACTTAATGTTTGTTGAGTGGGTGAACTAATTAACTAGGCTAGAATCTTAGGTCTCCTGATTTTTAATTCTATAATATTTGTACTTACATTATTTGCAATAGGATATAGGTTTTCCCAAGGCTAACTTTGCTGGTTCAATTTCTTCAAGATGCACCAGGAAAGCACCAGGCTTATGACACTGTGAAAATACAAAGGTGTTTAAACTGGTACCAGAGTGCTTAAAAACCTGTGGGCCGTGGAAGCTGACTGCAAGCCATGAGTGGGCTGGCTTTGCCTTAATAGACCACGTTAGCTGATCTAAAGGGTGATATACACTTAATGCAATTGCCCAATTATGTGGCCATCAGGGAAATGCCAGCTGTCATTGCCCACTGAGCTGGGCCATCAATCAGTTTGTTCTGAGGTCACTAAGTAAATTAAAAGGTATTACTTAAATACTTAGTAGAGACATAACATACCCCATCACAAGGAGCCAGGGGAAAGCAGGGACTTTTGCCACAGCTATTGGCTGTGTCAAGCTGTGAAAAATGAGGATATTTGGAACTTGACAATGTAGTTCAACATGGGAAACAAAAGGAGACTCCCAAGTTAAGGATGCTCATATCCTCACCCCTGCTCCATCTTATTTGGTTGTTATTGCTTTTAAAATAATTTCTTTTAAGAATTCTGAACAGAAGGGGTAGCTTTAGCTGTGAACTAGTCCATCGTCCTTGAACTGGCCCACATCGAAGGGTGTACAATTCCTTTATAAAAGATGCCTCATTCACCTGCAGAGTCATTAAGTCCTGGGCTGGGGAAATGGATGACCAGAGCCTGCACATATCTGCTGTATGCCTGAGCAGTTTCACATGAAGATTTGTTGTGAGGCTTATAGATTCTGGTTCCATTCGGTTCCCTTTCTGTTATAAGATCCCAAAGTCTTGCTTTATTCCCTCCACACCAAACCACATGCCATTCATTCCTCCAGCATCTATTACTTGCCAATACTCACCATTCCCCTGTGCTCTTGGCAAGGCACCTGGAATACAAAGAGAATTAAGATGTTGTTCCTGCCCTGGAGAGACTTCTAATCATGTCCCCTCATGCTCCCATGCCTTTATTCCTAGGCTGACTCCTCCACTAGAGACTATCTTCCTGGCTCTGGGCTTAGCAAATTCCAGCTCTACAAGCTTCTACCAAATCACATCTTTTCTCCCAGAGGAGTAACTCACATCCTACTTCATGCCCCTCATGTGCTGGAGCATTTGCCACTTTGTATTGTGATTTATTTACAAGTCCACATCCTAAAGACAGGGACTGTGCCTTATTCTTCTCTGAGTCCCCAGTGCCTACCATTGAGTGGATGTATAATAACGTTTACTGAGTGAAATACTGAGTTACTAGAAGAATATAACTGTTATGTAAAGAGCATAGGAGAGCAGAGGTGGGGATGGAGCCAGAGAATAAAGGTGCTTTTCTAATATCTCTGTTACCAGCAGGGGGAGAGATGTGTTCATAAATGTCCCATGGTATAAGCCTTGAGGTTCCTGAGGTCTGAAAGGCCCAAGAGAGGCACAGGGTCTTTCATCTCAAATTTATAATGATTACTTTAAGTAAAGTAGGTATGACCTCCATTAACCTTAATCATGTCATTTTATGGCAGGCTAATTTCTATCTTTCCCTTGAATATGTTATCATTTCTTGTTCTTCTTTGGAGGGAGGTTAAGGAGTTGTGGTTATTTATTCACAGATTCACCGTTATAGACAACATTCTGTCCACTCTGAACTCCTTTGGATGCAACATTGGAGTTTAGTTGTTTGTTCCTGGTACCCACTGTCTAGGACAGCTAGGAAGGATTCCCCTTCCCTTTCTTGACCCTTGCCATTTGGTTTTCTCTCTCAGTAACCACTCAAAAAATGCACTCACCCGTTCTCCATTTCTCTCTGTGACTCATGAATTTGCACTTCTTGCTTTGACTTCTCTTCATGCCTATTCCGGTATTTCTAATCCCATATAAGCTAGTTCTAATTAGATGTCCTGTTGTCCCCTTGAGCTCAAAACTTCCAAAAGATGACTGTTTATCTCCCAGAGATACTCCCATTTCTATTCACTCTATTCCGTTAGAGGCTTCGCTGAGCATGGGAATCGGAAAGTGAGGATTAGGTTTGGCAGAGGTACCAGGAAGAAACAGGCACTCAGAGTCAGAGTACATACTTTGGCTGAGGTGGTTCAGAACCCTGGAGAGCTCCCAGTGGGCCCAGTGCCCTACTCTGGACTCTCCCCTTTCCTTTCCCCACACACATCAGCCTTATTATACCAGGAGGTGTACTTGTCTCTGGAGTTTTATGGTTGCTGACGGAACCTCATTCATTTCTCCTAGGCTTAGTTCTCTGGGGACTGAGGACATATGGGCTGAGTTCTGTTCCTTGCTCTCTACCACTTACTGGATACACTACCAGGGACCAAGTTGTCTAATTGCTCTGTACCTGTTTCTTCCACTGTAATATGTCTACCTATCTGACAGTGTTGTTGTGAGGCCTGATTGAGATAGTGCATGTAAAGTATGCAGATGTAATATGGACTCAGTAAATAGTAGCCACAATTTAAAAAATATATATATAGGTATTATTGGTACGATTATATTTTTTATAATATGTAATGGTATGATGAGTCAGTGGCCTGTCTCTGGGAGATTACAGGCTGGTTTTAGGGCCAGGAGGCACAAAGGAGTTTAGTGGGGGCAGAGTCTACCCTCCTTTATCTAGTAAGTCCCCCAGGAAACCACTTTTTTTTTGTCCCTGGGGAACATTATTAAGACAGCACTGGGTAATTTGGGGTCAGCACAAATCATAATCAGTTGTTGGAAAGGAAGAGCAGACCCTCATAGGTTTGCAGAATGAGAAATACCTGTGTGTGGCAAATGGGGAGCAGGACTGAAGGCAGCTTGGATGTTCATGGCCACAGACAGAGGAGGCCTGGATCCTCAGGCTCTCGCTTGCTCTTCGCTCAGTCTTTACACATGCTTGGTCTTTCACATGCTCCTGAGGAAACCCCTTTCCCTCTTTAGTCTGGCAACTTCTCTCTTTCTCATCGAGAGTCAGCTCAAATGTCCCCTACCTCCCTGAGCCTCATTTGTTTGCTTGGTAAAATGGAGACAGACTGGCTATTCATAAGGTTGTGTAGCAATTAAAGGTGACAGTGTGGGTGAAGAGGGTAGTTCGGAGGCAGATGTGTAGTAATGCTCAGTGAGATAGTGACTACAAGCATTACCATGATCTGCTTAGGTGTCTGGCTCAGCGGCTTCACTCTGAGCTCCTGGAAGATCAGGACTCTTTCATTCCTTCTATTTTCACCTCTCCAGCCCCTTCTCCTTCCATAACCCTCTGCTCCCATAGGTGGAGCCTCTCAGTGTTCCCTGAGCGCTGCCTGCCTCAAAGGTACAACCTGCTTGTGTGTTGAATGGATTAATTGATGTCCTGGCCAAGCCAGGATGTCTTTAGATCAGCGGTTCTCAACCTGTGGGTTGTGACTTGTTTTCTGATGGTCTTAGGCTCTACAGCAGTGACCCACAGGTTGAGAACCACTAGCAGGGTCGCCTAAGACCATCAGAAAACGCAAATATTTACATTACGATTCACCACAACACGAGGAACTGTATTAAATGGTCGCAGCATTAGAAAGGTTGAGAACCACTGCTTTAGACCCTCTTTCAGTGGGAGTTGCCACAGTGGGAAGTACTGAAATGTCATGGGAATCTGGTTAGCTGGGGATGAGCTGCCCCAAGAGGTGTCAGGAGTGACTTCAGGAAAAGTTGTTTGATATCCTGGCTGGGAGGAAAGTGCTGCTGAAATGGGAAACCTGCTTTGCTTTGTCCCATTTCAGTTAAGAAACACATTTAAAATTTTGATGTGGAAGAGACTTAGTAATTGGAGGCCTCGTGGTGGATTGATATAATTTACCCACAGTAAAGGGAGCAGAGAGATTACTATTGATAATTTTGCAGAGCGTAATGGAGTTAATTTATAATTGATATTGGAGTGCTTTTCCATAGGCTGAATTATGATGGAATGGAGACTCATTTAATATGGTTATTTTGTTGTTTGTGTCACCCTTATGAATTGGAAAGTGGAAAAAGAACATAGTGCTAAATTGGTATCTAATCTTTTCAGACTATTTGTTAAATAAACTGGAATTTTAATTAAAACTGCAAGCTGAGAGGTAAATCACTTCAGAATTTTGTGAAGGGTTTCTTTTTCTCTTGCCTAATATAATTACTACTAATATAGATTCTTTACAGGCGGGAAATTAGACATCAGAATAAATAACTGGAGAAGACTGTTGTGGGACACTGAAATTATGAAGGGGGCAATGTTATTTTCCTCTGCTTCTAACATGGGCTTTTCTAACATGGGCTTTTTTTTTTCCTATAGTTAAATTGTTTGGTAACAATTTTGATCTCATTAAAAGTCTTTCGATCAGAAGCAGAAGCAAGGCAGAGGACAGGCCTTACCACAGCTCTTCCAGGTTTAATTCATATGTGTCATTTATAATGAATGGATTTAATAAAAATACAACCTCTTTGTATTAATTCAGTGAATAGGGAATGGCATACTTACCCAGAGCATCATACTTGTGTTAAGGAGGAAGTAGTGAACAGGAAAGGGAAACTTCATATATCACGAAAATTGCTACTTTCCAGCAAAAGGTTGTTAATTACTTATCCTCCTGCTGTATTTATTGGCTCTATTAGAGGATGAGTAATTATTGTCTTCCCGGGAAACCCACTGGAGCCAGACGCGCCCGTATTAAACTGGAAGGCTCCTCAGTGCCACTTATCCCTATGGGGTCCTCTCCATCCCAACGACCAGGAACCTGGAGGAGATGGGTCACGCATGTGCCCACGGGCACAGAAGAGGCACAGAAGTGCATGGAGTGGCAGAGTAATTCTTACACACTGAACCGTGCTTTCCCACGCTTCTTCCCAGAGCATTCTTCCTCTCTTTGCCCAGTTATCACCCCGCCCGTCTCCTTTCTCCCAGCCGTGGCTGGCTTTTTCTCATCCTCAGTCTTTGTCCTCAGTCTCCAGATTCTACCCCCCCTCCACCTCCTCTCCTGCCTGGCCCAGCCTTGCCCTGCTTGAGCACTTCCCTTGGCTCTCTCCCACCTGCAGAATCACGTTCCAATTCCTCAGCTTGCCCGTGAGCCCTCCGTGATCCGTCTTGGCCCAGGGACTGCTCCAACGTTGACTCCAGGCACACAGAGGCTCTCACGCTCTCCTAGATTCCCTGCCCTGCAGGCGTCTTCCCGCTGCCCGATTTCCCTTTCTCTGCATCTCTGCCTGGCAAATGCCTCCTTCCCACTAGCTCAGATGGCCCCTCCTTGGTTAAACTTTCCCCCTCTGGAATGGAAACGTTGCTCCTCCTGGGCTCTCACAGCACTTTGTCACACAGAACCTGCTATCTGTCAACACCTCTGTCTTTACCCCAGGCTGGCTCTGGAATCCCTGGGGCTGTGATCCACTGCTGTTCTCCCGAAGGTGGATTTGTTGAGGGCCAGCCTCTGCTCTTTATTGGGGGATGTCTAGGGACTCTGCTTCTCTCCTTTCTCACCATGGGACTCAGTTAGGTGAGGAGCAATCTCACTTTCAATATTCTGTTATTGGACTAATTGAGCTCCTACAATGTGCCAGACTGGTCACAAATGCTCTTTTACTTGCATAGTTGTTTTTAATCTTCACCACACTCCCTGTGAGGGAGGCTTTGCTAGTCCCCTTTCTCAGATGATGAAACTGAGGGCCTTAGTGACTGGCAGAGCTGAGATTTGAATCCAGATGCTTGACCCCAAGTCAAGGAGCTTTCCTGCAAGCACGGGCCTTCTGCAGAGGCTAGGCGTCTGCCCAGAAGACCTACCTGCTGCAAATCCCCTCGTGTAGCTTGTGCACGTTTTTCTTAAGGCTGGTCCTAGAAAACACCTGCCCAGCAGCCCCTTTGGGTCATATCTTACCAGCCAGTAGATAAGGGTGAAAGGTGCTGGGAAGGAGCAGAAGCGAGGAAGGAAAGCAGCATTGTTTGAATACCTCCCGCACACCAGACTCTGTGTGCCAGGCACGGTGCGAGGTGATCAGACACATAATTCATCCATCTAATAACCAGTCACACTGCCATTATTGTCCCTTTGAGGTACAGGCTTGATCTATGTGAGGGCTTTTCCCCCAGTCCCATCCAGAGACACCGGGGTCATGCAGCTGGCCGGTTCCTCACCAGCACAGGGAGGCCTTTTCTCATCAGCCCCACTTTCCACAGGCAGGAAGGAGCCTGGCCCCTCAGTGGGGTGGTTGGTTGGCTTTTCTCACCTGGCTGAGAGGATGCCATGCCATTGCTGACAACTGAGAAATAGAGTGAGCCACCCACCCTCTCTTAGGTTTAAGGGGGCTCACCTTCCTTTGATATGCTCACATTTGTCACACAGAACCGAGCCCCATCTGGCACATCCTTCAGAATTTGATGGATTTCCACCAGTATTTTCTTTGTCTTTCTCTCTTTCTATTTCTCTCTTCCTCCCTCTCTCCTCTGCCTCCCTCCCTCCCTTCCTTTTTATTTAATATATTTTTATTTATTTCACAGAGAGGAAGGGAGCAGAGAGAGATTGAAATATCAATGATGGGAGAGAATCATTGGTTGGCTGCCTCCTGCATGCCCCCTTCTGGGGATCGAGCCTGCAACCCTGGCATGTGCCCTTAACCAGAATCGAACTGGGACCCTTCAGTCCACATGCTGACACTCTATCCATTGATCCAAACTGGATAGGTATGTCTCCTTGCTTTCTTGATTGAAAAAAGTGTTAAATTTTTAGTTCATTTTTGAAGGGCAATTGCTCAGTCCTTTCTCTGTCTGATTGGCCTTCTCTGGCATTTCTGTGTCACATTCTTTCTTTTTTTAAAAAAAATAATATTTTGTTTTTGAAAGTATTACATATGTCCTTCTTCTCCCCACTTCCATTTCCCACTCCAGTCTGTCACCCCTCTCCACCACCACCCCCAGGCCTTCAGCACTATATTGTCTGTTCATGAGTTAAGCATATATGCATACAAGATCTTTTGGTTAATTACTTCTCACCCACCCTCCACACCTTCCCTCTGAGATGCTGCACTCTGTTCCATGTCTCGGCATCCACTCCATCAGTTTATTTTGTTACATAGATTCCACATATGAGTGTGATCATGTGATACTTGTCTTTCTCTGACTGACTAATTTCACATAGCATGATACTCTCCAGGTCCCTCCATGCTGTCTCAAAGGGTAAGATATTCTGTTTTGTTTGTTTTTATTCTACTGGGTAATAGTCTATCATATAAATGTACCACAGCTTTTTTATCCACTCATCTACTGATGGCATACCACAATCTTTCTTAAAGTATTAACCACAACTTAATTTTTTAAAGTTATATTTGCTCAGTGTTTTGGTTACAGACTAATCCATCTATCCACTCATCTATCTTGGAACAGTCCAAAGAGCACAGTCTTTGGAGATAGACCTGCATGACTTCAAGTTCTGGTTTGCCACTTATTAGCAGTGGGATTGCATTTAAAAAAATATTTTGGTTGATTTCAAAGAGGAAAGGAGAGGGAGAGAGGGAGAAATATCAATGAAGAGAGAGAATCATTGATTGGTTGCCTCCTGCATGCCCCATACTGGGGATCAAGCCCACAACCTGGGCATGTGTCCTGACTAGGAATTGAACCGTGAATTCCTGGTACATGGGACAATCCTCAACCAACTGAATCACACCAGCCAGACAAGATTGTATTATTTTCTGTGCAAAATGAAAGCATGTATGTAAGATACCTGGCACATAATTAGTACTCAATAAATAGTTATTATATTCATTATAAAGCTATATTATTCTTAGATTCCTTCATTTTCAGAATGCTTTCCTTTTCCATGACCCAGCTCTAAAACTAGTATCTATTGCTGTGTGACAAATTTTACCCAAACTTAGCAACTTAAAACAGCACACATTTATTATCTCTGTGGGTTAGGAGTCTGAGCATGGCTGATCTGGGGGTTGTGGCTCAGAGTCTCTCTCAAGCCTGCTAAAGACTTGCCTGGGGTCGAAGGATCCACATCCAGCCTTCTGTCTGGTGGAGAGGCAGTCATGTAAACAGAAACATTCCGCGCCCCCCCGCCCCGCAAAGTGGTGACTGCATCACCCACATCAACAGGGTACAGAGGGGGCATTGGAGGGGACTCTATTAACTCTGCCTGCGGACACCAGGGAAAGTACCCCAAGTGCAGGTTACCACGGTGTTTTTATTCCAGAGGTGTCCTAATGATGCTTGATATTTTCATGGCATCAAGGTAATTTCCTTGGACATTAAAACAATAACTTGTCCTTTATAACAGCGATTTGCTGTTTACAAAATGCTTTTCCATGCATTGCCTCTGTTCACACAACAGCCCTGAGAGATAGAAATGTTTTATTGCTGTTGTTTTCCTTTTCAGTAGATGAGCAGCTGAGACTTAGAGGTGCAGGGTCCACATGTCAAGGCCTCCGGGTGGGGTGTGGTGGGTCGGGGCTTGAGCCAGGGTCTTCCCAGTCCAAGCATGGTGCTTTGGCTGCTACACTTTCTTTGTGTTCCCCCTGAGGCTTCCGGCCCCTCATTTTAAAGCTGCAAATTGAGTCAATTCCCTCTATAGATGCATTACACACATATGCTTGCCCATATCAAAGCTTATTTGCCACTTTTATGCCCAATCACTTGAAAGATTTTCTGTTCATGAAGAAAATCATTCACAAAGTACAGAAATGTGAATTGTGCTTTCATCAGCATGCACTGTGAAATTTCTTTTTGCAAAAGCCCTTGCGGGGGTTCAAACTTGCTCTCTGGGTCATTAGGAGAGGGACCTGAATATCAGTTCCTTAAGCACAAATGTGCTCAAAGGACATTTACTGATTTTAATTCTTGTCTGAGCCTGGCTATTTTGCAAGTGTGTTTTAGACCTTTTGGGCAGGAGGGAAAGGGATTTTGGGTCCCTTCAGGTGTATTTGCTGAAGGAGGAACTTCCTTTGTGGAAAAGATGGTAGCATGTAGTGTGAGGGTAGGTTAGTTATTATAGTTCATGAGTGACTGATAAATACCACTACAATGATCAGTTCAAGATTATTGTGTGTAGCTGGTTAAGGACATGGGCCTTGGAATCAGGCAGACCTGGACTTTCCTGGCTCTGCCCTTACTAGCTTTTACCTTGGGAAAGTTATTTAATCTCTCAAAGCTTTGTTTTTTCAACTGTCAATAGGATTAATAGAAGCACCTTCCTCATAAGGTTGTTGTGAGGATTAAATGAGATAAGTTGTTTAACAATTAGACATAGTATTACCTAAATGTTAATGATGATCACAATGATGTATTTGAGTAGCTGCTATTCATAACTTCACTTACTCGTTCTAACATGATGTCTCTTAACAGCTAGAGGCTTCAGGGAGTCTCTGAACCTCCTGGAGTAAATGTGATGATGTGACCTTGAGAAAAATGGCGAGTGGGGAGTCTGGGAAACATTTGTCAATTTTCAGTTGCCCTATGAAAATCTGTGCACCATTCCAGGCTACAGAGAGCTCAGATTAGAGCCTCAAATGGCCGCTTAGTGTCAGAGGGTGTAAGCAAACAGTTTTTTATGTTGTTTTATTATGATAAAATATACATACCATCTTAACCTTGTTAGGTGTACAATTCAATGGCATTAAATACATTCACATTGTTTTTTAACCGTCACCACCATCCATCTCCAGAGCTTATTGCATGTTCCCAAACTGCAACTCTGTATCCATTAAACACGTAATTCCCTGTTGTTCCCTCCCCCACCCCCAGAAACCACCATTCACTTTTCCTAGGAATCTGACTACGCTAGCTGTCTCATATATGTGGAACTGAACAATATCCTTTTGTGTCTACTTTATTTCACTTAGCATAATGTCCTCAGGGGTCATCTGTCTTATAGTAGGTGTCAAAATTTCATTCCTTCTTAAGGCTGAGTAATAGTATATGTATGCCACATTTTGTTTATTCATTGATAGACAGTTGGTCGACACTTGGACTGTTTCTACTTCTTGGTTGTTGTGAATAATGCTGCCATGAACATTTGTGTATCAATATTTATTTGAGTCCCTGAATTTTTTGGGTATATATCCGGAAGTGGAATTGCTGGATTATGTGGGAATTTTGTTCCCACAGAAGCTTTTTTGCGTTCCCAATGCGCAAGAGTTCCAATTTCTCTACATCCTTATCAGCACTTATTATTATTACTATTTTTATAATAACCCTCCTAATGGGTATGAAGTGGTGTCTCATTGTGATCTCAATTTGCATTTCCCTAATGATTAGCATTGTTGAGCATCTTTTCATGTGCATGCTAACCATCTGCACATCTTTTTTTTGGAGAAATATCTATTCAAATCCTTTGCTTATTCTTTTAATTGGGTTGCTTTTTGTTGTTGAGCTGTAGGCAGTTTAAAATATATTCTGAATATTAATTCTTTGTCAGAGATATAATTTTAAAATATTTTCTCCCATTCCATGGGTTGTCCTTTCATTCTGACAGCGTCCTTTCATGCAAAAAGTTTTAAGTTTGATGAAGTTCCATTTATTAATTAATTTGTTTGTTTGTTTGTTTATTCCCTGAGCTTTGGTACCATATCCAAGAAATCACTGCCTAAGCCAGTGCCATAAATTTTATCCCCCGTATTTTTCCTATGTTTTCTTTAGTGTTAGCTCTTCAGATTAGGTCTTTGGCTCATTTTGAATTAATTGTTGGTATGGTGTAAGGTAAGGATCCAACATTATTCTTTTTACAAGTGAACATCAAGTTTTCCATCCCCATTGAATAGTTTTGTCATCCCTGTCAAAACCACTTGATCATAAAAGCAAGGGTTTATTTCTGGATTCTCTATTCTATTCTATTGATCTATATATCTGACTTTGTGTTGATACCATGATTTTTTTTAGCTTTATTTTCATTATTTTTATTTAAGGCTATACTAGGTTCACAGCATAATTGAGTAGAAGGAACAGAGATTTCCTTTATATTCACTGACCCCATATATGCACACTCTTCCACTATCACACTCCCATACCAGAATAGTACATTCATTACAATTGGTGAGCCTATATTGATACATCATTATCACCCAAAGTCCATAGTTTATATTATATACCCTTGGTAGGGTACATTCTGTGGGTTTGAACAAGTGTATAATGAGTTTTATCTTTTCCAGAATGTCATATATTTGGAATCATATAGTATGTAGCCTTTTCAAATGGGCTTCTTTCACTTAAAAATATATACTTAATACCTTCCATCATGTCTTTTTATGACTTGAGAGCTCATTTCTTTTTAGTACTGAATAATATTTCATTATTTGGATATACCACAGTTTATTTATATATTCACCCAATGAAGGGCATCTTGGTTGCTTCTAAGTTTTGGCAATTATGAATAAAGCTGCTATAAATATCTGTGTGTAGATTTTTATGTGAAAATAAATTTTCAACTCATTTGGATTTTATATCAATTGTTTATACCAACAATTGTACCAACAATTGACATTTCAACAATATTAAATCTTCTAATCCATGAACATGGGATGTCTTTTTACTTATATGTGTCTTTTTTTTTTCCATAACATTTTGTAGTTTTCAGTGTACAAAAGTCTTTTGCCTCAGTGGTGCTTTCCTAAGTGTGTGTGTGTGTGTGTGTGTGTGTGTGTGTGTATTTTAATCCTTACCCAAGGAGTGAGGATATTTTTCTATTGATTTTTAGAGAGAATGGAAGGGAGGGGCAAGGAGAAAGAAAGAGAGAGGAGAAAAACACTGACTTGAGAGGCACATCAATTATTTACCTCCTGCCCGCACCCCAATCGGTGCTGGGAATTGAACCTGCAACCTAGAAATTTGCCCTTGACCAGAAATTGAGCCAACATCCCTTTGTTCCCAGGGTTGTGCTCTAACCATTGAGAAAACTGGCCAGGGCAGTATTGTATTCTTTTTGATGCTACTGTAAATGTAATTGTTTTCTGAATTTCCTTTTGGGATTGTTCATGGTTAATATATAGAAAAACAATGATTTTTGTATATTGATTTTGTATCTGCAACTCTGCTGAATTTGTTTATTTCTAACAGTTGTGTGTGTGAGTGATCTTTAATGTTTTTACATAAAACCATGTCATATACAAAAAGATATATTACTTTTTTCTTCAGAACTTGGAGCGCTTATATTTTTTTCTTTTGCCTACTGCTTTGGCTAGAACTTCCAGTAGCATGTTGGACAGATGCAGTGAAAATGCGCAGCATTGAAAAAGATCTTTAAAAGAGATGGGATTATGTAGCCTTTGACCTATTTAAAATTGTGTTTCTCTGTGTTCTCAATATCTAGCACAGTGCCTGACATGGCAATTATTGAATGAATGGGTTTTTAAAAATCTAGTTTCTCAAAACTAAATGAGTAGAAGCACTTTTACTGAATGAAGGGTTGATTGGGGAGAAGGTGGGAAGGATTGAGGTGTGACCATACGCGTGTTAAGGAGTCAGCAATTGTCCCCGGACAGAGAGCAGGTGTTGGTCCCACATTTCGAGCAGCAAAACTATTTTGCATTGTAGAAATTTTGCTGGGAGAATCTGCTTCTGAAAGAGCTACCTCCTTGATTAAGTTAATTCCCTTTCTTCATATTAGCACTTAACAGCTGGAAGAAAATAACATATGTTGTATCTTTGTATTTATGACTACTGAATTAATAAGTTCAATCCATTGAATGCAAAAATAATGAGTGAAATGCTATACATTATAGATGGACTTGTCAATGCTAATAGCGTGTAACATGCCTCACTTTGGCACAGTTTAGAAATAATGTGAATGATTTAAAGTGCGTGAGTCTGTTTGCCTTCATTCTAATTGGGAAGAGTTGGAAAGCTTCGAGTCACCACCATTTCATTAGTAATGCTATGCTCTTCCATTGGAATGTAGTCCTCTCAACTTGGAGCAGATAAACATTCTGATTAACTATAGTCTTAAAGTGGGAAAATCAAATGATCTGGTTAAATGTGTTGGTATTTCTCTTCATCTGGACTTTAAACAAGCAGGTTCTAAATATGGACTAACATTTCCTCACTTTTTCCTTTAACAAGGGTCATCTGAGTTACAGATTTAAAAATACATTCTGTAAATGCAGAATTTGGTCACTTTTATAACAATTCTGTAAATTCAGAATTAGATCAAAATTGATCATCTAGGCTGTGGTGGAAAGAACAGGCCCTTTGTCTCAGTGAGGGAAACCCTATAGCTTGTGCAACAAGCCGGTGTGTTTTAAGGATACAAGACTGTCTTATAGGACCCAAGGACAGGACGACAGCCGGGCTCAGGAGGTTCTGAGTCAGGACCTGGAAGCCCTAGGAACTGGGGTCCCTCAGTATGCGTCTCCAGGGCCACAGCGTCTCACCTCTGCTTTATCTCTGCACCTGTTCCTTTTCTCTCTCCCAGCAGATTGGCTGCCTTTGCTTCTCTGTGCACACAGCGAAGCACAGCTGCCTGGCTCTGGCTTTTTATCACTTCCGGTTCAAGGGCCAGCTGAGGCTGCCCAGCATCTGTGATTTCCAAATTCCTGGGAGAATCTGGTTATCTCATCTGGAGTCAGATGACCACTCCTGGTTGGTTCATTTATTTATTTAAAAACTGAATGCCAGGAATTGTTTTAGGCACTGGGGATGCATCCTGCCCTATGGACTGTGTGTGTGTGTGAGAGAGAGAGAGAGAGAGAGAGAGAGAGAGAGAGAGAGAGAGAGAGAGAGAGACTGTGAAAATTCATTCTCTTGGCACTGGGTTAAGAGTTGTAGTTTTCAGAGAAAAAGACTGGCTTGGAATCCAGATAGGCCTGGCTTTAGATCTTTATTCTTTCCTCACCAGCTCTGTGTGAACTTGGCATATTAGAATACCATTCTCAGCCCCAATTTTCTCATCGGTAAAATGGGACTAATCCTTGGTAGGTAGTTATGGGGATTAAAATGAAAAGGCACCTGTAAAGTCAGGAGTGTAGTGCCTGCCGCATGGAATCAGAACTCCGCCCTCCTGGTTGTGACCCTGAGCAAGTTACTTAACCTGCCCAAGTCTGTCTCCTCACCTGTAAAATGGGAAAGAATATCAGCTACGGCACATGCTTATTATGAGGACGGAATCATGTGATGTGTGCCAGGGTGCCGGGAGTTTGTACACAGTAGACATCAGTGTGGTCACTGCTCCTCTTGTTCTTGTTGATGATTAGTCACATTTTTTTCTCTTGCTTCTAGTTCCCTTTTGGCCGCCGCTCACCCTGTGACATCTACTGGCATGGTGTTTCATTTCACGACAACAACATATTCTCTGGTCAAGTGAACAAGTTTCCAGGTATTTACTGTTGCTTTTGTTGTTGGCATTTACAAATGTTTCCAGGCTGGGTCTCAGGGTATATTTGTCCTCAATAACATGACAGTGCTTTGAGATCAAACTCAAGATCTCTGCTTTGAGATCAAACTTGAGATCTCTTCGTTGGAATTGTTGCCTGCACTCTGCCTCGGCCCCATCACCTTGAGAGGGATGCTAACACAGAGGAATCTGGACTTAACCCACCAGGGGGTTGAAGACTGGAGGCTCAAAAACATGAAAAGACAGGCTTTCCTGGTCTGATTCCACTGGTGAAAGGACACGATTTTCACTTTTTCAGTTAAGGATATAACATGGCAGTGTGGTGAGGGGGTTATATTCTCAAGATGAAAAAATAGACCATTTTACTTAAATAATTTACAGGAAACAGAAATACTAAAATTCAAGGAATATGTCACTGAAATAGGGTTAGCAGTTTTCATCTTTTTGAAGTATCACATTTGGAGGTACCGTTTTAAAAACCAAATGCGCTTTTCTGGGAATAATAGGTGACAGAACCTCTGTTTTACCCAAAGCCATTATCCCAGTGAGACTTACCTGCAAGGGAAAGTGGCATAGCCAACATTTTAAGATACCCCTCAGTCCACTCCTCACCACCCCCTGTGCCTCTACCATCCTCTTTTGCTGTGATTGCTATTCATTATTTTTAATGGCTAGTGGAGAAGGTAGTTACAGTGAGTGCAGGTACTTGGGGGAAAGGAACATTGTTGAGCTGGGTCTGATCATAGCCAAAGTGTCTTCCACTGATTTTCTATACTTTTAACTGATGGTTCCCAGCATGTTATAATATAATAATAAAAATGGTTTTTAAAAAGATCATCACCTCCTTTAACAAAACCACAATGTGGATATTTCTGTATTTCCTCCCAAACCTTAACCCTGTTTATGTATCTTTTTTACATAATAGCAGTCAGAGTGTATGTAGTTGCCTCAATATAAGGTGTTTGCTCTTAGGGTTATATTATTTATGCTTATTTATTTACTTATTTTTTAATTAAAGAAATTCTCTGCTTTAAATATATTTTTAAAATTGATTTCAGAGAGGAAGGGAGAGTGAGAGAGAGATAGAAGTGTAAATGATTAGAGAGAATCACTGCTCGACTGCCTCCTGCACATCTTCTCCTGGGATCGAGATCACAACCCAGGCATGTGTCCTGACTGGGAATCAAACTGAGACATCCTGGTTCATAGGTCGATGATCAACCACTGAGCCACACCAGCTGGGCTATGCTTATTTTAAAAAGGAGAATCGATTTGTTTTTTTTCCTTTGGCAATACATGCCACATCTGTAAGAAAACACGTCTCACAAAACCCAGTATCTATACATTATACACTGGCTGGTTGTGCCTTGTCCACTAGGGGTTTTTCAACTGAGCATGCAAACTGCCCCATGCCACATGTGGCTGAGATCCACGTAGGATATAGGTCAGGTCACACAGCTTACCAGCCAGTCAGTACCCAGCACGTTTCTCCAGTGGTGTCTTTGCAAGGGTTCCAGTGGCTAGTGTCTGGCCCCTCGAGAGAAAGCTCAGGTGCAAGGAGATAAAGACTCACATTGGTGGATGGGAATCTGTCTTGGCTTGGATGACTCATAGGACCCAGGATCCATGTAGCTACTCCACAGCATAGCTTCCAGGGTTCCCACCAGAGTCATGCTAAGTGACAAGCATCACCACCCTCAGGAAAGCCTGGAGTCCTGGCTTTCTACCTGGTATTTATGCAATTTGCCAATCAGGGTCATTTTAACCATATCTTTTGTTGTCTAGTAACACAGCTGACTCTCTACCTTTATTGGTTTCCAGGGGAACAGAATTAGAAAATTAACCTGAGGTCACATTTGTCCTTAGAGAAGGAGAGAGGATTTTGTTACAGAACAAGAATGATGCCTGCAGTCAGGGTTCTTGCACACGGTCTAATGGAATAGTTATTGCTTTCTGTCTTACTGTGCAGAAAAAGGTGACTTTTGTTGTTGTTGTTAATCCTCACCCGAGGATATTTTTCCATTGATCTTTTAGAGAGAGTGAAAGGGAGGGGGAGAGACAGAGAAAGAGAAATGTCAATATGAGAGAGACACATCAACTGATTGCCTCCCCCATGATCTCTGACCAAGGTATGTGACCTTGACCAAAATCAAACCTGGAACCTTCAGTCTGCAGGCCAACTTTCTATCTACTGAGCCAAACTGGCTAGGGCAAAAAAGGTGACTTTCTGGTCCTACTAAAGGATTTATTGGGATATCAGGAGAGCATAATCTGAAAGAGAACAACTCTTTGAATGAGGAGAGAGTTCCTAAGATCTGAGTCATAAGTGAGGCTTCATTTACATTTCTGATCTGCTCACGTCTCATCTAGAGAGAAGGAAAAAGGTAGGAGCTGTGACCCTTCAGTCAGAATGCAAATTAGAAATACAGAGAAATATATTGCCAAAGGCCTGGCTTCATTAAATGTGAGAAAAGGATATTCATCTCAAAGAAGCAAGTTTGTCCCGTCCTATTTTCCACCTGCCAATGGTTAGCACATATGATTTTCCCCTTTACTAACAGCAGTTAATTAGCTCTAATGACAAAGTAGGACCTCGAACCTATAGGCAGAGGGACAGTGTGGCCACAAACTTCACTCTGAGAAAGACGGCAGTCCTCAGCAATGGGTGATGACTGAGCAGTCTGGCCTTTGGCTCCAGTTTGTGTCCAAGCTTATCATCTGTCTCCGATATATACCGTTATTTAATAAATGCACTTTGTATGCATTGAATGTTACTTATAGGAAGTCCTAATGCACGTGCCTGGCAAGTGTAAACACTTCCCACACTGTACAAGCAAAACTTTTGGACACACATATGGGAGTAATTTATTTTGTTTGTGTTAGCACATTAGATTTTAGCCATTTTTCTATGGGCAATTTCCCTTAAGGTTTGTTATTGTATCTTAACTGATGAATTAAGACTTTCTATAAAAAATAATCTGCTTTAAGAAAGCCTGGAACTCTCAATTCTCAGCTTACAAACAAGTCTTTTGATGAGTTTCCGGGTCTGAGATGTTGACAGCACATGGCGGTGGTGCCTGAGAGCCCACCCTGAGGCAGGGACGTGGGAAGGGGCTCCGCTGAGGAATCCATGGGGGCAGCCATCTGGCAAGCACTGGGCTGGGCTGGAGACTCAAGGACATGGAGAGAGGCATGTGGAGAGGGAAGTGTGATACCAAATACGTGCTATGCTAGAGGGAACTTGGGATGCTGTGGGAGTTTGGAGCTGGGACACTTGCCCTCATCCAAATTCGCTTGGGATAGGTGGGGTGAGAGATCCTGGAGAGGAGGATTGACATGTGAGCTGAGCCTCCAGGGATGGATGGGCCTGAACCTCCTGTAAAGCAGCGGAGCAGAGCTGGTGCTAAGACAGAGACTGCTGAGAACCCACTGCTCACTCAGCCAGGGGAAGTGGCCCTTGATGGTTAGAAAGGGTCACATGTAATAGGGGCAGCGAGTGATGCTCGGCAGGGACCAAAGGTCATGGGAAGCCGCTGAGGAATTTTAAGCCACAGAGTGACATGGGCCAGTTTGGATTTCAGAAAGATCATCCCAAGGGGTACATTGGAGGTGGGTGGAAGCTGAGAGAGGAAATGCAGAGAGAGCTAAGAGACTGCTGCAGCATCCAAGCAAAGAACTTATCAGTGGGCATGGGAATGGAGGAAAGAGGATGGATGCGAAAGGACTGTTGGTTTGACCTCTGGTTTGTGTTTCTGTTATAAATGATACTTGGATTGAATAATTCTTCCAGTACAGCTCAGGTTTTGTTTTGTTCTTGTTCCTTGTTTTTTTAATTGGGCAAAGCTGTTACACTCTTCGGTAACTCCACACGGGAAGAGACCCACCAGGTCTCTTTGCTGCAAAAAGAAGAACCCAGGCCTAGTGAGGGGGTAGGAAGCATGGGGGGGAGAGGGGGAAGAGGTAGAGAGATGCAGGAGGCAAGATCTTGGTGTGAGAAGCTCCATCCTACATTAGGGGGTTTCCCAGTCGATAGGGGAACTGCCGAGACAGGGACACCTTGGGATAGACCTTGATGAGAAACTCAGTACCCAGTCAGCCTCAAAAGAACATGTTAGTAGGCCCTGAAGTCATACACAGGAGGACTCCAGGAAGAACATTGGAGAGGACAAGGCAAAGGCATTGCTCAGGTACCAGGAACAAAAGACAGGTTTCCAAAATTTGGGAACAAAGCAATGGAACCCCAGAAAAGCAGTTGAACTCCTCATTTAATTGGACTACAAAGTTGGGGTCAAAGAGTACCTTGTTCCTAGTCTTGGGAACTGATGGTTAGACCTAGGACAGATGTCACAGATAGGGTCAGGCAGATTCTGGCAGTGACCTCCTATTCACACATTTACTCTGAGAACACAGGCTCTGGCTCAGCTAGAAGACTGGCTACTCTCACGCCTTACGTCTGTTTCTGAGCCACTGCCTGAAAGTAGGGATGCAAGCAGCTTCCTCATGGGCTCAAGTGAAGGGTGGAGACCTTCCTCCTGGCAGCACTGGGTGGCATCACAGCCAAGATATGGTAGCGGAACAGAGGCGTTGGTGGTCAGTGGACTGAGGGAGGTCTACACAGGTGCCTGCTGGAGACAGGGGTACAGGCGGGGTGAGGGCTGAGCTGTCTACAGCCAGCAGGCCGGCAGGGTCTGGGAAAAGTTGCCATGGTGGGTAGGACTGCTTCCAAAATTGACTGTTTTCAGTAGAGGACTGCCTGGAGACAGACACAGATAAACTCAGAAACAGATCCTTAGCTGGTGTAGGGACCTCCAGTGCGCAGCACAGAAGGAGTCACTGCAGATTGAAAATGAGTATTTACTTCACTTGCTGGGCCTTGATTTTCATAAAACTTTTCTGGAACATTCAAATGGCACTTATGGTCTCAGAGCACTGCTGCCTGCATTGTGTGTGTCCTTCTGACCTGCTGAGAGGTTTCTGGCCTTTCCCGATTACAGCGCCCTGATGCGGAGCCTACCACCACATTCTGGTCAGGAGGCAGCATCTGTGTGATGTAAGGTGCTGTGCCACAGTTCGTTCCGAGGGTTCAGTTTAATACTAACGGAGACCTTAGACACGAGTGAAGAGTTCCAAGAAAACGGACAATTTGTTTTTGGGTTCCCTGTGTTCAGCTCCAGTGTTTCTAACTCAAATTTCATAGGGGAATAAAGAGGAATAGCTTTGATTTCCCAAACTCATGCATATTTCTTGGGAAGCTCAGGACAGTGTCCTCAGTGAGTTTATTTTATTTTATATCGAAGGGTCCACATTAGAGCCCAGTTTATTAGAACTTTTTAACCTCCTTTATTTCTTGCTTAATCCTTTTCTATATACTTCTAATCAAAGAACTAAGAACCTGGGCATTGACGCTGCAATTTTTAGGTTTATTGCTTTTTTAATATGCTGAGGGAAGCAAGAACTAGGTTATTAAAACTTTCATTCTCAAGTGTTTACCTTTTGCTTCCTGAACATGGCAGTTTAGAGAAACTTCGTTCAGTCCGATTGTGCCCTCTTGGAAGGTGTGATAATTCAGACATGCTGAGCTAACATGAAGCTTGGTACTTTCTATTAATAAAAATAACTTTGGTCAGCCCTAGCTGGTTTGGCTCATTGGATAGAGGGTTGGCCTGCAGACTGAAGGGTCCCGGGTTCAATTCCAATCAAGGATTTAAAAAAAAAAAAAAACAAACTTCGCTCAGCAATTTTCTAGTGTCAGCAATGGGATTGTGTAGCTCTCTCAGGGTGAAGACCATTTTTTTGTTGTTGCTGTTAATCCTCACCCGAGGGTATTTTCCCATTGATTTTTAGAGAGAATGGAAGGGAATGAGAGAGAACCATCAATATAAGCGAGACACATCGATTGGTTGCCTCCAGCATGTGCCCCACCAGGGCCAGGATCAAGCCTGCAACTGAGGTATGTATCCTTGACAGGAATCAAACCAGGACTCTTCCAGCCAATACTCTATCCACTGAGCTAAACAGACTAGGGTTTGAAGGCTATTTTTAGTGGCAATATTTGCTTTGAGAAATAAGCATGCCAAAATATAAAATAATTTGCTTAAAATTTGCTAGGATAAACACTCCTCTTGTGAGCGTTACTCAAGATATGAAAAAAAAGAAAAAGTCCATCATTCTTTTCAAATGTTTTATAAGTGAGATATTTCAGTTCCCTCCGGATAAATTAATGAAATCTGGTCAATGTCTGCATTGGTACTTAGAACTGAAGAACTCCTATGGATTCCACTTTCCCCTTAAACTATAATAATGCTATGATACCTTCTCCAGTCCCTGTCCTTATTTCAAGGAGATAGATTTTATGCTGAAAGGTATATATACTTTTATTTTATACATTTAATACTCATGAAAGATTAAAACAAACAATTTAATTAAGCTTCTCATGATGTAAGCACAGTCTACTAGATAATTTTCTCTAGGGTATAAGATGGAAGGAATCCCCAAAATAGGTATGGTGGCCCCAAATTTTAAAAAGATACTAAGTTTTAAGTGTAAGATATAACTGCGTCTCTTTATGCATTATCTAGGGGCTGACAAAGAATGGAGTAATAAGCTAGGGGGAAACTCATTCCTTTGAATTGATGTTTCATTTTTAGAAGGGAAAAAATTCACCTATCACCTCAAGTTTTTTATTAATTTGGTAGGTCTTAACAAAGCACGAGTCACGGCCGTGGGGAACAACTCATACCTTTTTTATGTCCAGTCTGAAAAGTGACTGTGTCGGGTGGGTGGTTTTAAAGTCCCAAACAATGGCTGTTTTATAGCTAGTGGCCCACTGTTGTTAAAACCTCACAGCTTCTCTCCTCCCCAGGCATGACGGAGATGGTGCGTAAAATTACTCTGAGCAGAGCAGTGAGAATTATGCAGAATCTCTTTCCTGAGGAGTACAACTTCTACCCTCGCTCTTGGATTCTGCCTGACGAGTTCCAGCTCTTTACTGCTCAGGTAGATGGCACTCCGTCCCATGGCCTTGCATCATACTGTGGTTGCGACCGTGTCCTGGGTTCTGTGTGCTGGGAGCTGGGGCCGGAGGTCCCCAGAGAGCTGAGACTGGCCAAGGGAGTATCTAACAGCACACAGTAGGTGTTGGCAGCGACCACGGCAGATTGCAGAGTTGAACAGGTAGGGTGACAGGTAGGTAAACTGAAGAAGTGTGTCCTGACATGAGGAGACGGTCTTGATAACTGATATTTGAAGCTGCATCAGGGGGTCAGGGTTTGGGGAACCAGGGAGACAGAGCAACAGAGCTGGAGCAGATGGCTGAGCCCATAAGAGTACTGGGACTATGAGTGAATCCTGGAGGTGTGGTCCCAGGGATGAAATGTGGGAGGTCAGGCTCCGCTTCAAGGCCAAGGAGTAGGTCTGACAAACTGAGTGGCGGGGGGAACCTTTTAAGTGTCAATTTGTTCCAGAATCAGTTTTCAAATCACCCATTCCATATGAAGCAGTGTGTTTGAACATGAAATACTTAGTTGAAAACCAATTGGCCATATATGTTTTGGTCCGTTTCTGGATTCTACTTTGTTCCATTCATCTGTGTGTTTCCTCTTAGCCAAGAAAGCTATGGCTTTATACTCAATCTTACCAGCTAGAGCCAGTTTTCCCACTTGGTTTATCTTCAGAATTGTTTTGGCTACTTTTGGTCTCTTGCATCTCTGGATCAATTTTATAATGAGTTTATTCTATTCCTACAAAGAAGCCTGCTAAGACTTTGAATCTATAGCTCAGTTTGGAGACAGTGGAGATATTAACAATGCTGAGTTAGATACATAACTTTTTTGTTTTTTAAAAAATTTAAATATATTTTTATTAATTTTAGAGAGGAAGGGGGAGGGAGAAAGAGATAGAAACATCAATGATGAAAGAGAATCATTGTTCTGCTGCCTCCTACATGCTCCCAGCTAGGGGTCAAGTCTGAAACTTGGGCATGTGCCCTTGACCAGAATTGAAGCCAGGACCCTTCAGTCTATAGGTCGACACTCTATCCAGTGAGCCAAACCAGCCAAACCCATTGACCCTCTGTACCTTCTTCCCACTCCCTCCCCAAGCCTTCACCAAACTATTGTCTGTCCATGGGTTATACATGTATGCATAAAGTTCTTTGGCTACTCTCTTCCCACTCCCCCTTCCTTTATTTATATCTTCCTTAATTTATCTTGGCAATGTTTTATAGTTTTCCCGGCAAGTTTTTATTTTTATGTTATTATAAATGATATTTTTGAATTTCATTTCTAATTGTTTGTTGCTAATTATAAACATCCAATTGGCTTTTTAATTTTGAACTTGTTTCATATGACCTTGCTTAATTCCCTTATTAATTCTAGAAGTCCCTTTTTGTAGATTAGGATTTTCTATGTATACAATTAATGCATCTGTGAAAGAATGTCATTTCTTCCTTTGTAATTTATGTGCCTTTTATTTTATTTTTTTCTTGTTAAACTGCCTTGAGCTAGGACCTCTATACAATGTTGAACAGAAGTGATTAGAGTGGACATCCTTGCCTTGTTTCCAGTCTTTGGGGGAAGCCTATAGCCTTTCACTGTTACATATGATGCTAATGTTCATTAGAGGTTGTTCATAGATGCCCTTTGTTAACTTGATGAAGATGTCGTCTATAGTTTACAGGAAGTTTTCATCATGAATGGGTGCTTAATTTTGTCAAATGCCTTTATGTATCTGTGAAGATGACATGTTTTTTTTCTTTATTTTGGTACTATGATGAATCACACTGATTAATTTTTTTAAATGAATCACACTGATTAATTTTTAAATTTCTAACCTGATATAAGTTCTAATTGGTTCTAATATATTTTCTTTTTATATACTGCTATATTTTGTTAGAATTTTCTGTGTCTTTGTTCGTGAGAAATGCTGGCATTTGATGTCTTTGTTTGGTTTGGTATCAGACAATCTTCATTAAGTGATTTGGCAAATGTTTCTTCTATTTTTTGAAGATTTTATATAATAATAGCATCATTTCTTATATGTTTGATGGAATTCACTATTGGAGGTATTTGGGCATGGAGCTTTCTTTCTGGGAATATGTTTTTTTATTTTTAAAAATACAAATAGGTAATTCTTCTTTCAAGGAACTAGTTCATATTATCTAAATTGTCAAATCAATTGACATAACATTTTAAAAAATAGTATTTTCTTATTTTCTAACATCTATGGGATACGTCATGATCCTCCCCTATTTCATTGTTGAGACTGGTAATTTGTGTATGCTTTTTTTTATGATCAGTCTAGCTAAAGGTTTATTAATATTGTTGCTCTTTTCAAAGAACCAATTCATTATTTTATTATTTTCTCTCTCGTTTGTCCATTTTCTATATCATCTATTTCTAATTTTTATTATTTCTCTACTTCTTTTTGATTTATCTCTTCTTTCTAAAATAAAAAGCTATTTATTAATATTATTTTTAAATTTTAATTCTTTATTGTTTAAAGTTAAAATAAAAAGCTATTTTAAAGAGGAACCTAAATTCATTTATTTTAAAACATTAAAGCAGTAAGTTTTTCTCTAAGCACTGCTTTAAATACATTTCAGAAATCTTTGTATGTTACATTTTCATTACCATTAAATTTAATATGTTATGTAATTTCCCTTAAGATTTATTTTATCCCTGGGTTATTTGGAAATGTATTGTTTAACTTTTAAATAATTTGGAATTTTATCAATATATTTTGTTATTGATTTCTAATGTAATTGTTGACATAAGAGTGTGTATTGCTCATTTTAATTTCATTGAAAGTTATCCTCTGACCCATATATTGTCTATATTGGTGAATGTTTCATGTGCATTTAAAAATAAAATGTACTCTGGAATTGTTGGGATAGCATCCTACAAATGTCAGTTAGGTCAAATTGGTACTTGGTACTGTTCACGTGTCCTTTACTTATTTATTGCCTACTTGTTCTGTCTGTCATTGAGAGAGTATGTTGAAATTTCCAACTCTCATTGTGGACTGTTTTCTCATTTTAGTTATGTCAGTATTTGCTTTACATATTTTAAAATTCTGTTCTTAGTTTGACGATTTGACTCTTTTATAAGGTAACTTTCCTTGTCCTGAAATCTACTCAATATTAATATAGCACCTCTGGCTTTCTTTGGCTTAGAATTTTCATGGTATATCTTTTTACCAGTCTTTTACTTAAACTTGTCTACATTTTTTTAAAAGAGTGCTTCTTTTTGACAGTGTGTTATTGAGGTGTGGTATTTTATCCAGTTTAACAACCCTTGCTCTTTAATTGGTGTGTTTAGCCCATTCATAATGTAATCACCAGTATGGTTGGAATCAAGTATGCCATCTTGCTATTTCTTTTCTATTTATTCTATATGTTTGGACTAATTGAATATTTTTAATGTTTTGTTTTATCTTCTCTTTAAGCTTCTGAGTTATACTTCTTTTTTCCGTTTTTGTCCTGCCCCTAGAATCTAGGATTTACAATGCATCTTAAACTTATCACATTTACCTTTAAGTATTTCCTACTTCAAGTAAAATATAAACATCTTGCAACATTATATTTCTTTCCAGTCTTTTCCTTTGTGCTATTGTCATATATTTTACTTCTGTGTTATAAACCTCATAATACATTATTATTTTTGCTTTGAAAAGTTACTATTGTTATGACCGAATGAATGTAATTACCAGAATGACCAGTCAACTAGTTGCTATGATGTGCACTGAACACCAGGGGGCAGATGTTTAATGCAGGAGCTGCCCTCTGGTGGTCAGTATACTCCCATAGCCAACCCTCCCACTCAGCAAACCTCCCGTGGTCCCTCCCCCTGTCCTGCAGGCCCTGTCAGGCAGGCCCCAACTGGCAGGCCCTCAGGCCCCAACAGGCCTGGCCCTAATCAGGACTGGATGAGACAGCCACAATAGGTCCTGATCGCCTGCCATATCTAGGGACCCCACTTGTGCATGAATGTCTTGCACCATGCCTCTAGTTATCTTATAAAGAAATTGAAAAATGAGTATATTTGTCTTTTATACTCACCCATACATTTACATTTTCAGGATTCTTCATCCCTTGTGTAGCTCTGGGATTCCATCTAGTATTATTTTCCTTCAACTCAAAGAATATTCTTTAACATATTTCTTGTAATGCAGGTCTGCTGATTACAGATTCTCTCAGCTTTTGTTTGTTTGGAAATGCCTTCAGTTTTGTAAATGTTTTGAAATAATTTTGGACTTACAAAAAAGTTGCAAATGTGTAGTAGAGAGTTCACATATATCTTTCGTCTAGCTACCCTTATTATTAATATATTATACAAGTACTGAAACTTGGAAATTAGCATTGTATAATATTAGTAAACTATCTCTACACCTTATTTGAATTTTTCCTATTTTCCTACTAATGTTCTTTTTCTGGTACAGGATCCACTCCATGATCCCTCATTGCATTTAACTGATAAGAGTAGTTAATAATTACAAAGAGATATACCTCCTGATTTTTTTCTGCCACATGTGGGTATCGGACCAGCACATTGGTGTCTCCACCCCTTCTACAAGTGTGGCTTTTTCTTTATATCCTTCGTTATAGGAGTTCTATTTAGCTAGATTTCAGGCAGTTCTGAATGATGAGTTTTCTGTAGTTTAGTTGTAATTATGATGTAGTTGTGGGGGGATTTGAGTATCACATTTACCTACAGTGCCATCTTCACTGGAACCCAGGTCTTCTTTAATCTCTTGGAACAGTGATTTTTGTTTTTGTTTTTAATGTACAGCTCTTTCATATCTTTTGTTAAATTTATCCCTAAGTATTTCAAATTTTGATACTTGGGCAATGTTTTTGTTTTAAACTTCAACTTCTAATTTTTCATTGTGAGTATGTAGAAATATAATTGATTTTTATTTATTAATCTTGTATTCTACAACCTTGCTAAACTCTCCTAATAATTCCAGTAGCTTATTTTGAAGGTTTGATGGGATTTTCTATATCGACTATCATGTTCTCTGAGAATTGGATGGTTTTATGTCTTGCTTTCTAGTCAGCCCTTTATTTATTTTTCTTGCCTTATTGTCCTGGCTAGAATCCCCACATAGTGTTATAAAGACAAAAGAGATGCTGAGCGTTGTATTAAGACATTTTATCTTATGTAGGGAAGGACAGATGTGAGGGATATGTCGAAGGTAGAATCTATAGGTCGTGGAGACAGATCAGAGAGGGATATGCAGAGGAAGGTATAGTTGATGTTTTCAGGAATCTGGTGGGGATACAGTTGCCAAGATGGGAAACCCCAGAGGAGGAGGAGGTTTAGTGGGAAAGATGGGAAGCTGAGCAAGTGTTTGTTGCTTAACTGTCAGCTTTCTGAATTTAGCCATTCAGACAGACTATTTATCTTTGGTAAAATGGGGGTGTGGGGGTTGGCAGTTGCTCCATCTCTTTCTGTTTTAGCATTCTAAACTCTCAAGTGTCACAATCCATTTGATTAATGCTGAAGGTACTTAGAATGGATAGTTCCCTAATATAAAAGAGGAGTTCTTTGTCTCTTAAAGGACAATAATCTAGAATCTGCTGATTCAGGGTCTGGCACATGCAGACAAGACTATGAAAACCCTATCATAGTAACTTACTGGAAAGCCTTGGTACCATTATTTATTCCTCATGGGATCTCAAGTAAGTCTCTTCTCCTCTCAGTTCCATTTCTCCAACTGTTAAGTGGGGAAATGATTACAACCTCAGAGTGATTGTGAGCATCCAGTGAGTATTCAATGATGAAATGCTTCATTAGCTGCAACTCTCAATTAAAAAAGAATACAGGTGGCATTCTAATTTTTAATATTACCTTTGTTTTAATACAAAATTATACATTCAGTTTAAGAATTCAAATATAAGGATGTATAATGTAGAAAATGAAAAAAATATTCCCACTCCTCAGAAATTACTGGACACTTTACTGTATATTTTTCCAGCTGTTTCCTATAAATAAATAAATATGCACTGTAACACATGTGGCTTTTTTTCTTTAAAAATGGGATTTTACCATACATTCTCTTTTTAGCTCTTTTCCCCACTGAATATGTTTTAGGCATCTTTCCATGCCAGCACTATATAGTAATCAATTGTATGAATGCACTATACGTAACTTTTAAATTTACTTCTCTGTTGATGGACATTTAGGTGGCTCTCAAATTTCTTAGTTTAATAAGTAATACTGTTGGGCATTCTCTCAGATATATATCTTTCTACATCTGTGCCAGCATTTCCTTCAGGTGGACGTCTCACAGTGGAATTACTGCATTAAAGGATTGTGCATTTACATTTTGACTGGTAAAGCTAAACCGAAGGCATCCTTAGAAACGGTGTATTTAATAATGAGGGCAAACTGTCTTGTCAGGGCCATGGCACTGAGCTCTCAGAGTGGTATGTGGGTTTTGCTTTGTGATTCTTGGTAGCAACAGAAAGAGATCTGAGTAGCTGTGCAACATTCTAAAAACTGACACAGTGAGTATTTTATTTTCTGATATTAATTAGGATTAAATTTGCTTCATTAAAGAAAGAGAAAGATCCACACTCCTCTGCTATCACCATTTGCAAAACCGATTCCCAAATACGATCAGCAGGTGGCACCAGGGGGAAGCAAGTCGGATTCTCAGTGGAAATTTCTGTGAAAACTAGAGGAGGATGCAGGCTTCCTTTCCAATTTTAGCAGATGGCCAATAAAAAAAATTCCTTGGAGTTTGTTTTGCATATGGTCTCCCATCTGGGTATTTGAGAAAAGTACAGTTTTGTTATCAAAACAGTATTTATTATGGTGAAGGAGTTTGTATTTCACGGAAGAATTTTTCAGTGAATAAAGCCAAAAAGCTGTTCAATAATGCTTTCAAGTTTCTTGGAGGGAACCAGTGAGCATGATGTCCTTCCACTATCCTCTCCAGTTACTCTCCTTAGTTGGCTTTGATTGATTCAGCTCCTCAAGGCTGAATGAAGCACATTATTTGCAAAACCCCCAGGGAACAATGTTCTCCATTGGCTTTAGCACTAGGAAAATGTGGACTTACTTATAAGTGGGTCAGAGTCCAGGCAGAAAGAAAAGCTGCAGCATGAAGCATATGTTCCGTGTCCTCATCCCACATTTATCAAATACACTTCTGGTGAGTTTGCTTATTTGCATAATTTTCCTTCATGTGGACAGTATGCTGATCTGACTGACCTTCAGGGCACCCGATAGCTAAGGTTCACCTACAGCGTGAAGTTTAAACTCCTACACATTCCTTGCAGAGCCGCTGCCCATCTCTGCAGCCTCAGCATTCAGTTTCCCACCTCTTCTTCTGGATCCTTCCATATTCAACTGCTTTAAGTACACGCCTTTCCTTTTGCCTGGAGCACTGGTCATTATCCTTCCTGCCCCTTTCCCAACTCCATAGCTGCCTTCTGTCACCTGACAAATTTTGCTAATTTTCAGACCCCTGCTTATCTTTTACTCTCTCTATTAAGCCTACTCTGCCCCACCGCACTGGGAGGCATTTTGGTTTTCTTTCTTAAATGTACATACACTGTACTCGTGTTTATCACACTGTTTAGTGACTACATGCTTAGTTATCTTTGTCTCCTACTCTAAGTTCCACGAGGACAGCAAGTGACTGGATCAGTCTTACTCATCATTGTATCCCTAGTGCTCGTCACAGTGCCTGAATGTAGTCGGAAGTCAAGTATATTTGCCAAATGGAATTGCAAATTAATATGTATGGTTTAAAATAATCTCTCTTGTGAATTTAGCCATCCAATGTTAGCTTCTCCAAGGCCAAGGGTATTAGCCTGACCCAACCTGTCACTTTAAAAGGGTGTGGACCACGCCTGGGCCATGAGTAACTTACCAAAGTAATGGCATCCAATGATGGTGGTTGGGCGGCTGACCTTTCCCAATGATGCCCAAACTCTACCCCACACAGAGTTCTGCACATGAGCAGCAGGGTTGGGAGCCGTCAGGGAGACCAGAATGCCTTCTGCTTATGCAGCCTGGCAGCCCAGGAGGCCAGGGTTCTGGTGCATAACCGGTAGAAGACGAGACAGAAGTGAGGGGGTTCCAGCTGTCACAAGCAGGCAGATGATTCAAAGCTGCTGGCAGAGACTCTGTAGGAGCCATGGTTTCACCTCCCTGGCTGCTTCAAGTTTTATTGCCTTTGTTGCCAAAAATAGAACTTCACCGCCTGCTTAGATATATCATGCTGTTCCCGTGTCCCTTGCTTAACAGCTCAATTTGTTTACTGGAAAAATATCATCCAAAACTCAAGATGGTGCTCATCTCTGGAAAAGCATGCTTAGGTCCTGTTCATTAGGACATCCTTTTAATTAGCCCGAGTGACACTGGCATCTGTGTGGTGCCTCACAGTTCACCATGAGCTTTTTATATGCGTGGTCTCTGTGATCCTCCCTCCATTTGGGGAATTATCATTATCTCCACTTTACAGATGAGAAGACAGAGGTTTAGAATCAAGGGTTCTTGCTCATGGTTACACATGACTCTACGACAGCTAGTGCACTCAGACCTCTGATTCAGTGCAGTTCAAACATTTCCTGAGACCTACTAAGTGCCAAGTGCTAGGGGTACAGGTTCAATGTAGCCTTGCCCTATGCAAACATTTAATGTGAAAGGAAACACTGAACCAGGGTCAGGAGACCTGCTCCACTTCTGGTTCCACCTCTTTTCCCAGTTTTATTGAGATTCATTGAGACATAATAATTGTATATTTTTACATCATGATGATTAGATGCACACATATATAGCAAAATGATCATCATAATAAAATTAGTGAACACATTCATCATCTCACATAATTGTAATATTTTTGTGGTGAGAACATTCAAGATCTACTTTCTTAGCAACTTTCAAGTATATAAACCAGTATTGTGAACTATAGTCACCATGTTATGTATTAGATTCCCAGAACTACTTATCTTATAACTAGAAGGTTATCTTATAACCACAATTCCATTCTCTGTTTCTGTGAGTTTGCCATGTGTTGCAAATGGCAGGATTGCCTGGCCAGTGTGGCTCAGTGGTTGAAACACTGACCTATGAGATCAGGATTTGATTCCCAATCAGGGCACATGCCCAGGTTTTGGGCTTGATCCTCAGCAGATGTGCAGGAGGCAGCTGATCATTGATTTCTCTCTCTCTCTCTTCCTCTCTGAAATCAATAAAAATTATATTTAAAAAAATAAAATGGCAGGACTTCCTTTTTTTATGGCTCAATAATATTCTGAGAGAGAGAGAGAGAGAGAGAGAGAGAGAGAGAGAGAGAGAGAGAGAGAGAGATTTTCTTTGTCTATTCATCTGTTGATGGGCACTTAGGTTGTTTCCATGTGTTGGTTATGGTGAACAATGCTGCAATGAATCTGAGAATGCAGATACCTCTTAGACATAGTGATTCCATTTCCTTACCCAGAAGTGGGATTCTGGATCATATGGAAGTTCTAGTTTTAAATTTTTTGAGAAAGATCTATATTGTTTTATATAGTGACTGTACCAATTTACATTCATACCAGTAAGTGAGAGGTGACATCTTATTGTGGTTTTGATTTGCCTTTCCCTGATGATTGGTGATATTGAGCATCTTTTCACATACCTATTGGCCATTTGTATATCTTCTCTGTTAGGGCCCACTGCCCATTTAAAAATATATATATATATTTATTGATTTTTTTACAGAGAGGAAGGGAGAGGGATAGAGAGTTAGAAACATGAATGAGAAGCATCCATCAGCTGCCACCTGCACACCCCCTATTGAGGATGTGCCCCCAACCAAGGTACATGCCCTTGACCGGAATTGAACCTGGGACCCTTCAGTCCCCAGGCCGATGCTCTATTCAGTGAGCCAAACTGGCTAGGGCCCACTGCCCATTTTTAAATGTAATTATTATTGTTATTTGCTATTAAAATGTATGAGTTACTTACATAATTTGGATATTAATCCCTTACCAGATACATGGTTTGCAAGTATCTTCTCCTATTCTGTAGATTGACTCTGCATTTTGTTGATGGTTTCTTTTGCTGTGCAAAAGCTTTTCAGTTTGATGTAGTCCCACTTGTTGATTTTGGCTTTTGTTGGTGTCATACCCTGCTGCCACCTCTTAGCTGGGTATGGGACCTTGGCCAAGCCATCTACACCCCCATCCCCAAGAAAAAAAGATTGCAGAACATCACTAAGGTTCCTTCCGCTTCTAACCTTTTGATTCTGTGAGTTTGGCTCTCCTGAACTTCCATAAAATTCTCTGCTGGAGTTAAAATTCTTCACCAATTTCTGTTGCCAAGGTTTTAGTTGGAGCACAAAGGGCCTTTTGCAATCAATCATCTTCTTGCAAATGCTGGGTCAGTGCAGTCCAGGGCGGAGGGAAGCGCTGAGGGTGAAGTCTGCCCTGCAGCTGCTTCTGGAAACCAGGGGAGGCTGGCTCCTCACCTCCACCTCACCCTCCCAGGAGGGTCACTGAAGCTGTATCTGCACATTCCGTCCTGAGCCCTCTGGGGTGGTTGGCTGAGGCCAGCAAATATGGGCTAAGCCAAGACATCCTTCCTGTTGGTTCCCTCTAAAGCCCATTCAGAAAGATTCATATCTGCCCAAGTTCCTGCACCTCTGTCTGTCTCTTCTGCCGGCGACAACCTTCCTGTGTTTGTCCACCCGACAAACTTTCTGAGCTTCCCTGTGTCAGAGTTGATGCCACCAAGTCTATGAAGGCCTTTTCTGATACCCCCTTTCCTACTCCACCTCCCACTCTTCTGGACAGTTCCTCTGGGACCCCTTCTGGACGCTCCCTCAATTATAGGACCCCCAACACGTTATTTTGTGGCAGTGCTTCTGCTTGAGAGATAGTGAGGCAAGGGCTTGGGTCATTAAGACCTAGGTTAAAATCCTTCCTTCATCACTTTTAAAGTGTGTACCTGGGTCAGTTACTTCATCATCTTGAGCCTCAGTTTCCTCAAAACCTGTAACACCACAGGGATGCTATGAGAATCATACTCTGTCCCCTCAGTGAATGAACATTGACTTATCTTCTCTCCCTGTGAAACTGGGGGACCCCAGGGAGCTTGGAGGGTCATTTCCATCTCCCCTGTGCCTAGCACAGGGGATACGCAGGCAGATGTGTGTGAAATGAATGAATATGGAAAGGAGCTTTGTGGTCTTTGATGGAAATTGAAGCTAACGCTAAGACTGTTGACACAAAATATTATGGGTGTTTCTGGCTTATTGGAAATGGCCTTATTTTAATTTTTAATAAACATCTAATCTTGAGACTAGTCATCTCGATGATAGGTCATTTAGGAGGGAAAAGAGCTACAACTTCTCTTTGAATGGCATCAAGCTTGGTTTAAACATTTTCCTGCTAAGGTCCCCCCTCCCCCCATAAGCAGCCTAGTGCAATAATACTTTTAAAAGTAGAAGCTCTATTGTTTAATTTCCACATTTCAGTTCGGTCCCAAATACATTTAGCACTTTAAAGGACAACTATTATAATCTTGCTGCTTTGCAGTCCTGATTTTGTCAGAAATTTTGAGATAAGTACTATCATTAAAGAGCTGCTGCTTTAACGTGCTCCCACTCCCCTCTAAAGAAAGGCAAGCTTATCCAGGTACACACTTTTCTGGGAGACTATTTTAAAGGTCAAGAAAACCCTGCTTTCTAAAGCGAAGAAAAGGTCATCTCTCACCCTTCAGTTTTTGTCCTTTCATTTCATTTTGCAAAAGTTCTTCGTGATGTCACCTTAGTCACTTGAGTAGAGATGCCTAATTTTCTATAAGAAAATAGTGGAACCAATCTTGAGATAGATCAGTGCCTATTTCAAAGGAAAATTATGAAAATTGCTCTGCCTGTACCTTCTTCCCTCATCTCCAAAGAAATGAAGAAGTCTCTCCTACTCTGTTTCTTGTTCAGCTTCTTTTCTGTGTAATTGCTTCTTGGAGGAGTGCTAATGAAAGGCGACGCGAAGTCAAGATTTGGATTTAGAAAGATGCTGTAATTGAATTCTCTGGCCTCATTAATGAATGATTCTCTTGTCCTTCCCTCTCACTCAAACTTCCACTGCCTTCCTCCTTCCCTCCTGAAATTAACCCCGTACATTTTCTAGAAGGCTTAGAAGAGTAGGATAAAAGGACTTGTTTGGTTAGAATAGATCTAATAAGTGCTTTTCTATTCTTTTGGAACTAATGGCTCTCTTCCATTTTCTTTTAACTTTTCATTTTGTCATAATTTCAGACTTACTGAAAAATTGTAAGAATAATAAAAAGTTTTCTGCACACCCTTCACTCAACCGCAGAAGTTAACATTTTGCTGCATTGTGCTCCCTCCCTCTCCATTTTGAGAGTAATTTGCATACATGATGCCCTTTTACTCCTAAGCATACCATGCATATTCCCTAAATAAAAGAGTATTTTCTTTTATAGCCACAGTGTAATTATTGAAATAATGAAATTAACATCGACGGATACTATTTTCTAATTTAATCATATTCAGGATTTATTCAGATTTTGACAGTTGACCCTTTAAGTCTCCTTTAACCTGGAAGAATTTCTTGGTCTTTTTTTGTTTTCGTGCCATTGGTATTTTTGATGAGCACAGGGTATGTCGCAGATTGCCCCTCAATTTGGGTTTGTCAGGGGTTTCCTTGTTAGGGTCAGGATATACATTTTTGGCATTGCATAGCACAGAAGCTGTGTTGTGTTTTTCTCAGGGGTGTCATCTTTGGGGGCACATGCTGTCAACATGTCTCATTACTGGTGACGTTAACTTTAATCATTTGGTTAAGGTGGTGTCTGCTAGATTTCCACAGAGGAGTTACCATTTTCCCCTTTGTAATGATTAAATATATGGAGGGAAGATATTTAAGACTATGTAATATCCTTTTATTCCTCAAACTTTTACCTGTAGTTTTAACCTCGGTTAATGATTCTTGCCTAAATCAGTTATTATTGTGATGGTTGCCAAATGGTGATTAACCACCATTCCTTCTGCATTTGTTAGTTGAGTTCCTACTGCAAGGAAGAACTGTGCCTTTTAATTTATTTATCTATGTGAATACGCATGCACATTAGTGTGGACTCATGGATTCTTATGTTATTCGATGAATTATAATCCTCTTTTATTTATTTTGAACCTCAAATGCTCCTAGATTTGTCCAGTGGAGCCCGGTGTCCTCTCAGTAGCCCCGGTTACTCTCCGAGTGCTCTGTTCTGCCACTACAAGAGGCCCCAGGCTTTGTCGTGTTTTCCCTGCACCAGCCTGAGAATCAGCCAAATTTCCAAGAAGCCCTAGTGTTTTTGTGCTAGTGCTGAGGGTGCTCACTGCTATAGGGGTGTCATTCCAATGCCCTCCCCTTTTATAAACATATTTTGGGACATTCTCTTTACCATCCTGAATGAAATATAATCAACCTTCACACGCATTTCTTTAAAAGACAGCAACATCTAAATGTTATTTAAAGAAGAAAAATAAGAAAAAGTTCTTTATAAGAAAATTTTATACATTTCAGTGAGTAACTGCTCTGGGAGCACAGTTACATAAAAATATGTAATGAAGTGGCCTGATGCTTGCACTTACCTGTAATGAATGAGTTTGAATATAAGGAAAGTAGGGCAATTTGATTAAACATTATTCATATTCTCTCTCATATGTCTGTATATTATACACTAGAGGCCTGGTGCACAAAATTCATGCATGGGGTGGGGAGGTGTCCCTCAGCCCAGCCTGCACCCTCCAATCTGGGACCCCTTGAGGGATGTCCGACTGCCCGTTTAGGCTTGATGGCCTACCGAGATTGGTCCTAAATGGGCAGTTGGATATCCCTCTCACAATCCAGACCTGCTGGCTCCCAATTGCTTGCCTGCCTGCCTTCCTGATTTCCCCTAATGATTTCTGCCTGCCAGCCTAATCATCCCCTAACTACTCCCCTACCAGCCTGATTGATGCTTAACTGCTCCCCTGCCAGCCTGATTGCCTCTAACTGCCCTTCCCTGCAGGCCTGGTCACCCCTGACTGCCCTCCCCTGCTGGCCATCTTGTGGTGGCCATCTTGTGTCCACATGGGGGCAGCCATCTTGTGTGTTGGAGTGATGGTCAATTTGCATATTACTCTTTTATTAGATAGGATATCATAAATATGATATTTTTTAAATATTTGGCTTTTTTCTTTTATAAAATATATTTTTATTGATTTCAGAGAAGAAGGGAGAGGGAGAGAGAGATAGAAACATCAATGATAAGAGAGAGAGAAAGTGAGAGAGAGAAAGAGAGAATGATTGGCTGCCTCCTGCATACCCCCAACTGGGGATTGAGCAACCTGGGTATGTGCCTTGACTAGGAATTGAATCGTGACCTCTTGATTCATAGGTTGATGCTTAACCACTGAGCACACTAGCTGGGCTAAATATTTGGCATTTTAAACTGTTCTTTACATATAATCACATTGTGTTATGTGGGTAACTCAGTTACCATAAGCCACGTGCCTTCAGCGATGCAGTGCTTCTAAGATATTCGATAAAATTTCAGGGCGGGGGGGGGGGGTGAAGTATAATTTTCCCTGTACAGTGGTACCTCGAGATACGAGTGCCCTAACATAGGAGATTTTTGAGATATGAGCCTTCGAGCGAGTGATTTTTGCTTTGAAATACGAGCAACATTTGAGATAGGAGTAAACGCACAGATCGGCCGGTTGCACACGACCCACCAGTTTACCACGACTCGAGCGTCTCATAGTTTCCCATGCCTCAAGGTTACGGAATGAATTAAACTCGTATCTCGAGGTACCACTGTATTTACATGGTTGTTGCATTCCTGGAAAATGGTGGTGCTCAACTTACATAATGTGGGAAATTCTTTTTGTTTACATGTGACAGTGGGTAGGGGTCTAGGCTATCTCTACGTCATACATAAATACGTATTTCACTTTATGAAGGTGCAGCGAGGCTGCCCAGTGCATGGCAGTCTGGCATTCAGGCCCCTGCCCATCAAATCTCAGTAATACTCTCCATTCACGGGAACAATTAAAAAAAGCACTCCCCAAAATTTCCAAAACGCTCCCTAGGTGGCAGTATCGGTCTCACTGAGAAACACTGATCTCTGTGGAGCAGGAATGTTTCTCACTTCCTTTAAGCAACACAAATACCTGTATATGGCTTAAAGGCGTTTAATTTTTCACACTTTCCAGATTTGTGTCCAACACTGCAGGTTTCCCTGATTTCCACTAACTTTGAGAATGAGGATGACCCCGCTCTGTGTCCCTGCCTAGAGAGGGAGGCAGCCTTGGTCTCACCGCACACAGGGTGGGCGTCCCCACGGGGGAGCAAGGTCGTGACCTCTCATAGCACAGTGCTATCCTGAAGGTAGTCTTGTCATAACCCTTGTTCTCCAGAGAGCTTCTAGAGAGAATCCCGGAAGTCCTAAGCAGAGAAATGCCTTCATTGTGTAGATGAGGAAACTGAGACCCAGAGAAGGAAAGAGGCTTGGCCCAGTCACACAGCCAGTCAGAGATACTCCTGAGGCCTAGAGACCAGAGAATAAACAAAGGTGAGGGATTGGAAAGGACCTGAGAAGCCCTCCAGGCCATTCCCCCTGCGTGACCAGGCTCCAGCCTGTACATGATCATCTGAAAAAATAGCTGGTTCCTCCTCTGTACAGCTCAACAAGGACTCTGCCTCATGGGCTGTTGGCAGACGCTCAAGGGTTGAGTGTTAAATAAGATCGCTGTAGACCACCCACCACGATACTCAATGATTGATGGTTTCTTTCTCTTACTCCTTTCCTCCCCTCATTGTGACACTTTTAAAGCAACTTCTAGATATTTAGGAAGTGCTTACAGCTCAGGGTAGAAAGATTTATCAGCATAAAAGCACTCGGACTTATCTCTGCTGTGTGTGGACTCCTCCTTTGTTAGATAACCGGGAATGCTTTAAAAAGTATCCGGGCGATCCACTAACAAGGAGATCAATCCTATTTGGATTCAAGGTGAAGGCAAGAGAGTAGACGGTCCCTCAGATTAATTGTTGTATATTTAGTGTTATAATACTTATTGACTAATGTCACCATTGACTAATGTCACCATGTCACCATGTCTTATACCTGGAAATGATAATCGGTGCACATTATTAATGAGAATGTAGGTGAGCTCCTGGCGGTGTTCTCCAGGCACATTACCGTTTTACAAGTGTTCCCTGGGCCTGCAAGGCTGGAAATGCTGGGCCAGAGAGCTTTATTGTAATCCCATTTTTTACATGGATGAGGTTAGTGTTGCTGTAGGGTAACAAATACCCTATGTTTTGTGCACATCTCTCTGTGACTGTTAGTTTCTGGGATCGTATCCTGAGATCCTGAAATGCTGTCCTGTTGAGGTTGTAGCACAGTTGCCCTGCCTTTATGGGTCATAGGCGAGGTCTCAGAGCCGAGGGCCTGATGCAGTCTGAGCCTGCCACCGCCTGGGGACACACTGAGAGCCCTGGCATACTGAGATCAGTCTCTAAACAAAACTCTCCTCTCCTTAGCTCCCTTCTGCTCCCCTCGGGTCATTTATAAAGCCCTTTTCAGGCTTTACATCTGGTCGTGAGGAACTAAGGAAGTGTTGGAGCCCATGCTTGGTTCTGAGCACTAAAGAGGGTCAATCTCCCCTCCTGTCCAAGTCCATTGTGGTGGGCAGTGGCTAGTGAGATATCCCCTAAGGGAAGTGGATTTGGGGGAAGAGACAGTGGAGCCTATTCCCACATGGAGAGATGACCTCCACACTCAGGTTTACTAAGGAAACTGGGAAGTTTTCTCGCAGGGGACTCTGAAGTTCAGTGATGGCCAGAGGTTAGGAAGGGACTGCTGGGCTGACATTCCCGGTGAGCCCATGGAGAGCGGAGCCTAAATTCTCGTTCCATGGTCACCTGCTCCCATTGAAGTGAAGGGGGGAGGGGGAAGGGAGGGCCTCAGTGTTTGTTTAAGGAAAAGTGGCGTACAGAGCTGGCCTTCCGTGGCACAGGAGGAGTTTCTTTGTAAAACTCGCCCAGCTTGGCTGCCCACCAGCGCGCTCATTTACAACACCACAGAGCATCGGTGATCAAAGGTGTGTCGGAGTAATTCCTTCCATGTCAACACCTTCCCGCTTCTCCCTGACATTTAAACCAGCAGCTGGAATCCAGCGCTTGTGGAGTCCCTGTCCTTACTCTCCTGGTGTAAACGATCAGGCTAATGACTGTCTGGTCCCCGGAAGACACTTGGCTGCCCAGCCTGGTTCTCGAGTAGATTGGTGTCTTGGCTTGCGGGTCTCCACGCAGTAGAGGGAAACCTCTAGCTACAAAATCCCCAAATGAAAATGCTGTGACTTATCTTGTAGATTAGATCACCTGTGTACATGGTGACAGGCCTGGCCCAGTGCCTGGCACTCGTCATTCCTGCAGAGGGTGGAAGGGCATCGGGAGGGAAGATGCCTGGTGTGAGTGTTGCAAAGTAGGACACGGATATTCTCATAGTTGTTAAAGTGCGGTGTGTAAAGTATGGCAAGAATGTAAGAGGCATGTGAGGGACTCTGGTGCTGGGAAGGAGGGAAGGTAGGGCTTTTGATTATAATGGAGTCATATACATTTGGAGGTGAGCTAAAGATTATTTCGCCAGTTCATTAGCAGGAAAGCCTCAGTATTGGAAAAACGATTTTAGCTGGAAGGGGAGCTTACTCAGCAATCGAGTGTTGTGTTCCGATGGAATCAGCGTGATGCCTTCTGGGACCTCAGTAGGAAACTGTGGGGAAGAAAGGAAGGGAGTGAGGCCTGTGAGGCCAGGGCCGCAAACCAGGCTGGACTCTGCTGTATGGCCCAAAGGAGTAGAGGAAAGGCTGCCATCCAAGGGGACCAGGAAACAGCTGAGACAGGCCCAGGGAGCCACGCTGGTCTGAGATGAGCCTCAGGAGGGAATCTGGAGGAGGGTCGGGAAACCAAGGCAGAGTGGTACAGTAGAAAGAACTAATACCAACAGTAGTGCTGTGCTAAGTCCAAATGTGAGGCATTATTTTATCCTTCCAGCAGCACGGGAGCTCTGGGCACTGCTCTTCCTGTGACGGGAGAGGACACTGAACGCAGGTCAGGTAGCTCAGCCAGGGCCCTGCTGCTAGGAGGCAGCTGATCTGAAATTTGAACCCAGGTCTGTCTCCAAAGCCCATGCCCTGCACTCTACTGCTCCCCACGGACACTCAGAGACGTGGTCCCAGTGAAGGTGAAGGGGAGCAGCAGCCTAGGGGCCCCCATATTCAGGGATATCCGAGGGCCCTTAGGAAGTAGTTTCAAGCCCAGCAGGCCTGGTCTGAGCCCTTGTGCCAGAGAAACTCTGGGGGAGAGGAGGACAATGGGACAGGCCAGGCAGGGCTGACTGGCCTGGCCAGTGAACCAGCTGTCCTTGGGTTCTCACTCCCCTCATGTGGCTCCAGCAATAAGAGTTTTGGTGTTATGCAGGGAGCTGAAAGGAACATGGACAGTCTCACAACTGGTTCCTTCCTGTTAAGCAGGATTTCTTGTCCCAGGTGTGTTCTAGAGTGGTGCTTTGATTGTTCACCAATGATGGGTAGATTATGGCCACATAAAGGTGCTATTGACTGAAAGGGGGATCCATGACATTGCCTTGACAACACCTGGATTTGGGCAAAGTGCGCAGAGTGGCTTTGCTATTTGGTTGTCATGATCAGAAGGGCCAGCTTCCCCAAGCTGCCTCATGATGCTGTCACCTCCCAGGTAAATTTGAGAGCATCTTCAAAGGAAAGGGCACCTTGGGCCCAGGACTTCTGGCAGGGGAACTGCAGGCTTCTTACTTTATTCTTTGGACCTCAAGGTCTTCATTCTTCCTAGAATGGAAATTTGATCATTAAATAAGGTGACAGCTCTGAAAGGCACTGAAATTTATTGTAATACCAAATGCACATGATGTATTGAGAAAGAGGAGAGAGTGCTTATTCCTAAGGTCTTATCTGAAAGACCACTTCAGATGCGCCTGTCGTTATGGTAGAAAGAACCTGGGGTTGGAAATCTGGAAACTTTATGCTTTAGTTCTGGCTCTGCCACTAGTTGTGTGGCCTTGGGCACGTCTTCCATTTCTTTGTTTATAAAGTGTGTGTGTGTGTGTGTGCGTGTGTGTGTGTGTGTGTGTGTGTGTGTGTGTGTGATAATTCCTTCCTGGCTAGATGTGAAGATATAGGCAACTAGCTCTGTGGCTGTGTGGAGTCCCTCTTCTTACCCTGCTGGCTCCAGCTCAGGCAAGATGAGCAGATTGGCCTGGCTATTACTTTGTATTCCCACAGTGATTTCTCTTCTTACTGTATTAAACAGAAGTTCCTACATCTCAACTGCTTTGAGTTTTCCCAAAGAACATAGTTGTCTTGGAAAGATCACAGACTTTTGACTCTAATCAACTTGGTTTCATTATAACTTTGCTGCCCATGGGTTGTGTGACTTTGACCCTGGGACTTCACCCTTTCCTGCAGGGCTGTTGTGAGAATTCCCTGGATGGTGACTGCAGAGCACATAAGGCAGGATTTGTGTTCCACGGGTGGTAGTTTTCCCTTCCCGCTTTCTTATTATTAAAATACTTTTGTTTCTATAGAAGAAGTTAGTTTATCTGGCAATCTATCAACTAGATATATATTAATTAATGTTTCTGGGTTCATAAATGCTATGGCAATCTAGCTTTCTTATCATTTCATTTTGGAAAACATTTACTAAGCACTTATTCTGCTATATACTGGGAATAGTGAATAAAATAAGACCTGGTCTTCATACTCAGCGAGCACATCCTCAAATGAGAGAGAAGTCATCACAATCAATAATAATAATCATCCACCATTTATTAGCCCTGGCACTTCACATTCTTTACCTTTTGTAACCCTTACACCAACCCTATGGCAGAGGCACTACCATTACTCCCATTTTCCAGGTTAACAAACTGAGGCCAGAGAGGTAAGGAAATTGTTGAGGGTTATGTAGCTATTAAGTGGCAATAGGGCTGGGTTCTCTAGCACTGGAGAGAGTCTAGCTTTAGCACCCATATTCTTAGCTTTCATAATGTACTTAAATATCCTATCTAAATAAAAAAGTAATGTGCAAATTGACCGTACCCTGCTACACCCACCAGCCACGCCCACCAGCCAATCAGAGCAAGTATGCAAATTAACCCAACCAAGTTGGCTATGGCCACAGAGAGCAGGAGGGAGTCTTGGGTTGCCCCTGGCGATGGAGGAAGCCAAGCTTTCCGCACACCCTGGCTGGCTCAGGCCTCTGCTTAAGGAAACAAAGTTTCAATGGCTGTGTGAGCAGAAGACTTGGCTCCACTCCAGGCTACAAAGTTTCAATTATAGAAGATAAATAAATCCCAGATACTAGGGTCTCCACTTGAGTCGCTGGGGGGCGAGGCCAGCCTTCAAACCACCACAAGCCCCTCGCCCAGGCTACCCCATGCCCCAAGGGAATACCCACCCTGATCCAGGACACCCTTCAAGGAAAACCAGCTGGCCCCCACTCGTGCATCAGGCTTCTATTCTATCTAATAAAAGAGTAATATGCAGATTGACCATCACTCCAACACACAAGATGATTGCCCCCATGTGGTCAAAAGATCCTGCCCCCATGTGGACACAAGATGGCCACCATAAGATGGCCAGCAGGGGAGGGCAGTTGGCAGAGACTAGGCCTGCAAGGGAGTGCAGTTGTGGGTGATCAGGCCAGCAAGGGAGGGCAGTTGGGAGGGACCAGGCCTGCAAGGGAGAGCAGTTGGGGGTGATCAAGCCTGCAGGGGAGGGCAGTTAGGGGTGATCAGGCTGGCAGAAGAGGAAAGTTGGGGGCAAACAGGCTTGCAGGGGAGCAGTTAGGCATCAATCAGGCTGGCAGGGGAGTGGTTAGGGGGTGATCTGGCTGACAGGCAGAAGCGGTTAGGGGCAATCAGGAAGGCAGACACGTGAGCAGTTGGGAGCCAGCAGTCCTGGATTGTGAGAGGGATGTCCAACTCCCCATTTAGGATAGGGCCTAAATGGGCAGTCGGACATTCCTCAAAGGGTCTCAGATTGGAGAGGGAGCAGGCTGGGCTGAAGAATATCTCCCCCTCGTGCACAAATTTCATGCACCGGGCCTTTAGTCCTATATAATAAAAGCCCAGTGACCATAACGGCAGAACGACCAGAATGACCACTCGACCAGTCACAATGAGGTGCACTGACCACCTCTTGGTTCCTTTCCCCTGCTAGCAGGCTCACATCGCCCAATGGCAAACAGGGACCCAGGGGTGGGTGGCAGGGGATGTGGGCAGAGCCAGGCCAAGGCCCCCACCCCACCGAGGACCTCTTGGTCCCTCTCTCCCAGGCTCCCATCGCCCAATGGCGAATAGGGAACCAAGGTGGGTGGCTGTGGGGGGTGGGACTGGCGAGTGGGTGGAATGGCCAACCTCTTGGTCCCTCCCCCCAGTTTGCAGGCTTCAATCGCCTGATGGAGAACAGGGATCTGGGGTTGGTGGTGGAGAATGCGGGCAGCGCAGGCCAAGGTCCCCACCCCACCAGTCTCCCCACACACACGGAGGGCAACCTGCGGCAGGGGTGGGACCGGCAAGCAGGTGGGAACAGCTGACCTCTCAGTTGCTCCCCCCAGCTATCAGGCTCCGATCGCCCAATGGCAAACAGGGAACCCAGGTGGCTGGCAGCTGGGGAAGATGGCCCTGATCACAGGCTAGGCCTACAGACCATACCTGTGCACCAATTCGTGTGCCGGGCCTCTAGTGTAGCTGTAATATAGCTCTAAATTCAAAGTCACACATGTAGCCACATTACAGTGTGATAGAGGTGTGCTGAGAAAGATTAGATGCCACTACCATGGGAGCTAGCACAGAGGACGAGAGTGGCTGTCTTGCCAGGAGGGTTGTAAGCCAGGAAAGGATTCCCAGAGGGAACCTGTGGGCTGGGCCTTAGATGATGAGCAGGAGTTCTACAGGCAAAGGAGTGGGAAGAGGCCAGTGCAGGCCGAGGGGAAGCAGGTGTGAAGCACAGAGGCATGGAAGAGGGCAGGGCAGGCAGGGGCAGGAAACAGGCTGTGGAGAGAGAGCTAGCTTCCAGGAAGAAGGACCTTCTAAGCCAGCGGTTCTCAACCTGTGGGTCTCGACCCCATCATAGGGGTTGCCTAAGATCATCAGAAAACACAGATATTTACATTACGATTCACAACAGTAGCAAAATTACTGTTAGGAAGTAGCAAAGAAAATAATTTTATGGTTGGGGGGTCACCACAACATGAGGAACTGTATTAAAGGGTCGTGGCATTAGAAAGGTTGAGAACCACTGTTCTAAGCCATGCCAAGGAGTTGCTCATGAGTGGTCCTTGGGAATAATTCACGTTAGTTTCTTTAACCTGTTTAAGTAAATCCAGGGATGCATCAGTGATTAAAAGAGCAAAGGTTTTGTTTTGCAACTTAGGTTTGTTTTTTTAACTGGAATTCTTGAAAGCCAGGGAGTGCTGAGAATATTTGACCAACAGTGGGAGGTCCAACAGTTTTCCCTATGGCCTGTGGCTGCCCTACTAGCTGACAGGTTCAAGATATTCCACATCTGACTTTAAGATCTGAGTCTTACTGCTGCCACACAGCAGTTCTTATTTCTGCTAACACTGGGAGAGTTGCTATATCAAAATTAATCATCTGTATGAGATATGCTGGGCAACACAGTCAGGTTTGATGACCAGTAAAGGGCTGGAGGAATGAGGTTATAAAGTCCTAAATTGGCTCCATTGCTGTAGGTGCTCAATGGATATTCAGTCAATGAGGTGAATTCCTCGCCCTCCCTCCGCCCCTCTCCTGCCCAGAACTGCTCCTTTTCCTATATTCCCTAAATCTAGGGAATATAAATGGTGCCATCCCCTAGCACTGCTGAATCCCTCTCCCTCACCTTCACCTCCATCCAGTCACCAGGGGCCTCTGAATCTACCTGTGCCATATCCCATCCCAGCCACTGCCCAGCTCTTCGGGATTTTGATAGGCCTCAAATATCCCTACATCTAATCTTACTCTTTCCAAACCATCCTGCCAGAGACATGGGTGCCATGTCACCCATCGGTTGCAAATCCACCCATTGCCTACAGTTCAAGTACAAATACAATATGTTTCGTGATCTTTTCTGCCCGCCCCACCTCTCGTTTCCAGGCGTTCTCTTCTCCCTGCCCATACTTTCCCCAAGTAGCCTGGCTCATTGTAGAAGCTTTAGCCATCATCCGAGGACCGGATCTCTCCCTCAGCTCCAGGCCCACATTTCCAGACAAGTATAGAACCTCTCCAGCTGGGTGCCCTCTAGGTCCCTCTATCTGGTTCAACCTCTTCCCGGCATCCCCTAAACCAGTGGTTCTCAACCTTCCTAAGGCCGCGACCCTTGCATACAGTTCCTCATGTGATGGTGACCCCCAACCATGAAATTTTGCTACTGTTAAGCATTGTGATGTAAATATCTGCATTTTCCAATGGTCTTAGGCAACCCCTGTGAAAGGGTCGTTTGACCCCCAAAGATGTCGTGACCCACAGGTTGAGAACTGCTGCCCTAAACCCTTCTCATTCCTCTTACATGCCCTGTGAATATAACATCATCTACCTAGACATTCGGAAGTTGTCCCACATGCTCCTGTCTCTCTCACCTAGTCACCCAGTCCTGTCGGTCTGACCTTCAAAATATTCCTCAAACTAGCCTTTCCCTAACCCCACTGCGAGCCTCAACTCAGGCATTTTCCCTCTGCCCCTGACCGCATACCCCACCTCCATGCTATTTTCTATACGCAGCATCCAGAATAACATTTCTAAATACACGGCTAATTATGTTGCTTCCTCCTCAAAACTTTCACTGACTACTCATCACTTCAGGACATTATCCAAACTTTCCAAAAATGATATCCAGGCCATTCCTTGTCAGGCCCTCTCTCCTACCCACGTTTGGTCTTCCATCCCCCTTCCTCACATACCCCTCATTCATCTAGACGTGGGTTCTGGAACCTGACGCCTGTGCTCAGACCCTGACTCCAGTCCTGCTGGCTGTGTACCTTGGGCAGATTTTTTAACATCCCTGGGTCTCCATTTCCTCATCTGTGAAATAGAATTGTTGAGGATTGGATGAGATAGTGCGCGCGAAGTGCTTCCAGCAGTACCTGACCCCGAATATGTGCCCGGTGGGTATGGGCTGATGTGATTGTTGTTGCAGTGATCTGACCCCGCAGGCCTCAGCAGTCAGATTTCCAGTGCACTTCCCACTCCACCGACTCTCTGCTCTCCAGCCATCCGGGCTCTTTGCAGTTTCCCAGACATATGCCCCTCTCTCCTGCCTTCATAAAACCCACGTGGCAGCATCTTCCTGCTCAGATCTTCCTCTTTGCCTCAACTGCCTACCTCTCAGTCTGGCCCTGGGTAGCTTAATTTTCAACTGACTCAGGAGTTGCCTGAACGCTGGCAGTAGGGATTGCCCTGAGTGTGAGGCTCGATCTTCTGAAGCTGGAAGGGGAAAGAGCTGGTCCCTGCACCCTGTCCAGCATGTGCTTTGTGACATCTTTGTCTCCCCAGAGGCTAGTTTTTGCTTAAGATCTGCCTGTGCCTGTGTCATGAAGGGTCTGGGTTGCTAAGATTGAACATACATCTCCCTGAGTGACAGAGGACTACTCTAACTGGCTTTGACTTCCCGGGTATTGCAGATACAGTTTCTTAAGAAATCGTCCTCCTACCTGCCCCTCACTGCTAATAGTGCTTTATGGCTTGGTATTCCTGTGGCTGAATTTCTCTCTCAAAATATTTTAGCTTGCTTCCCCCAGATGCCCAGCCAACTTCCTCAAGTGCCTCGTAAATCTCCCATCCAGATCCGCTCTGGTAGATTATTCCGATGTGCTGCTCGCAGCAGCTCAGTATGAACTCTCCACCGATAAACGTCACTTACATGTTTATAACACAGCCTTCAACTGTGATGATGTCCAGATAAATCATTGTTAGAACCTGTGTGCTGGCAGAAGCCAGGAACCTTAGTGTGACCTCTTTATTTTATAGGTGAGTACAACAGAGGCCAGAAGGTCAGGTGACTCTTTCAAGGTCACTCTCCCAAGATCACCTGACTAAAGTGGGAGTAGGAGCTAGATTTTCTGTCTTTCGCTTCAGTAGTCTTTCTATTACACCAAAAGCTATTTCTTTTCAATTTTTTAGTTTAAAAATTTTTCAACTTTATAAAAATTGTGGGAAAATATGCATAAATAAAACTACTATCTTAATCATTTTAAAGTGTCCAGTCCAGTGACATTAAGTACATTCACATTGTTGTCCAACCATCACCACCATCCATCTCCAGAACTTTTTTCATCTTCTGAACTGAAACTCTACCCATTAAACACTAACTCCCTCACCCAGCCTCTGGCGACCATCATTCTACTTTCTGTCTTTATGAATTTGACTACTCTGGGTACCTCATAAGTGGAAGCATACAGTATTTGTCCTTTTATGTCTGGCTTATTACTTCACTTAACATAGTGTTCTCAAGGTTCATCCATGTTGTAGCAGGTGTCAGAATTTCCTTCCTTTTTATGGCTGAATAATATTCCATTGTGGGTGCACACCGTATTTTTTTTTAATCCTTCTTTTGCTCATGGACACTTGGGTTGTTCCCACCTTTGGCTATTGTGAACAATGCTACTATGAACAAGGAGGTACAACTATCTGTTCACCAAAAGCTATTCCGTATGAAAATCTTTGTATTTAGAGGCATTCACTGCTGCCTGCAATTGCTTTTTTTTTCCTAATAGAAAGTTTAGAAAATACAAAAACGCAATGAGGAATATAAAAATTACTAATTTTTTATGGCATATATTTCCAGAATTTCATATTCATGTTGACCCAAATTTTAAAAGTTTATATAGGCTGAGAGAATTTAAACAGGTAGGCCAATCTTTGTAGTAGGGAGGACCCTTGAAAACACTTAAGACAGTATGGAAACTGACCTTGGCTAACCCTGGCATTTTAGAGATGAGTTCATTCCAAAGTAGAATCTTATCTTAACAGCACCACAGTTTTTAGTGGTGCTTCTTTAAGACAATTTTAACATCTTAATAGATTGTCTTACTGCTAAGAAAAGTCAGAATTTTGAATATGGGGAGTGGGGGGTTGTCCCAGTTATATTTCTTAAATATCCACTAGGGGGCGGTAAAAGACATAAATTTTTTAACAGGCCAGATGACTGCCAAGCAATCAGTCCACCACATCCTGGTGGTATCTCTTTCAGCCATCAATGCATACAGTTACAAGATAATGGATTTCACATCCAATAGCAGGTTTGGGTAAAAATGGAGATACCATCAGCTTTAGCCTAAGTGCAGGTCTTCCTCATGTTCAAGCTGACATCGATGCAGAAAACTTCATTTAGTATGTATGTTAATCCCAGATTATCTTTTTAGTTAAGTCACATTAGTCCAGTGACTCTCAAACTGAGTGAACATCAGAATCACCCACTATGCTTTTTCCAAAACACACCTGCCCAGGTTTTTCCCCCCATCTATTAAATCAGAATTTCGGGGGTTGGGGCCTGGTTATATAGATTATATTTAGATTATGGCCCATGACTTCTTGCTAAGAACCAATGCATTAGTTCTTAACATTAATAACTTGAAATAGCTGGGAGGAAAGGGTCACCCTTGAGTAAAACCTCAGAGGAGAATGGATTTGAAATGTTAGAAAATCTCTCTCCTTTTTAAAAATAGAATTTGCTGAAAGACCTGGGGGCTGGGGAACTACATTCAGCACAACTATCTGGCTTTCCCATCGACTGTGCCAGGAACCCATACAGAAGGTCCTGGCAAACTCGGGGTCTGTGCTTCCAGTTCCAAGGAGTCCATGCTCAGGGACTACCCTCTTTAATGTGAGGACAGAGACCAATACTGTCTGCTCTATTAAGAGAATCTTTCCTATAGTATTCAGGAAAAAGAGACCTTTGCTTTTATCAGAGCTGAAAATGACGCAGGGAATGTGCAGTGGGGTGAAAAGACCTCAGCTTTCAATCTCACCATCCCCCTAGCCAGTGCGGGGGATCCATGTCATCTCTCAGAGCGTCAGCTTCGGCATTTGAATTATAGAGGACTGGGCTGTGCTGATCTCCGAGGATCATTCCAGTTCTAAAAATTCAGTGATTCTGTTAGTATTAATAATCCTGATTTGTATGGTACTACACTGGCAAAGAGCAAAAGAAATATCCAGTAATGCAATGAATGGCAGAGACTATTGACCATGTAGTTTAATTTATTTAAGGCATATACTGGATTCAAAGGAGAAAATATTGCTCCTGATAATATATTAAACTGTTAGCATCTTCAGCATTGCAAAAGCTTTCTAGAGGGAGGAATTACCCATCGGTGCAAACCTGACATTTTTCACTTCCTGATCCATAACTGCCATTTCTCCAGCACACTTCTATTTACTGTAAAGGGCCAAATGTATGAATGCTTTGGATGAATATTAAATAACTACCCATCAACGTCAAGGTCACAGTTGTAAGGAAGGCTTGGGAGAGGGCCCAGGGAGGCTTGCATTGATCTCTGGTGAGGTTCCATTCTCGAATCCTGCTGACAAGGGGGAAAAATTGATGTGGGCCATTATTAAGGCTTTAAGTGTTTCTCCATTGTTAAAGATCTTTTACAAGCCTGGAGTAACTGATAGTGCCCAAGGAATTGGCAAAAGCTTCACTTAGAAATATAGGCCGGTCAGAGAGATAAGTAAAACTCAGAGTGCACATGTCCTGGCTTGGGCTTACACAGCAAAGGTGGAGGCCAGGGCGAGCCCAGCGCTGGGGCATGCCGCCTGCACTCTGAGTTACAGACTTCAGAACGGAAGGAAGGCCTGTTCTTGGGCTCTTTCATGCCAGATGTGGCAGAGAGAGTGGCTTTAAAGCCCATCCTTCAATTTCCTCCAGCCCTTCCACCCTGTCGCCTTGGGAAAAGCTCCTCTCCTGGCATTCAGCCCATACGTTCCCCATAGCTGCATGAAGGATATGACAAGGGTCCGGGGGAATTAGCTGCATATGAATTATGCAGGCCTGGATCCAGACTGACTGTCTGGACTGGTCAAGTGGCCTGGATAATTATGTGAATGTCCCGCTGACCTGGAGCTGGTAGGACAGCAAATATTACGGATGGCAGAATCTGGTTTCATAAAGGTCTCAATAGACTGAGGGATTGGCTACGTCTGCTAGGTCAGCCTAATAAGAGATATAAATGATGAAACCAGCATTTCTGTGCACTGGCTCTGTGTTTAGTATTGTGCTTGGTCCTTTGCACATTTTAGATAATTCTTCTTCACAATGATCCATGAAGGTTTGTTTTATATCCCCATTTTTAAGATGAGGAACTCAGACATGGCAGTACAGAGGGAGGTGCAAGCATATTAGAGTCTTTGATCTGGATTCCAATCCCAGTTCCGCCCCTCTGTTAGCTGGCAAGTTACTCCATCTTTGAAAAACAGCCTCAGCTAGGCTTGATGGCTGCCTTGGATGTGTCAGGGCCTATGGGCTTAGCCCTGTGCATTTATTATCTCATTCATTCTCAGAACACTCTTTCTCCTCTTTTACAGATGAGGAAGGCACAGATAACTTAAGTAATTTGCCCAAGGTCACACAGTAAGTAGTAGGGCCAGGATTCGAGACCAGACAGCCTGATGCGATGCCCAGTCTCTTAACAACTGATGCACCATCTCCTGTTTTCTGTACCATAAGAAGAGAGCCGCCATATTTTCTTAGATAACTTATGTAAAGTGCCTAATACAGTGCCTGACACATAGTTGGCACTCTTAAATAGTAATAGATCATCATCATCATCATTCACATGACTTGCTCAGGGTTATAACTAATGACTGGCAAAGACCTGGGATTCAAACCCAGGTCTAATACCAGCAAATCCACTGTGCTCTCGATCTCTGTCTTGGAGGACAAGATTGGGGGGCAGCCTTGGGTTACTGTATTGGTACCTAGCATAGTGTTATCTCCCTGGCAGGTGCTCAGTGAGTGTCACATAGGCAGGACTCATGTTATTACTCATTCACTAAACATTTGCCAACATCCTGCTCTGTCTTGGGGGTCCAGAGAGGAGAACATCATGCTAACTTTTCTTTTCTCCCCCCCCTCCCAGGTCCAAATGGTGAAAGAAGGTGACCCCTCCTGGAAGCCCACTTTTATTGTGAAACCTGATGGTGGTTGTCAGGGTGACGGAATCTACCTCATTAAAGATCCCAATGATATCCGCCTGTCAGGGACCCTCCAGCGCAGGCCGGCGGTGGTTCAGGAGTACATCTGCAAACCTCTCCTTATTGACAAGCTCAAGTTTGACATTCGCCTGTATGTCTTACTGAAGTCCTTAGACCCCTTAGAGATTTACATAGCCAAAGATGGACTCTCCAGATTTTGTACAGAGCCATATCAGGAGCCCACTCCCAAAAATCTGCACCACATCTTTATGCACTTAACCAACTACTCACTGAACATCCATAGTGGTAATTTTGTCCACTCGGACAGCAGTAGCACAGGCAGCAAAAGGACTTTTTCTAGCATTCTTTGTAGGTTGTCTTCCAAAGGCGTTGACATCAAGAAGGTCTGGTCTGATATCATCTCCTTGGTAATTAAGACCGTCATTGCCCTGACTCCGGAGCTCAAAGTTTTCTACCAGTCGGACATCCCTGCAGGGAGGCCGGGGCCCACATGCTTCCAGGTAACCATCCTGGTTCCCAGGCAGGAGTTCCCAGCCTTGGCCTCATGGGGGATTGGCGGAGGGATGAGGGAAGGGGGGCGGTGCCTGAGGTGGGCGGGGTGGTTGCTGGTGTGGTCTTTAGTGTTAAACCAGGATCCAACTTCTGTTTTCTATTTCCCTCTTCTCATCTATAAAATGAGACAAATAATACCTCCCTTAAAGGATCAAGGATCTTAAAAGAATTAAATGAGACAACATATGCAAAGCACAGTGCCTGCCATTCATTTATGCATTCTTTCTTTAGGCAATTTTTACCGCTAGCTGAGTATGGGGCGGGGCACTGTCTGAGCTCCTAGTGAGACAGTGGCGTGATGGGACTGGGGTCAGAATTTAGGGGACTGAACCAGAGTGTGGTAGAGAAGGAAATGAGGATGAGGGTAGAGCGTTCCTTCCGGTCATTTGGCTGTGAAGGTGAGGGCTGTGGGGAGGAGGGAAAGAGGGACATGGAGTTCAGGCACCCAGAAGGCATAGCTTTCTGCCACCAGATAAGTCAGAATGGGAAGGAGCTAATAAGATGGAGTCTGGGACCCTCTCCATCCAATCTTTTGGAGTATCTTGCAGCATTTGTATATAAAAAAGAATTCACGGACATACATGTAAGCATATATTCACAAAACAAAATAATCACCCCCAACCCACCTCCCAACCCCAGAGTTCCAATTACCGTGCTGCTCCCTATCCTATTCTGACCCCACGAAGCCACCATTATCCTGAATTTTATGTTTATTGCTTCCTTGCTTTAGAAATATTTACAGTACCCTGAATGTTTCCCTAAACAACAGATTGTTTGCTTTGCTTGCTTTTGAGCTTTATGAGAACTCTGTTACAAGGTGTGTAGACACAGTGACATTCTTTCCATGCGCGTTCATGGGAATCGCTGCAGAACCCATTGAGAGTGTGCACAGTTTGTTCATCAGCTCTCCTGTCAGTGAACACTATGGTTGTTTCTAGTCCCCTGTCTAAAACTGTGACAGGGAAGTAACAGCTGGAGAGGAGGCTGGTCCTGGAGGGGGTGGGGAGACTTCACTCCAGGGAGGCCACCGCAGGCACTGGGCACTGGTCAGCAGGATTTTCAGGCTGGCTGGTGGAACCCTTTGGGGGCGGGAGGGAATTCAGGCAATGATCAGTTTCCGGAGGGGCTCATTGTCATCCAGAGACCTGTCCGTAGGCTCTTGGGCTCCCAGACTTTGGTCCAGCTTAGCCATCAGGTACGTAGCTTATGGCATTCGAAAGGGTCAGTGGGCAGAACCTAGAGGCAGCACCAGAAAAAACAGGGCCTGGCCAGAGCCATCAATACGTTAGGGCAAAGGAGACAGTTGCAACGTGGAGGCATCCAGGGGTCATCCCGGGGGACTGTGCGGTCACATCTGTTTGGCCATGACAGCTATTCCAGGAGTATCATGTGGGCCTGGCCTGCCTGGCCAAGCCACAGAGCCCTGGCACAGTGAGATTGCAGGGTGGAGGGCCAGGGTGGTTGTCTTGCTGTGGACAAGCGGTCTGGGCGGCCACTGGGGTAGAACCAGGGGCCCAAGCTGTGGGGAACTGGAGGGCAGACAGGGAGAGAGCCACTGGTTTGGACAGATCACATCTAGCAAATGGAACCCCAGTCCTGTGACCATTTTCCATTGCTTGACCACACTAAACGCTTCCAGGCCTGGGGTCGGGGGAGGAGCACAGCTCCAGAAGTAAACTCCAGGGGGAGCTCTTGGGCCTCTGTTTCTTTGTGAATGACCACTCGCTTCCCTACCTGCCTGCCTCCCTAGGAGCCTTGTAGTAACGTAGGTGAAAAGGCTTTGACCACTAGAAAGTGTTAGGTATTTGAAATGTGTTTACTACACATTTCAGACCCACAGCAGTTGATAAAATATTATCCTTTTCTCCTTGTAGTCCTCTCTTGCTCTTTTTATTCATATCACTTGTTAAAACACTTGTTAGTTTGAGTTTCATACACCTGAATTAACTTGGAGCCCCAAAGATTTAGGGACAACGTATGGTTCTGCCATTGACTTGCTGTGTGATATTGCATAAGTCACTTAATTTTCCTGTGCCTCAGTTTCCTCAACTACCTTACAAGCTTGTTGCCCAGCTCACATGAGATAAAGATTATGCAGAACTCTGCAAACAATAATGGTGTTCTGTGTGTGTATAGTATGATGTACTGTTTCTTTGCTGTGAAGCCTCTTTTGCTTGTAGCGTGGGCCTGGCCCAGACTGCAGCATTCCAGGACATAAACCCCAGCCAGTAAAAGTACATTTATCTCACACATGTGACTGTGACCCCTTTCCAATCATAGCCACAATAACTACTTGGGAAATCGTGATGGCCCGTAGCGGCTGCTGGCATAGCTCAGGCTGTGGGCAGGTTTCCTATAATATGTTGCCTAGGAACGTGGCCGCCCTGTCATTCTGGCCTTCCCCCCTGTCATTTCCCTGGTCGCCCCCAGCATCATATCCTCATGTCAGTCTTCTTGAGGACAGAAGTGTGACCTTGGCTTAAACAGCGAGGTCTGTCTGGGTGTAGATGATTCATGTGGCAGAAATGCACAGGCGGAGGAAAAGTTTCCAGCTCAGCGTTCAAGAACATCCGATCCCAATTCCATTGCTCGGTCTCTGCCTATAGCTCGTGTCTAATTCTCTCCTTGGCCTTGACCTTCTCCCTCTCTCCCCCGCCCCGCCCCCATATCTGGAGGAGATACCTTCCCTAGGTCCTCAGGTGCTTCTCCTCTTTCTTCATTGTTCTTGTGACTTCCTCCTGCCCCTTCAGCCCCAGAGAGCCCATGGGAAGGAGGGGAAGAAACAGTCTAGGGGTCTTGCAAGGCCTTGGGTTTTGTTCTCAGATGCCCTGGGTTTGAGCTAACCCCAGCTACTCCTTCCAGCACTTCTAGCTGTAAGCTTGGCAAGTTAACCTCTCTTTATCCCAGTTTCCTTATCTGCAAATAGAGATACTATTTGTATCTACCTCACAGAACTTTTGTAAGATTGAATGAGAGAAAGCCATATGGAACATTTGGCAACAGTACTGAGCACACAGTAATCACTTAATAAATGACAGTTTTAATTATTATATCATTCGTTATTTATAACAACATTTCTCAAACTTGTCTCTAAGGAAGCTCCTTGAGGTTATATGAAACCATGAAATTGTCACATTTTAAACATAATGGAACACCAGTGTTCCTAGGCACCTCGTTCAAGAACCAAGCCCTTAGCTTAGTGTTGGTTGCCTCCCAGCCTGGCTCCAACCTCACTTCCCTCCTACCCCACTCCCCTATCCTTCCGCCCCATACCCTTCCTGAACCTTGCAGGCTCACCAAATAGAGCCAATTCCTGTCTCTTGGACATAATTTGTGTTTGTTCTCTTCTGTCTTGGCCTGCCATGCTCTCTCCTATTCTTGTAATTTTTTGAAATCCAAAATACTACTCAAATCCCACCTTCTCTGTTAAGCCTTCCTTGACCACTTCTGATAATCGGTTTTGTTTTTCTTTTGGACTCACACATGCCCCCTCACACTCATACTCACTGAGACGAGCTAGTTGTGGGGTATGTGGGCATGGATGTGCCCTTAAGAGGTACACAGTTGAATGGGGAAGACCAATATGTGGGAATTCCTTGTAATTCCTTGCTGCAAGAGGGCACATGCAGAATGCTGGGAGAGCACAGAAAAGGGAGTCACTAACTGCCTAACTCAATCAGGGAAGGCTGCTCAGAGGAGGAGATGCTTAAGCAAGAGCTTACAGCATGAAGAATTCACCAAGCAGAAAAGATGAGGGGCACCATGCTCTCCTGGTTTCCCTCCTGCCTCTCAGCCGCTTCCTCTGGACCTGTCAGTGTTGGAGATTCCCAGGACTCAATATTCAAGAGCTCCCCTCTTATCTACAGTCACTCTCTCATCTCATGCAGCCCCAGGGCTTTTAAGGATCAGCCATGTGCCCTTGACTCCTAAATTTGTATCTCCAGTCTTGACCTCTCCTTGAGCTCCAAACTGATATAACCAACTGCACACTTAATCTTTTTGCTTAGATTTCTAGTGGGCATCTCCCACTTGACATGTGCAAAATGAAACTCCTGATTTCCCTCCTGAAACAACTCTCCATTGTCTCTCCTGTTTCAGTACATGAATAGAATTCAACTAGTTGCTCAGAACAAAAATCTGAGTCATTTTTATTACTGATTTTCCTCCTTTCTACATCCATTCTGTAAGCAACTCTTACAAATAGGCTTTAAAATGTAACCACTTCTAACCAGCTCCACTGATACCATCCCAGGCTAGGCAGCCATCACCTTGCACTTATATCACAGCAGTAGTATCCTAGTTGATGCCCCTATTCCCATTCTTATATCTGCAGCCTTTTTTTCTCACTGTAACCAAAGTGATTCTTTTAAAACATGTCAGATCAAATTATTTCCCTTGTGCAAACTCTCCAATAGCATTCTCATTGCATTGAAAATCCTGGCTCCTACAAGATGATTTGTCCATTGTCTTTTTACCTGACCTCATCTCCTACTACTCGCTCTCACTCTTGCTCCTTGATGTTCTTCAAAAGCGGCCATTGTTTTGTTGTTCATTCAGCCTGAAGTGCTTTAGCCTAGCTCTCCAAATCACTTATTTGCTCACTTCATTCAATCCCTGTTCATATACCACCTCTTGAGACTTTTGCTTCTGTTCATGATGGAGTAACAAAGACTGGACCTATACATATAAAACCAATACATTAAAACCAACAACAACAAAAACAAACAAACAAACAAACAAAAAATGACTGGACCTAGCCCCCTGCAAACAAGTATAACACCAGACAAAATGCATGAAATAACTGTTTTAAGACTTTGAACAATAGACAGCCCAGCACTGTGATCCCTGAGGAAAAGGGGAATAAAATTACAGTGGCCTTGGTTTTCTATTTGGGGTAATTTCTAGAACATGGGAGAGAAAAGCCTAACAGATCCCTGTGACTCAATGAGTTGAGGAAATGGAGATCAAATTTTGGAGGCTGACGTGGCTAGAATTCTGTGGGCAGAATTCTGGAAAGGAGGGAGCTAATGTGTATAATTATGTACAAAATTTTTAAAGAAATATGAGCTTAACGAAGAGAAAATGGAAGTTATTAAAAAGAACCGAAATGGAACTTCTAGAGAAGAAAATACAATGACTGAAATGAAAATTTCTCTGGATGGGATTAACAGCACATTTGACACTAAAGGAAAAATTATCAGTGAACTTGAAAACATAGCAATAGAACGTATCCAAAATGAAACAGAGATCGGAAAATGGCAGGAAAAATAAATGAACAGACCATCAGTGACCTGTAGTACAATAAATAGTAGGTGGTTTAACATATATAATTGGATTTCCCTGAGAATAAGAGACAAAGAAACAGAAAAATGTATAAATAAATGGCCAAAGGTTTCCAAATTTGACAAAAAATATAAACCCACAGTTCAAGAAGCTTGAGAAGCTCCAGGTAAGATACATAAACATACACACACATGCTCACTCAAGGCTTAATCATAATTAAATTGTGGAACACCAATGATGATAAGAAAATTTAAAAGCAGCTAGAGAGAAAATAAATACTGTGTTCAGAGGAACAAAGAATAACCAACAAGCCAATGTCACCTCCTTAGAAAGGACTTCTCTGACCATATTATCTAAACCACCAGACCCTCCCTTTCTCCCACTGTTATACTCGGTGTTCTTACCTTGCATTAGTTCATAATTCCCATGTTGTGTCTCTCTCTCCACTGGAATGTAAGCTCCTTTGCTTTGTTCACTGCTTTATCCCCAGTGCCTAGAACAGTACTTAGTATTTAGTGGGTGCTCATTAAATATTTGATAAGTAAAATTGTCTTCCAGGCAAAATAGTATAAAGGCAGAAGGGGAGTAAAGCATTCTAGAACTACTCAGTTGGTCACAGTTGGAGCCTGAGATGTGCAGTAGTGAATGGGGGTGGGGGATGGTGGGAAATAAAGCCGAGTGTGATACAGACGCCAGATCAGAGAGGAATTGTAGGCCATGCTGTGGAAAGTGGGCTTCGTTCTGTAGGTGGGGATTTTAGGCAGAGGAGTGCTGATATTCTAATTGCATTTTATAAAAATACTGTGTCAGCCCCCTATGCCCAGGGAAACAAATGGGAAAGTCCCGGTGCAAGATGGTGCAGACCTAATCCAGACTAGGAACAGTGAGGAGAGGACAGATTTAGACAGTTCTTTGGAGGAAGAATGTACAAGAGTTGGTGTGCAGTTGGATAGAAAGGATGAAGGAGAAATTTTTGGCTGTGTGATTGGGTGATAAGGTATACTGTGTAGGCAAAGTCGACTTTAGAAAGATAGTTTGTTAATTATCTATTGCTGTGTAACAAATTATCCCCAATTTAGCAGCTTAAACTAGTAAACTATTGTCTTACAGTTTCTATAGATCAAGAGTCTAGGCTTAGCCAACCGCCTGTGGCTCAAAATCTCTCACAAGGATTCAGGAAGCATGTTGGCCAGGACTGCAGTCATCCCAAGGCTTTCCTGGGAAGAGATCCACTTCCAAGCTCACTCACATGCCTGCTGGCTCAGGTCCCCGCTTTCTGCCACTGGCTGTTGTCCCACCTGGGCCTCTCCATTGGGCAGCTCACAACACAGGCTGGCCTCCCACAGAGTGAGCGAGCAAGGAAGTTAAGGGAATGCATGCCAACGTGGAAGTCATGAGAGTTTAAAACCCAGTGTCGGCAGTGCAGTTCCATCATTTCTGCCCTATATTATTAGAAAGAAGTCACCAGGTTCAGTCCACACTCAAGGAGAGGGGATTATACAAGGGCATGAACAGCAGGAAGTCGGGGTCATTGGGACCTTAGAGGTTGCCGACCACAGATAGCGAGCTTGGAAATGTTTGATTTGAGGACTCTAGGACTTCGGTTGGAATACCCTGGATGCAGATGGATGTGTAGTTTTGGATCTCAAGAGAGAATCCCTTCTCCTTGGAATGTAGTGTTTTCCCCAAATTTGGAAGCTATTGGAAGTCAGAGATGAAGACTAGAGATCTTTGAGTCCCCAGGGTCCCCCTCAAGTAGGAGGCGAGCAACCCATACGTGCTGACTGAATTACTTGGAGGAGGGCAGAGTATCACGTGATCAAAAAGGTCTCTCTTCTCTCTCTCACCATTTGACAATTCCTGCTCTACCATGGAATCAGAGAGAGGCCTCTCCCTTTCTAAGCTGCAGGTTTCTGGTCTGCATAAAGCAGATGTTACACTAGATTAGTAATTTTTTTCAATGGAACTTTTTTTCCTAGGAACCTCCGTATGGAAAATAGGTAAAAGTTGATCTGATCTGGCCTCTTCAGTGCTTCCCCAGAAAACAAACAAACAAACAAACAAACAAACCCATTTTGAAAAACACTGGATCAGGTAAATCCCAATTTTCTGCCAGCTCATCATTCTTGGATTTTATAAGATCCACTCTCAGCTCCTCCCCGTTCTGTGATTCTTTTTATTGAGATCCATTGAGAACTTTTGAAAAGAAAATTCGTATTTCCTTAAACTTGTGAAAAAATACATATACTAAAGCTGACTTTCATAAACACTTGCCGTCAGGCACTGTGCAAAATACATTCTGTCTTTATTTGGTCCTGCTTCTCTGCTTCATGAGGGCAGGGACTTAGTCTAGTTCATCATTATTTCCAGAAGCTAGAATAGTTCCAGGACATAGGGAGCATTTCAATAGCTATTTTACAAATGAATGAACTAAGGTAAGGACTGTTCTTATTCCCATTTTACAGGTGAGGAAACGGGCCTAGAGCTGCTAAGTAACTTGCCTGTAGATACACAAGTTAAAGGCAAAACTAAGATTTGAAATGAGCTCCTCTGGACTCAAAGCTACAGATGCCATTTCTGGTCAGTGAGACGAGTAGGAAACTGGAAGGGGAGTCAGCATATGTTGAGTGCCTCCTGTATGATGAACACAGTCCTAGGTACCTTTTCCTTCTATGATCAACTGCCCGGCAAGGTAGCCACTGTTACCTCCATTTATAAACAAGGGAAACGAAGCTCTGAGAGGCTAAGCACCATACCTGGAGTTGTTTAGCTAGAATGAGAGACTGAGCTGGAATTGCAGCCTAGGTCTTTCTGACTCCAAACCATTCTTCAACAACCGAAGTTTGGGTTCTGGAAAATATTATGCCACTGGCAGGTGTAAGTCAGTATGGCTGATGAGATTTTGTCACCCCTTCTCCGGCATTTCTATAGCTTTACATTCATGCTATGTGTTAAACTGGAAAGAGCCCGCAGGCTGAAAAAGTACGAGTCCAAACTTCTAAGATGTAGCAAAAAGTAAGCCTTGATGACCAAGGATGATAAACGTAGGTACAGCAGCCCGCCATTCCCTGTGCCCTCATCCACATCACATGTCTCAGACCAGGTCTGAAGTTAGACTGATGATGTCACGAGAGTCTCTTAAAGGCCTCATCACTCATATCCACTTGTCATATATTATTAAGCAGATCTATAATACATGTAACATTTTCTACTGGATTTCCATTTTTTTTCGTTTCATGACCAGGGAAAGAAAAATAGAGTGAGGGTGACTTTTCCCAGCTTCTCATCCTTATTGCCCTTCTTTGAAGAATAACCTTGTCTTGAATTATCCCCCCAAATGGTCATTTAGGCTCTGATTTCATTAATAAGAATAAAGCCACAGTTTAATAATTATCATTTAACTGATGCATATTCTATCTAGACAAGGAAATGGATTTCCTCCCATCTTTTTGAGTCTACAGAGGAGGGTGCAGCTACGTCTTTTTCTTTTCTCTCCTTTATTCTCCACGTTATTTTTTGAAACGTTGGGATTGCATCAATTATGTTATAAGCTTTCTATCTTATCACCTCCTGTAAAGATAATGAGAGGTCTCTTAAGAACCTGACATCCTCACTGTCTGAGTCTGAATCTAATTAAGACCTGTGATCTCAAGGATGAGGAGGAATTTTCTAGGTGAAGGGTTGTTTCAGGCAGATGCACAGGTGTATTAGGGCGTGTAAGGAATTGAAAGAGGCTAGAAGAGGAGAAAGCCTCACCGAGTCAGCATGCTGGGTTCAAGGACAAATGGCCAACAAATGGTTAGCTTTTGGAGTTAGCTTTGGGTGTGGGCCAGATTCGTGAGCATGTGATCTGCGCAATCACCCCCTGGTCAGAAGGGCTCCGTGCCTGGTTTCGGGCTCTGTTCTCACTATCGTGACATTGTTAATACTTTTTGAACAAGGAACTTTGTGTTTTCATCTTGCCTTGGGTTCCATAAATTATGTAGCCTTGTCCTGGTTGGGTGTGAAATCCGGTTCTGGCACTTACTAGGCAGGCGGTCTTGGGGAAATCCATTGACCTTTCTGAGACTCAGTTTCTGCTTCATGGAGAGTATAATCTCTACTTCAGATACACTGTCACGTGGATTAAGTGTAATGGGGAAGTTACTGGTGCCTAGGAAGTGCTTATAAATATTCCCTTCTCCTTAGCTAAGATGGTATATCAGAATCATCAGGGGAATTTGTTATTCAAAATACATTTGCCTGCATTCCACACTGGAAGATTCTGACTCAGAGGTGTGGATTGGGGATGCACAGTGGTTGTGAAAGGGGTCCTTAAATGATACTGATATACACCCAAGGTTAAAAAAGGTAGCCTTGGGTTTTCAGAGATCTAGCTAAGAAGCAACTTAATAGAGGAGAACAAAAGGAGAGGGAGAAGTTGATGGACTACTACTGATCCTTAACATAATGAAAAACCTGTTAAAGAAGAAAGAGGTCATCATCTATAGCACTTCAGATGATGGTGATAGTGCTGCAATGCACTGTGGGAACTCATCCCATTATCACGGCTCCTATAAAATGTTCTGCCGTCCATTTGGCTTGACAAGTATGCCCAGAGGAAGAGGGGCTGCGGACAAGAGAAACCAGGGTCAAGGCTCAGGTTGGGGGCCACATTTCAACTTATTTTCACTTTACTGACCTTTACACCAACCCCAATTCCTGAAAAGAAATTGCGGCTAGAGGGAGTAATTCTGAATTATTTTTATCCTGTGCAGATTTTAGGCTTTGACATTCTTCTAATGAAAAATCTGAAGCCTATACTACTTGAAGTTAATGCAAATCCCAGCATGAGAATTGAACATGAGAAAGAAGTAAGTCTTTTGAATATCTCATTGAATATATTGCCTTACAGCTGGATGTTTCTGCTCTCATATGATTCACTTGGCTAAACAAGATTCAGCTTTTCCAAATTTGTACAGCAAAGTTCAGTTTGAGTCTAAATAACTCCAGTTTTGTTGAGCTCTGAATGTAGTCTATTAATGTAAGACCTATCCGACCTGTGGTAATTTCCCAGCATGCTGTTCTTCCAATTTCTAAGATCTGGAAATGTAGAAGCAGCTGAGCCTTTCCATCAGTTCTGACATGAAGAACTAATTAGCCTCGGGAGATGAACTAATTGAAATTCTATGAATATGATTTAGCCATGTCGACATGCTTGAATCATTAAGATAAATAGTACATTTAACAGTAGTTATATTACCTCCCCCCCGCCCCCCGAAAAAAAATGCATTAAAAAGACTGGAAGGAAATACACCAAATACTAGTAATAGGTTTTAGGGGGATTATGTGGATTTTTAAAATTTTCTTAACTCCTTTTGATATTTCTAAATTTTCTACAGTGAGTATGTATAATTATAATAACCAGAAAAACATACTACTATTTTTTCTCCTCATGCATTTTGTTAATTTGTAAAAGGAAACTGACATTTTTAAGGTAGTATACAGGGAGCCTTTAAATATTCTTGTCTAAATTAACATAAGCAAACTCGACCACTGGGTACTGACAGTCACTTGATACTGAATCCCTGAGTCTCTCCACTTTAACATGGAATTCTTACCCATTCAAGCTTTCTCCAGGGGTGTTTGAAAATGTCCCCAGCGTTGTTGATGAAGAGGTGAAAGTGGCTGTGATCAGAGACACCCTGCGCCTCATGGACCCACTGAGGAAGAAAAGAGAAAACCTGTAAGTGCTTTTTGTATCATCTGTTTCTATCAGTTCTGCTCCCCAATGCCCTATGCAGCAGGTAAGTTAAGTTCTTGGAACATGTTAACATCATGAGTTAAATTTACATATGAAATAATTGAATGAATCATTTTTCATTTATGAACATCAGGCTTCAAACATAGTGACTCGGAGATGGAGACTTGCCTATGAATTTCTGGCTAGTTGTTATCTGAATCTGAAAGTCTCACTAAAAGCCCATATCCTGTCGAGACCGGTTTGGCTCAGTAGATAGAGCGTCGGCCTGCGGACTGAAAGGTCCCAGGTTCGATTCCGGTCAAGGGCATGTACCTTGCTTTCAGACACATCTCCAGTGGGGGGCGTGCAGGAGGCGGCTGATCGATGTCTCTCTCTCATCGATGTTTCTGACTTTCTATCTCTCTCCCTTCCTCTCTGTAAAAAATCAATAAAATATATTTAAAATAAAAAAAATAAAAGCCCATATCCCCCTCGTGACGGGGTCTCCTCTTGCCCACCACTGTTCACATGGTGCTTCTCTTTGAAATCCTCAAGCAGTGGGAGAGAGTAAAACAAATCAGAAGAGGGCCACAGGTACCATGGACGTGGCCAGTAGATTGCTTCCTTTTTATTTTATTCATACTGCACTTTTGGCAGTATAAACTTTTCGTTTCGACATTTGCAGAGCCAACTTATTGACTTCTGGTGCTTCTATAATATTTTCATCAGATATAGCTCCTCTCAGTCCCACCTACCCAGTGAACGTCATATTGGGATGTTGGTGAAAGCAGGCCCCCCTCCCATGGAATCACCCCCGAAATGAATGACATTTCACTTGGATATTTTTGTTTGTTTTGCTTTCCGTAAATTCCTGGCTTCCACAACATAAGGACTGAGTAAATATCACTGTGGTGGTTTTAGGCAGAAAAATTAAAGACAGGCATTTCAAATAGCACTCCACATATCCCCCGCAAATCAGATGGACCCAAATGCTCTCAGACAAGAAAAGTGCTTGTCAGCTATGGTTCCAGGCTGTGAGGAATGCTGACTTCCCTAAGCAAGTGGTGTTTTGCAGGTTCATGGACTGCAGCCCCTCACCAACTGGGCTCAAGCTCAGATACTGTTAGAACCACCCCTGCAGGACTGCCCTCCCGTTGGCTGCCTTCTCGAATCGTCTGGAGAGCTTTCTGACACACCAGTGCGAGGGCCCCCGCTTTTACAGATGTTGATTTTAATTAGCCGGGGCAGGAAGCCTGGCCACAGACATTTTTGAGGTTCCCTAGGCGACTCTACCGTGCAGCCATGGTTGGCACCACTGCTCTGCAGGAAATGTCACTTTGATGGAATGTTTGTCATACTCTGAGTCAGCTGGTTGGTGCCTGTTTTACTGAGTTCCCCTCCATAGTACACTTCACCATGTGAGGTGCACACTGTCATTGTTGGCAAGACTCAGCCAAGGATGGTCACCTCTCATTTGCATGGGCCAAGCCTGCCAGATGTGGCTTTCACCCATTAGACATTTAAAGTGACAGCATGGCAGGTCTCCCAAATCCTCAGAGCAACTCAAACACTATGGAAGCCATTCAGTGTCCATGTGTGCATGCTTGCAGCTGCATTCTTTAGCCATCTTTTAAAGAAAAGTGGCAGATTTATGCAGCTTGGTCAGATTAATTGCAATATAACTCATTTCTCGAAAATCTATGATGAGTATCTAATGGTTATTGATTTCACTAGTAGAGATTAGGTCTTGAAAGACTGGTGAGATTTTGGTGTCATGCTGATACAAGCTTTTTAAAGGGGACCTTGATACATTAGCATACTGGTTCCTTCAGTGGGAACAAGTTCGAAGGCCATTGTGTGGCCCCAGCCCTCTCAAACTCTGCCACCAAAATCATTTTTGCATTAAGTGATCTGAACGTGATTAGCTTTCTTTTTCTTGTTCTAAGTTGTTTTTCCTTACCTCCTACACCTGGCATTCGGCATAGCTCACATGATCTGTGGATGCGATTTTTAATAGCAGTGGGACACAGGGCCATTAGGAAGGATGGGAAAGGCATTTACAACTTATTAAGTCATAAGTGGCAGCACTTCATCTTTAATTGAAAAGCATTGACTTTTTTTTAATTGATAACCAGGAGCAGTTTGAACTTCAAGAATCTGACTTTAATTTTAATATAAAAATTCTTTCATCTCACCCTTTCTTTACCTACAATATTAAGAGTTTGTGCTCATAGCTAAATGTGATTACTTATATTTTCTCTTAATTTCATCTTTAAAAAAAAAACAGCAATGATTGTTCATGAAAGCACTTTGTAATATGTGAGGTGCACTTCTACACAAGAGATTATTATGATCATTTTGATAATTCTACCAGGCAGAGAAAAAGGCTGAAATTCATCTCCACTCCTCTGTTTAGAAATGTTTCAGGATAGCTTGGAAAAGCACCATGTTTATGGCCACCAAAAAGGCACAGGGTTGCACTGAATCATCTGTGTCCGCATCTGAGACCATGTCACTCCAACTGTAAGAAATGATGTCACATAGACTTCTCAGCTGGAAGTTACCTTTAGAAGCCAGAGCTTTGGCGTTTGCATAGGATGTGACCTAAACCCTTGAAAACAAATGGTACGCTAGCCTTTCTCTTCAACTTGTTAGCAAAAGTTGTCTGTCAGTAGCTCCTTCTTAAGTATATTTTGTCAGCAAGACTGCTGAGGTGGGTCTTCATTTTTCTGCACAGACTGAAGGCAAAAGGTAGATAGTTGCCTCAACTGCTCAGATCTCTAAATTCCTCTGAGAAGATGCAGAAGGGGCATTAGAAGGGCCTAGAACTTGTGTGCATCTGCATCTTTACACGCCCCGGGGCCTATAGGCTGCAGTCATGTTCGTGGTGGGACTGAAATTATTCCTCATGTCTTCTCTGGGGTGAGAACGTGCTGATATTCTTTGGCATAATTGAAAGAGCTTTTTCTTGATCTAGAGAAACTGAGATGCAAATTCTGACTGGGGGAATGTTGCAGAGCAGTTTTGAGCCTCAGTATCCTTTTCTATAAAATGGGGATAATAGCATTGTTTTTATTGTTTAAAATATTACACATAGTAATATATATCTCCTTTTTTAAATGAAACAATGTGCAAAATTTATAATATATAGTAGGCACTTGATAATGCTTCATTTACTACACAACAATAAAGTTATCTACTAAAACATTTTTAAAACCCCACAAAAAACAATGCTTACTTTCTGTTATCTTTTCTGTATATTTAAGGTAAAATTTTGAGTTTAAAACCCAATGATATATCCTAAAACTGAAGCTACTAGATCACTTTGACATTGATGCTGGTTGCTAATGGAAACGTCTGTTTCTAACTAGCAAGATGCAACAGGCCCAGGCATATTTATTTGTTGGGTTAGGAATAAAATCTCTGTCATATGAGAATTATTTGGAACTATGATATCATCTACTGGTATATAATAAAAGCCTAAGTGACTACAGCAGAACGACCAGTCATTATGATGTGCACTGACCAGCAGGGGGCAAATGCTCAATGCAGGAGCTGCCCCCTGATGGTCACTGTGCTCCCACAGTGGTAGCACTGCCCAGCCAGAAGCCAGGCTCACGGCTAGTGAGCGCAGGGGCTGTGGTGGGAGTCTCTCCTGCCTGCATGGCAGCATTAAGGAGCATTGAGCCAAGCAGTAAGGAGCAGCGAGCAGGAGGGCGGTAAGAAGTGAGGGGTCCTGGACTGCGAGAGGGCACAGGCCAGACTGAGGGACCCTCCCCTCCCCAGCGCATGAATTTCATGCACCAGGCCTCTAGTTGTATAATAAGTAGTTAGTATATTCATTTTCATACCAGGGCTCTTTGGAGGCACTGTTGGGACATTGGAATGGGGAGGCTAGTGGGATGGGACTCTGGAACCAGTATATATCTATACAAACACATAAGTGGAGGTAAAAATTGTATAATATAAAATTAGCCATTTACAGTTCACCTTGGTTGGAGCATCGTTCTGTACACTGAAAGATGGGGGATTTGATTACCAGTCAGGACACATGCCCAGGTTGTGAGTTTGAGCCCCAGTCTTGATCTATGAGAGGCAACAGATCAATGTTTCTCTCTCTCTCTCTTTCTTTCTCCCTCTTCTCTCTTTCTCTCTCTCTCAAAAAAAATCAATAAAAAAATAAAAGTGCCCAATTCAGCAGCACTTAATATATTCACAATGTTGTGCAATCATCTCCCCATCTAGTTTCTAAATGCTTGTCACCTTGAGAGGAACTTCTGTACACATTAAGCAGGCACTGCCCATTGCCCCCTATACCAATCTACTTTCTATCTTTGGATTTACCTATTCTGGACACTTCATATAAATGGAATAAAATAATATTTTATTTTATTTCTGGCTTTTGTATCTGGCTTCTTTTACTTAGCAAAAGTTTTTTGGGCTCGCCCATGTTGTAGCATATATCACAACTTCATTTATTTTTATGACCAAACAAGAAGCCCAGTGCATGAATTCATGCACTGGTGAAGTTCCTTGACCTGGCCTGAAAGGGTTGGGTCAAGACTGGCTCTCTGACATCTCCAGAGGGGTCCTGGATTGTGAGGGGGCATGAGGGATTCTACTGGTGCATGAATTCATGAACATATACATATAAGATCTTTAGGTAATCTCTTCCTGCCCTCCCCTTCCCCCTTTTCTCTGAATTTCATCAGTCTGTTCCATGTTTCCATGCCTATGGTTTCTGCTCCTGCATTGAACATCTGCCCCCTGGCAGTCAGTGCACATCATAGCTACTGGCTGGTCAGCCGGTCGCTTAGGCTCTTATATATAGAGATAATATTCTATTATTTGGATATACTACATTTTATATTTAATTGTCACTTGATGGACATTTGGGTGAAAGCCATCTCTTTTTCAACCAGTATGATCTGTTTTCTATTTTGGCATTCTACCATAGATTTCATTTTTAGAATAATGAGGGAAAAGAAACTTTTTTGCTACAAGAAGTTTTTAAAACCTTTGGTTTAATCCAACCCCCTTATTTTATGAATGGAAGCACAGACTATTAGAATTGGAAGGGACCTTAGAAACCATCATGCCAATCAACTCCCTGGTTTAGGAATCTTCCTCCTACCATCTCTGACAGAGGAGCAGTGTCCACAAGTCACTGGACATGGCACTCATCAGGTCTGCGGTGATGTCCTCAATCTCTGATCATTGCTCCAGGAGCTTGGCCAAGTGGCTTTGTTCTCTGATCTTGTTTATCAGATGGGATCATGGCATTTCCTGGTCATCATATGAAATGACATGGATTGTCATTGTCGTCATATGAAATGACACATGGGGGAGAGCCTTAGACAAACTCGAGTTCTTCAGGTCACCAGGTGGCCAGTCAGACTTTATAGTTATGCTGATGGTGACAGCTACATCACCAGCTATGGGGCAGCCTTACAGAATTGTGTGTATAGTCGTTCTGAATCGTACAGATGAAACTAAGAAGGAGGTCAGAACTTGTCCCAAATCACTAAGCTGGTTAGAGGCAGAGCAGATGAGCTGTGGGTCACCTGACTTCTACCCCAGGGTTCTCTTCACTTTGCTACAATGCTCCATTGACCTTCAGCTTCTATTTCAATTCAAAGCTAAGCTTATAAGGTAAGGGAGGGAAATCAGGAAAATCAACAGAAAATCCTCCCCAGCTCCTCTTATTAGAAGGTATTTGGGTAACTTGAAAAAAATTTTTTTTTAATTTGATCAGAAGAAGAAGTGAGTAAATTACATTCCCTGATTATTTTAAAAACAAGATGATGCCATCAATTGATTAATTTTGGGGAAGTTAGTCTACCCCTTGGAGGAGCCTTTTTATTCATATTTTGCTCTTTTTCTGGAATGTAGATATTTCTGGTAACCGGATTCCTTTCTCAGGAATCATAATAAGTTAGGAGCCCAGAGTAATCAAAATGAAGCTTGGAGGACTCTGGGGGAATTTTCTTGCTATCACGATGCCACGCAGTGCCTGGGAGCTGGGTGTATACTGCTTGCCTCCTATTCAAAAGTGTATTTTTGGAACCTGCCTTATATAAGGCACAGAGGCCCCTTTCCCACAGTAACATTTCCCCCTCCTCTCCCAGTTTCATTTACCTCCTGTCGCCATAACAACCAGGCTTATTACACAGGCAGGGCTCAGCCTGAAGGACAGCTTTTGCCCTGATGCAGAGAGGATTGTCCTCTGAGAGCTTCACTGGGAGCTCAGGCTCCACTTCTTACCTTGAGTCCAAGGATGGCCCCTACGCCACGTTTAGACCAACATATTAGGTGAATCCCCACCTGAGGTCCATTCCACATGGAATCTAGGAGAGGTGAAACATTCTAAGAGGACAGAGATCAAGGAATCTCTTGGTGGTTCCGTTCCATGCCATTGGGGGCTGGGGGTGGGGCTCATCTCTTCCACCAGGAACATCCTTTCATCCATTGCCTTGTTTCAGATCCAGCTCATCCGAGGATGGTAACTCTGTGCAGGATTGTTGAGAGCACATTAATCAGAGGTCCTCAGAGCCCAGACCTCTGCCCTTAAATTGGCAGTACGTCCTATTGAAATCCCTCAACACTAGAAGAGAGATTTCTACACTATGTCAACTAAATATACCTTCGTACATGTAGAGCATCACCTTTCTTATCAGAGAGTGTTCTTCTGGGAACACTTTTTTTTCAGGAGAATGGCCTGTCCATGTGTGCACGGCTGAAATTTTGGTGAAATTCTTGAGTTTTATTGATTCCTAAGGATTCCTTTGTGACAAGACACCAAGCATCTTTGAATATTTCACATAAGTCAAGAATCTAGTACACTGGGAGATGAATATTTGCATATTAATTTGCATTTCAGTTATACCATGTGTGCATAAGAGAAAAAGGTATTGGTTATTTAGAGTTTTTATTGAGCACTTACTGTGTGCCAGGGAGAAGACTACAAAAGTGAATTAGCTCACAGCCAATTGAGGCAAGGCCCACACATAAATATCTATGAGGTGGAAAGTGTGACAAACTGCCAAGGAAGGAAAATGTAGGAAAATATTATTTTCTGAGGAGTTAAAAAAAAACACAAAAAAAAATCTTGACAAAGAGGACGTGGTACTATAGATGGGTTTAAAGCAGTGGTTCTCAACCTTTTGTAATGCTGTGACCTTTTAATACAGTTCCTCATGTTGTGGTGACCCCCAATCATAAAATTATTTTCGTTGCTACTTCATAACTGTAATTTTGCTACTGTTATGAATCATAATGTAAATATCTGTGTTTTGTGATGGTCTTAGGCTCTACAGCAGCGGTTCTCAACTTGTGGGTCGCGACCCACAGGTTGAAAACTGCTAGCAAGGTCGCAGTTTAAAGGATGCATAGAATTTGAAGCATGAAAATGGATAGAAGGCCATCCCTGGTGAATGAGACTAGGTACAGGCCTCTATTGGGGGAACTTTGGGAATTTGAGTCACCTGGAGAGAGAGTATAGGAAGTGGATTAGTAGAGAGGAGGGTCTCCTGGGAAGGGGGATGGAGACTCAGAGGCTAGAAGTGATGCCTTGAATATCAAGCTAAGGAAACCAGAGCTTATTTCTAATCAGGAGTACAGGAAGGATTTAAGGGTATCTGTGAACCCCAAAACTACAGAAAATTGTGTGGTTTTCCTGGAGAAAAGGCCAGAAATTCATCATAATTTCAAAAAGTTAAGAACACAATAATCCTGTTACCATCAGAGGCTATAGAGAGCTGAAGCACTTTGTCCAAGGTTGGGTGGCCTGGCTTCAGAGTCACTGTACACTCCTCCGAACCTCAGAAGTTCTCACGGTTTTTTTGTTTTGTTTTTTGTTTTTAAATATATTTTATTGATTTCTCACAGAGAGGAAAGGAGAGAGATAGAGAGTCAGAAACATCGATCAGAGAGAGAGACATCGATAAGCCACCTCCTGCACAACCCCCAATGGGGATGTGCCCGAAACCAAGGTACATGCTCCTGACCGGAATCGAACCCGGGACCTTCCAATCCACAGGCTGACACTATATCCACTGAGCCAAACCGGTTTTGGCACTTCTCACGTTTTAGATGGCAGTCAGCACACTGAAAAATGTGCATGCGCGTTTTAGTGAGGACAGGACATGACTGCTGATAGGTGCATTATGTTGTGTGCAAGACATAAAACCAGGCAACTCTCTTCCATTGAAAAATGTGGAGGGCCGAAACCGATTTGGCTCAGTGGATAGAGTGTCGGTCTGCGGACTGAAAGGTCCCAGGTTCGATTCCGGTCAAGGGCATGTACCTTGGTTTCGGGCACATCCCCAGTAAGGGGCGTGCAGGAGGCAGCTGATCGATGTCTCTCTCTCATCGATGTTTCTAACTTTCTATCCCTCTCCCTTCCTCTCTGTAAAAAATCAATAAAATATATTTAAAAAGAAAGGAAGAAAGAAAAATGTGGAGGAATTAAGTCAGAAGTAACCAGCACGCGCCTCTCTTGCATGAAGTTAGTTGAGTGGGAAACATTTCTGAGGCTTATGGGGAAGGTGGAGTTTCCTGAGCTGATGTGAGAGTGTCTTTTCAGATAGGAGCCAAACCCGTCTGTTCACGGGGAGCCAATGGGACAGCGGACCAGCATATGGCTGGTCCATCCCCATTCTGGGGAAGTGCAGGGCGGAATCCTGCAGCGGCCCTTCCAGAGCCATTCAAGGTAGTAAAGGGTTAGCAAATGTACTTGGAAACTTTCTTACACCTTACTCCAGTGAGCCTTAAATGTCTGTGTGCTTTCAACAAGGAGCTGCTGGCATTGAGAAGGAGGTGGTATGGTCTGTGCTCAGGATACCAAGGTTTTGGTACCAATTCTACGTGACCTTGGACTAGTCATTATATTTCGCTGAGCTTGCTTTTCTTACCAGAGAAACAGTGGAGGTGAGGGCTGCCCCTCTGCCTCTTTCATCAGCTGTTTCTGGAGTGTGCTTACCGTGTGCAGCGTAGTAATATGTCCACTCACCCCCAGTTTGGCCTCACACAGCTGCATCCAGCTGTGCCATCACTACTGAGTTTATACTAGTGAGTGAGGACGCTAAGACTTGGAGAGGCTGAGTGACACCCCCAAGACCTTACTACTTACGAGCAACAAATGGAGACATAAAACCGGGTCTGTCTTCCTCTCACCTTGAGAGAGAATGTTTGTGAAGGTATTTAGCCCATCAGAGAGATGTGTGTCCATGAGGTGTTATCATTACCTGGTTGGGTTCCTGCCTTCCTTGTAAACTTTGGGGCACGGGCTCATCTCTTTATCTGCAAGCACTGAACATGAGCAAGTGCCTATGGCTGATTGATTATCTCTTGTGAGGAAGCTCTATGGCCATTTCATTTTCAATAACCTTCAAAACCAGAATGAATAAAACATAAGCCAGTATGCAGAGAACACCAACTTAAAGCAGGATCTACACATGAGACAAAAAGAGAATAGTACCAGACGAAAATTATTCGTGTGCAGTGTACCTCCCGGCTGGCAACATTTCAAAGTTCAAAAGAGGGCAGGGTGAGCCAAGAAGTAGGTCTGACCATATGAGGTCACCAATATTAGACCTTTCCTTGAATCTACAAGAATGGTAGTTTTCATATGATTCAACCTAATAGGTGGCTTGGAGTAATCATGGCAGGCTTCTTGGAGGTGGTAAGAGCTTGTATTTACTTGAGCTTGGTTTGGTGAGAAAGTGTAAGTTTGGAGGAGGAAGGATAGAGGCAGGAAGCTGGACCCAGAGGTTAGCAGGGTTGGGGAGATCCGTGGCAGGCCAGGACCACACACCATGCTTCCTTTTGGGTGCTTTGGTGTGGAGAGGATAGGTGCTTCTCTGTTACACACTTCTTACTACAATTTTTTTCTCATAGAAAAATCATATGTGCTTATTGTAGAAAATTAGAAAATGTTGAGATGTATATAGAATGAAATAAAAATCTCCAGCAAATTCAACCTCCAGACTTAAATTTTATTAACATTTTAGTTCATAAAAATGGTAAAATTTTCTTCTCTCTATTGTTTTAGAGTTAGGGCCATGTTAATACCATTTTTTAAAATATTTTATTGATTTTCTTTTACAGAGAGGAAGGGAGAGGAACAGAGAGCTAGAAACATCGATGAGAGAGAGACATCGATCAGCTGCCTTCTGCACACCCCACACTGGAGATGTGCTGGCAACCAAGGTACATGCCCTTGACCGGAATCGAACCTGGGACCTTTCAGTCTGCAGCTGACGCTCCATCCACTGAGTCAAACCAGTTTTGGCTAATATCATTTTTTATGCCGTTTTAGTTTCTTTTTATTTTTGTGTGTGACAGTAATTTCCCCTTTTGATTAACAACTCTAAACATCATTTTGGTCAATGGCTGGGGCAGAATCTGCCTCATGTTGATGAGTGCTTCATTTATGTCCAGCATCTTGTGCTTAAAGCTCTGTGTGCGACTTGAATGTTGTCTTAGGATGAAGAGAGCCCCTGAGGAAGCAGACCTAGAGATCCACTCAGGTTTTCAGTGCACAGGGGTGAGCAGAGTGTGTTAGAGAAGGGCCCCCGGAGTCAGAGGCTTCGTAGTGAATGGCACTGCCATTACAGCCGTAAATGGTATGGTTTTCTCCCTTCTCTGAGCTTTGGTGTCTTCATCCATAAAAGGGAGTTTGCAGTTGGATGTTTTAAACCCACAGAGCAATGCAGAGTTCTTAAATTGGAGGAAGGGGAAAATGTAACTCCTAAGAGCCTTTGCCATGGGAAATGTCCCATCTGAATGCATTTAATTAAATGAAAAAATATATATACAACCTGGCAGCTTTCTTTCTTTTTTTTTAAAGGAAAAAAGAATGTGAAGGAAGAGCTAGTGAAGTCAGTGGGAAGGGAGCTCCAGCAGTGACAGGTTCATCTTTGGCTGTGGGGACGGGTTTGCTTTCCCGCTAATTATCTGCTAGATTAAAAGAAGAGAAAGATAAAAATTAAAGCCGGTCTTAGTAATCACTTGAAAGCTCTTGGTTATCACACCAAATGGTGGGGAGTATTCTCTAGCTGCCTTCTTTTCTTTTCTTGTTATACATTTCCTTTTTTTCCCCCTTCCCTTGAAGCAGCATCACAGAGGCTGGCAACTCTCAGCACAGAGGCTAATGTGAGGGTGGGGAAGAGGGTGGGATCTGCACAGTTCAGCACGGGAGGATCCACCCCCGAGCTCAGCCGAGCTGCGAGCTCTTCACAGTGAGAATCTACAGCACTCCTCGTCCAGCTGTGGACTGGCTTTCAGGCTGTGCATTTCCTGTCGAGGTGGACGTCTTCAATTGCTTTGAGAGGATGGCTTTCTTCCTCCAGACCGTCCCTGCCCCTGCGGCCCCGGGTCAGCCTGGAGGAGCTGCCAGCACGTGCCTGAGTGAGTGCAGGCCTGCACGGGTGAAGGAATGAGTGTTGTGGGCCTTGTGCTGGCGGCGAGGTCAGGATGCAGTGGCAGCATCAGCAGCGAGGGCGAGGTGAGACTGAGAGGGGGCAAGGCAGGGAAAACAAGTCCCCCCGAGGGCCACAAGACAGAACAGACATGGGACCCTTAAGGCACAGAAAGAACTCTAGCTGGGTGGTTCACAAAACTCCAAGCTGGAAACAATCTAACTGTCCATCAACAGAAAAATACATGCAGCATGGGTATTCACTCACTGGAATACTGTATGTCAATGGGAATGCAGACTGTACTGTGTGTGCTGCTATTAGCATTGAGCAGAAGAGACAAGTCAGGGGAGAATTATCTACAGCATGGTTCCAATGAAATAAAACTCAAACCAGGCTAACCTAAACTTTACTTTATAAGGATGCAACCGTAATGGCAAAAGTATAAAAAAAAGCACGGAACAATGAATGATCAGAGAGTTTATGGCGGTGACTTTTAGGCAGAGCTGGGGAGAGGCAGATGTGCCTGCGAGAAGCACATGGCAGTTGGGATCCTGGGTTTGCTCTGGTGCTTACCCTGGGACAACGGCATAGCTGTCAGTCTATTTTCTGCACATTGGCTATGTGTGATCTATCACAGTTTTATAGGTAAAGGAAAGCGGCCCAGGGAGGTAGGATGATAGAGAGTAAGCAGGGAGGGTTGCAGATGCTGCAGGACCTAATGGGTCAGGCCAGGAATTTGGCTTTTTTCCACCCTAAAAGCAATGACACATTTTAAAACAGCGGGGCATGATGACATTTGTGTTTTAAAAAGATCATGTTGGCTGTAGCATGAAAACCAACCTGGAGCGAGGGGAGGACGGGTGTGGGGGCAGCAAAGAGCTTCGAGAGATGGTTGTGTGGATTAGATGGCAGTGGCAGGGATGGAGAGACACATCACTTCAAGAGGGGTATTTAGGAGGAGGAGTGGTAAGACTTGATGAATTGGATATGAGAGATGAGGGTGGAGGAAGAGTCAGGGAAGGGCCCGTTTAACAGCTGGGTGGCAGTTGGTGCGGGGGAGCAGCTTTGTGGGGGGAGGGAGAGCACGATGCCGGATTGGAGACTTCCACGTGGTTAGTTGGGTACATGAGCCAGGGGGGCAGGAGAGGGGTCCCATTATGAGATAAATGTTCTCTAAAGTAGATCAAGGCATCCACATGGGCAAACCAGACACTCTGTCGTCCAGGGATCCAGGGGAAACTGGTGAAGTGGGGTGAGCTGAGGAGGTCGAGGTGGAGATCCTGACTCTGCCCCTCTTTCTGGCAGATCCTTCAGCTCTTCCCAGCATTGACTCTGCGGAAGCATGCTCACAGGCTCACCCGCTTGCTGGCTCCATTGCTGGGCACGGAACCATCCCACCCTCTAGGCACCTTGTGCATCTCATCCTGCTGTTTTAATTTACTTTTAGGCTCTCAGAGCTGCCCGGGTGCCTTGATGTCCTTCACAAGCACCTGGCCCTGTGCCCTGGCAGGAGGAGTGACGAGCTAAGCTCTTGGCACAGGTGGGGAGGGTTTCTCTACTGCACCTGCTTCGGGGGGCTTCCCCGATCAGCCTCCTCTTCTGCGCGTTATCATCATTGCCATGGTCACCCACAGCTGTACAGTGCTCTGCAGCTCGGGGAGTCATTTCAAAGCCAGTGACCTGGAATAATACTCACCCAGCCATGCAAACGAGGCAGGTGCGAGTCATTATTCCCATTTTACAGGCAAGGACGCGTGACATTCCACAGGCTTGGGTTTTAGGAGAGGGCATTGCCCACAATGGGAATGTTTATCCACGTGTGCAGATCTAGCCGAGGCCTCTGATAAGCTGTACACTTGTGCCTGCCATGACCTCTCTCAGGTGCTGTGAGGGACTGACTGGCATCTGTCCTCAGAGGCCCGATTAGAAAGTGGGCTGCGCATGCTCCACTAGGAGGAAAAGCTGAGGAGAATAAAAGACCCCAGAGGATTCTTGCCATTTTTAGTTTGAAAGGTTGTTGTGTGGGAGAGGGGATAAAACGCTGCAGCCTCCATTGGCAGAACAAGGAAACATGGCTGAAATTTGCAGAGAGATTTAAGCTCAAGGAAAGGAGAAAAAGTTACTTTGCCTGAAATATTAAAGGTTGGATCAAAGGAGTAGTGAGTTCACGTAGCTGCAAGTGTTTAAGACGAGACTGAGTGGCCACATGTAGAGAAGGTGTGCCAGCGCTGGGATCAAACAGACACGAGTTCAGTTCCTGGTCCTGAGATGGTGGGCCAGTCACCTGACCTCCCCGAGGTTTCCTCACCTGCACGGTGGGTAAAGGTGCAGATGGGCTGTGAGCATCTAGCAGGGGACCAAAGCAGACTGCCGGATGCACTACACGGTGTCTCTTGAGTTCCTATTAGTGGTCATGACATCCGTCATCTGGTTTAATTGTCACCAGGTTGCATGAGCAGGCCTGCCCCTTCCATCTGTGGGGCCTGAGAAGAGCACACGTTGAGGTCCCAGCCTCCTGCCAGCCCTCATTCTCTCCCCACTCCCAATACCATCCACCACTATACGGGGTGTCCACCAGTTCACACACCTCAGCCTGGTGGACACTGCTCCTCAGGTATTGGGATGGGGGGACTAGAGGTATACCTGAAGTACCATTCAGCCTTAGAAGGATTGACTCCAGCCATTGAGGAGGGGACTTTCAGGGTGCTGTGTGCCCAGAGAGCGTGGGACACAGCCATCGTGTGGGCATATCTCCTTAGCCTCCAGGACTGCTCGGCCCATGGGAGGGGGCTGCCAGACTTGGCCTGAAGCAGGGCCCTTTCAGTGCAGAGCCCCAGGCAGGGCCTGATAGCCAAGTCTACGTAGCCAAGAATTTTCTGCAAGATTCTCAAGCGGTGCTCAGGTATCTTGGGTATGCTGAGCATGAGCAGGCTGAAAGGAAAGAGACAAAGCCAGAAAGTGGGGGGAGAGCAGAGGACTGGGATGGGGCGGGAGAGAGCCAGAAACCAAACTGTAATCTGGAACAGGGATCTTATTTCCAAGACAGTGGCGGAACTGCAGGGACAGGGTGTTGCCCTTTGAGTCCATGGGCAGAATCAGGGAGCCTCCTGATTCTGGGCTGTCCAGACAATGGGAGGGAGATCTGAGAGCACAGGTGCGAGTGGGGCTGGAGCTGGGGTGGGGAGAAAGTTGGGGTGGGGAGAAAGAGGCAAGGACCAGACCTGAGCCATCTAGCCTGATGGAACTGCAGTCCTCTTAGCACAGCCAGCATGGCGGCTGGATGGCACAGCTGGCATCACACTCTGGGTCTGAGTCAGCAAGACCACCGCAGAGCCCCTTCAACAGGTGCTTCGGCATCTGCTCACTTACCCCTGCTGAGACCAGCACAGGCCCTGGGCTGGATGGAGGCAGAGACCTTGGATATACTAGTAGGGTCTTAGAGCCTGCAGCTAAGGAGGGGCCAACAGAAGAGGCTCCCAAACTTCAGTGGGGGGCTAGAATCACCAGGGTGGGGGGGTCGTTGTTAAACCCAGATTGCTGAGTACCACCCCCATTTTCGATTTGTTTGCATGTCTAAGGTGATATGGATGCTGCTAGTCCAGGCACAACACAACACCAAGAACCATTTGCCTGCTAGCCCCCGGTCCTTTGTCTGTTCCAAGCCACTTGAGGACCCAGCCCCTCCGGCCCCGGGGAGTTTGGCACTGAGCTCTCACTGGGGTTGTCAGGACTCATCCTTATGCGAAAGAGATGTCCGATGTCCCTGTGAAGGAGGCGCTGGAGACAGTTTGTCAATAACACACAGAACAAGATGCTCCAGTTTTCTATAATTCTACTCATAGGTGTCGCATATGCTGCGTGTGACCACAGACCTGAAAACACAGGGCCGCTTCATAAATTCACGTTCCTGTTCATCTCTTCCCTTTCCTGCCTTTCTGTGCAGGTTTCTTAAGACAAGTGAAATATTAAGTGATTGTAAAAATCTCACCTTTAAGGCACAAGTGAACCCTTATAACATACTTCTTCTAATGAGGGGAAATGTTGCAGATATTTCTGTCTCTTCTAGCTGGTTTGCAGGCAAAGTCCTTGACGCATCCTTAATTTTGACTCAGCCTTTCTCTACAGCAGAACAAGTGGTGGAGAAAATTTTTTCTCTAGGCAACAGCAACATTTCTGTCTCATTTGTTTGGTTTTCCGCTGGAATGACAGCTTGCGGGGTTGCTAATTTGAACGTAGGTCCTTCTAGGAATGCAGTATTCATGATCAGTAAAATACATCAGGTTGCAGGTTTTAGCCATTTAATTGCTGAAAATGGGCATGTGTTCTTGCTAGGAATATTTAAAAATGAACAATAGGCAAATTGTATTTTACTCCCAAATTTCACTGGAGTTCTGAACCAGTTTCCATTTCAACATCATCTGATTACCCGATGCTGTGAGCAATATTTTTCTTCAGGGAATTTAGTAGCGGGGTTACTTTGTTCCAAACCACAGACAAGGCCTTTACAAGAAACGGGTCATCTTAGCACCATTTCGTTCATCCTCACCTTCATAAAGATCCTTGCTGGAAGTGGAACTTGAACCAGAACTTTTTATAAATGAGCATGTAGCACCGTGTAATGGCAAAGACGAAGGGTTCTAGAATTTAGTGAGTTTGAATCTTGACTTTTCTTGTTTGCGGTATTGGGTGTGGCAGGTACTTAATTTCTCTAAGTCTCTGTTCCTTCATCTATAAAATGTGATAATAGTAATAACTACTTAGGATTGTTGTGATCATTACATGAATTAAAGTACTTAAATGCATAGCATAATAACTAGACGTGCTAACTTTTAATAAGTAATAGATACGTTGTAATTATTCTTCCTGTGATTATACAAAATGCCTCTCACAGTGCTGAGCACACATGAGTTCAATAAGTGGTAATTACTATTATTATCAATATCATCATAATTCTTGTTGATGGACACATTAGATATACAGTTTCCACCATGCAAAAATATGTTTTATTTTAAAAGATATGTGATCCAATGGGAATTTATATGAGTAAATGGACAGTTTAGTAAGGTTGAAGTAAATGAATGATGCTCATATTAATACTTTAATGAAAATAATCACTCATACAAAACATTTGCTCAGTTTGTACCTAAAATTAAAAACAGATTTTGTAGATTTTCAAGAACTCCTCTTTTGTGCCACAGTCAACCCATGGAAAGGCAGCTCCGACCATGGCAGATGACCTAGGCTGGGAGTCAGGGTCCTGGGTTGAAAGTCGCTTCCACAGCCACCTCTGCATTTGATCTTGGACAAGCCCCCACACTTCAGGCTGTGGTTTGTTCATCTCTAGAGTCAGCTATGGTGGGAAAATGCTGGGAGTTCCTAAGTGCATGTGATTTATTCTCTTTAAAAAGAGAGATGTGAACATTTTTAAAAGAAGACTTCATCCTTTAAAAACCCTTAGACTCTGCACATTTTGCCAGTTGCTTTAAACCGCCAGGTAGTAGGTGCCAGATATTTGCGGCAGGCTTAATTGGAAGTTGTGTTCTTCATCTGCAGTGTGTGCATTCGCACTAGATGTGCTTCTGACAGCTCTCGCCATCCGGCCTCCTGCTTCCCACCCGAATGAGTTGCCTCTCCACTGCATTCAGAACACCCTAGTCCTGGTCACGAACATTAATTAGTCTGAAGAAGAGAAATAGAATTGTGCTTCTAAAAATAGTTCTGATACAGTAGGCCATTTTTTATCATCTTAGTGCTTCATGAGGGTGACATTACAAGGCTTTGCATTTATTCTCTGCCCAAGTTCATTGCTAGCATCTTTGGAATCGGTGAACTGGTGCTTGCAATCAGGGGATGGAATGGTGCTTATCTCTGTGCTTAGCTTATTGCAGATGTGGTCCAGCATCTCCCATGGTTTAAATCTCAGCACTTACTCTCCCAATTATGTGCAGGAAATCTTTCCTCTGGTCTTGGAAGCCTGTTGGCTTGGCCTGTCATGGGGTAATAGTTTGGAAGCATGAGGTCAGAGAGACAGACAGACAGTTATCACTACAGGCAACCCAATATAAGAAAAGGAAGGAATGCTGGTGTGGGAGACCCGAGGCCTAGTCTTGGCCCTGCCACTGACTTGCGTGCCGTAAGCCAGGCACTGTGCTGGGACCTGTGGGTGTGAAGCTGACTCGAGTGGCTCCTCTGCCCACTCCATCGCCTGGGCTCTATCTCTTCACCCAGGGGCATGGGCTTGACTGCTGAGAGCTCTTTCTGTTCTAACATTCTGCATTGGTAGGAGTAGTAATAAATCTTAGGCTTGTTACTTAGTAGGCATTTTGGTAGAACTCTGGCAGCAGGCAAATCTCAGAAGTAGTTCCACATTATAGATGGCTGTTTTGTTTTTCTTCTAGCTTGGTTTTACCCCCAAAGGTCTGTTGTTGGCTTGTGTGTGCGGGTGTAGGAGGGGTTCCTGGCTCCATCTTAGTAATTGGGAAAATTGCTTTCAGATTAAGATCTGAAGGTGGGTAGGGTATGCCCTTGTACTCGTCTTGATTTGGGATGTAGTCATTTGAAGTTATGCTTTATCTTTTAGTTTGTTTGACATTTGAGTTGTTTTGGTGCTATCCCCAAACTCTCCCATTTTCCTCCTCCTTAACCTATGTGTACTAATCTGAACTCAAGGAATTAGGTTCCTATCGGGTAAGAATGTTTGGGGCCGCCAAAACCGGTTTGGCTCAGTGGATAGAGCGTCGGCCTGCGGACTAAAAGGTCCCAGGTTTGATTCTAGTCCCAGGTTTGATTCTTGGTTGCAGGCACATCCCCAAGCAGGGGGTGTGCAGGAGGCAGCTGATTGATGTTCTAACTCTTTCCCTCTCCTTTCCTCTCTGTAAAAAATCAATAAAATATATTTTTTAAAAAAGAATCTTAAAAAAAAAAGAATGTTTGGTGCCATTTATCACGTATCTGCTAATACTTAAGCTATCTCTTCTCTAAGAACGAGCCATGCTCTTCTCGAGGTTTATCTGTACAGCGGGAATCAGAATAGAGAGACTCTGAAGGAGGCCCGATCCACAGCCCTCTCTTCCAACTAAATTCTGAATTACTGGAGTATAAGATACAGAACTAAAGAGGATAAGAGCCCAAATATCACCTCCATTATGAAAATGGTGATGCTGGAGAATGTCTTACATCTGTGGGCAAATGAGCCTCCTGGTGTTAATCCAGAGAGACTCCTGCAGGCAGCGGCACTGCCCTCACTCCCAGCAGGAAGGTGGGATCGGGAGCCAGAGCCTGGTGCGCAGCAAAAGAGGAAGAGAGGAAGGGCTGAGCGTTTTCACCCATTTCCTCCCTCTACACTCATAACAAAAGACATTCTATTTCCTCAGGGGTAGAGCAAGGGTGGGGCGAAAAGAAGCCTAAAACATTCTCCTAAGTGGGTCCTGACCCTGGAAGAAAAATCAAGGGTCGGGAAATAGTGCCTTCCCCCAAAATAGCCACACTCACCTCACAGGAGCAGATACCAAGGTTAAAAGGAGAAGCTTTGGAGCCTAAGAGACCTGGGTTCAAGTCCCAGTCTCCACTTCCAGAGTGTGACCCCAGATGAAGGCCGCCGCCACCTGGCTAAGCCTCACCTGTGAAACAGCATCGCAATCAGGCATTGGGAACGCAAGCGAGATCATAGGGTGCCAGGCACGGGACAAGTGCTCAATAAAGAAGAGAAAGTCAAGTGGGATAATGGATAGAAGCGTCCTTTGTAAGTTACACAATTTCTCTAACTGTGAAGAAGTATTGCTATGCCTGGTGGTGGGATTAATGTAATATAATGTAATATTCTACTTGCTATGCAACACTGTTTAGTGCCCCTTTGTAGCTTATTTAAGTAGGCTGGGGTACCCCGTGGCTTGTGCGCGTCTCTTTTCTATCAGCGTTTTGCACAGAAGGTCCACAAGCCAGAAGGAAGAAGAAATTAAATTAACGAGAAACTTCTATGCATCAGCATGACCATTCCTCTGATTCCAGCTATTTTTGTAGATTCTCCTGAAAGCTGTCGTGTAATTCTCTGGCGGCCATTAGAAAGTATTCACTCCATTTAATTTATGCTGAAAAATCATTAGTGGGAATTTGACACAGACCTGGCATGTTCACAAGCTGATACTCGGCTGTCAGGCTTCAAGGGACAGCTCCATTTGCCGGAGGCACCCTTGAAAAGGGTAGAGAGGGAGACAGGGAGAGGGACAGGGAGAGAGGGAGAAGGAAAGGGTGAGAAAGAGGGAGAGGGAGAGGGTAAGGGAGAAGGAGAAGGTGAGGGAGAGGGAAGAGAAATGGGATCGGGGTGAGGCTGTGGTTCCTCTCTGCTTCCTCTTTGTCCTTTTCTGCCATCATCTGCAACATCACCCTTGTCCAGTGTTACCGCCATCAGCTATTTTCTTTCTTTTTTAAAAAAAAAAATATATATATTATTGATTTTTTACAAAGAGAAAGGGAGAGGGATAGTTAGAAACATCTATCAGCTGCCTCCTGCACGCCCCCTACTGGGGATGTGCCCACAACGATGATACATGCCCTTGACCGGAATCGAACCTGGGACCTTTCAGTCTGTAGGCCGACACTCTATCCACTGAACCAAACCGGTTTCGGCGATCATCTATTTTCTTGGTTAGTTTGTACCATAGCCCTAGGAGGTCTTATTATCTGCATGTCACTCTTACAAAGTCCACCCGCTGGGCACAGTCCAGCTTGGGAGCAGGTTTGGGTCATTCCAGTGCCCTGGTCCTTTCCTTGGGAGGAACCTCGATGACAAACTCTCAGAGGTGGAGGAGAAGGCTCGTGTGTGTCATTGTGGCTTCCATGTCACTGACATTCGGTAGGAACCAGCAGAGCAACCCTTTCCTTGGCAGCTATTACTATATCTAGTCGACATCCTTGCCTCAGTTTTCTTATTTGCAATATGGAGGTAACGGTAGCTGCTTCACAAGGCTCTCTCGAAGATTAAATGAGATAATGTGCCTAAGGGCTGGGGATAGGGCCTGACATGTAATAGCTGTTCAATAAAGGTCAGCGCTGGTACCATACATGAAAGCTTCTATCTGTCTAGCTCATGCCCGGTTGTAAAAATAGGCACTCAGTAAGCAGTGGTTTGCTTTATTCCTTTTCCATTTACAAGCTTCTTACTCAGTAAGCAGTGGTTTCCTTTATTCCTTTTCCATTTACAATCTTCTTCAACCCCTAAAAGCACTGGCCAGCATATCTAGGCTTCTAGCGATGGAGCCATGCCGGTGGAGCAGCCATGCTGTGAGGGAAGAATGCGGCTCAGAGCTGCTGGAACCCGAGATCACAGAGGGCGGGTCGCTTCTCTTAGTCTCTCCGATGCTTCCTCAACGGGAGGCTCCGAACCAGCGGTTCAGCTTGGAACTCGAGCGATCTGGGCAGCCAACACAGTGACAGGGCTGCCTGGCCGCTGGTTTCAGTGAACATTTTCTATTATGCTGCCGGCGGGAGACAGGGAGCACCTCAAAACACCTTGTTCCACGCTTTTACTTTCCATTTCCACTGCCACTAAGTGGCTCTGAGCCGAGCTCGCCCAGCAAATAGCAGCATACAAAGCGCACTGTACCCATGCGGCACCTTAATAAAATTACTGGTGTGCATTTTCTACAGACACAAGGTGCATTTCTTGAAGCCCCAAACTCCTTCAGTTTGAACTGTTTGGAGTTGAAATCTTCTAAAATGCATTACACACCTGCTTCCTGAATTTGAAGGAACATAATTTGGCTTTTTTTTCCCTCTCTCTTGGTGCCTTGGTGCCGTGGTGCCTTGGTGTTAAGAGGTGTGCTGGTAAACTGGCTTTCAGAAACAAAACCAACAAAACCAAAAAGCCCTGATCTGTAGTGTTTGCCTGCGTCCATGGTGTAAATATTTCTACAACCGTCAGTTTCAAGCTGTGAGTAATTTTAAACAACCAGCTCCAGGAAGGAGTCGATGGGCACCAGGAGGCAGCAGAGCAGGGTGGGGAGGACAGAGTCTGGCCATCAGACCTGGACAGCCCTGCCCTGTCCTCATCCCCTTCCCTGCCCCCCACCCCTTGAGAGCTGGGTTATCGGGGCCAGGGTCGTTAACCCACACTTCTTTATATATAAGCTGAGGTAAAATGAATACCCCAAGGATGATGCCAAGGACTCAGTAAGGTGACATCGGTCTGGGGTCCCAAACTCAAGTGCCGTAGTGGCCAAGCAGGTGACATAATGAAGGCAGCAGGCTGGGTTGATCTTTTGGCAAGCACCTAAAACAGCGATTCTTAAACTTGGCCAGGGAACTTCACCTAAGCCTGGGCCTCACCTCAGATCAATTAAACCAGAATTTCTGGGGAACCCAGGAAGTGGAATGTTTTTATTGTTTCCAGAAATTTCTCAGGGAGAACAGTTCCTATGTCAGGACTGGTTCGTGGTGGCTCATTGTGGACTACTTTCTATAAAGGACTGAGACATTGGCTTTCAAAATAATTTCTCTCTCTAATATTGTCCTAAATGGAAATATTTTTTAATTAAATCTTTATTACTCAGATTATTACATTTGTTTCTCTTTTTTCCCCTCCATAGCACCCCTCCACCCAACTCCCACCCTTCCCTCTGCCCTTACCTCCCTCCCATTGACCTCATCCATAGGTGTATGATTTTTGTCCAGTCTCTCCCTGTACACCTCTCACCCCTTTCCCCCTGAGAATTATCAGTCTACTCCCTTTCTGTGCTCCTGATTCTATTATATTCATCAGTTTATTCTGTTGATCAAATTTTTAATTCACTTAATTTTTAGATTCACTTGTTGATAGATATGTATTTGTTGTTCATAATTTGTTGTCTTTTACCTTTTCCTTCTTCCTCTTCTAAAAGAGTACCTTTCAGCATTTCATATAATACTGGTTTGGAGTTGAACTCCTTTAGCTTTTTCTTCTCTGTGAAGCTCTTTATCTGCCCTTCAATTCTGAATGATAGCTTTGCTGGTTAGATTATTCTTGGTTGTAGGTTCTTGCTATTCATCACGTTGAATATTTCTTGCCACTCCCGTCTGGCCTGCATCGTTTCTGTTTAGAAATCAGCTGAGAGTCGTATGGGTGCTCCCTTGTAGGTAATGAACTGTTTTTCTCTTGCTGCTTTTAATATTCTCTCTTTGTCTTTTGCTCTTGGTATTTTAATTATGATGTGTCTTGGTGAAGTCCTCTTTGGATTCCTTTTATATGGGGTTCTGTGTGCTTCCTGGACTTGTAAGTCTATTTCTTTTACCAGATGTGGGAAGTTTTCTGTCATTATTTCTTTAAATAGGTTTTCAGTATCTTGCTCTCTCTCTTCTTCTGGCACCCCCACAATTCTGATGTTGGTACGCTTGAAGCTGTCCCAGAGGCTCCTTACATTATCTTCACATTTTTGGATTCTTTTCTCTTCTTGCTTTTCCAGTTGAGTGTTTTCTGCTTCTTTATATTTCAAATTTTTGACTTGATTCTTGCCTTTCTCTAGTCTGCTGTTAGAACTCTGTATAATATTTTTTATTTCAGTCAGTGTATGTTTAATTTCTAGTTGGTCCTTTTTCATCTCTAGTTGGTCCTTTTCCATCTCTAGTTGGATCTTTTCCATCTCTAGTTGGTCCTTTTTCATCTCCTCTTGGCTCTCGCTAACTTTATCTAACTTTTCTAGGATATTCTTGAAAAACCTTATAAGTGTGGTTTTGAACTCTATATCCAGTCGTTTTTTTCCTCCATTTCTTTTGTTTGTGATCCCTTCCCTTGTCTCGGCATTTTCACTATGCCTGGAAAACTTCTGTGTTGGATTCAGCCTTATGATACCAGACTTGCAAAACCGCAGAAGCCTCTCTGTTGAGCTTGGGATGGGTGGAGTCTCAGGGCTTAAAGGACCTCGCCTTGCCTTCCAGTCGGCCCTGCCCACCACGGCCCCTGAGTCTCACGTGACTGGGTAATTGCTGGAGCGGTCCTTGTGCGCGAGCGCCCGCAATGCTTCTAGACCGCTGCCTTTCTGGCTCCCCTGCGCTCCAGGACCACACGAGTCTAGGTCACCAGGGTTTCACCCAAAACAAGGGCTTAGTGGAGTCAGAAGTGGCACAGTTGAGAGGGTCTGTCTCCCGCCCTCTTGCGAAAGCCAGCGGCACAATCAGCAGTCTGTCCTCTGCGCGCCACCAGGCCTCTGATCTTTTGCGACTCCCCTAAATTTCCGTGCACCTCTCCCTTTGCACAGTCCAAACTCCCCCTGTATGAGTTTTGGCTGGATCTGGGGTTTAGTGTCGTAGTATAAGGGGTTCAATGCCTTTGAGAGTCTCCGTTTCCCTCCTGCCAGAGAAAACCAGCCAAGTACTCTGGCACCCGCTCTCACCGTGCGCACATCTCCGTACCTCAGCTTTTTGCAGCTCCTCTGGGTCTCTGTGAGCCCCTCTCCTTCCCTCTAGTTGTAGAATTTCCACTCAGCCAGCTTTCCTGTGGTTCTGGATGATGTCTGTTCTGTCTTTTAGTTGTAGTTTTGAAATGGTTGTGCAAGGCAGCAGTGTAGGTGTTTACCTATGCCGCCATCTTGGATTCTCTCCTAAATGGAAATATTAAGGTTAGGGTGAATTTGGGGAACTGTAAGTACTTTAGTTTGGATAAAGATGATGGGTGTAGAAAGCAGCAAGGATTTGGCATGCCTTAAATGCCAAGCCAAGGAGCTCTAGATTTGCCTGTGGGCAGGGCACAGCACCCTGCAGACACTTTATGGGAGGGAGAGCAGTGACGTGATCTGTTGTCGGGCAGGAGAATCATCTGCCGCTGGTCCACTGAACAGACCAGTGGATCACTCTCCCTCCAGAGCGGTCCTCCACCCCAGCTTGTGTGCCTGCTCTTCCATTTGCATAATTTACCTTTAATTATCTCTTTCATTATTTTCACAATCCAAACTGGCAGGCATGGTCTGATGCCAGGTGGCATGAAACTGATGGGACTTCAGAAGACCTCCTTTGTTCATATTATTATTCTTAGTATTTTTCAGAGAATTTATTAAAAGAGATCATCTGGGGTTTGTTTTCAGCTGTATTTTCTGGAGAGAGCATGGCCCACGACTGTCCTTGCACCTGACTTCCCTTTGTGTACGTGCATTTTTAAGCTGGTGTCACTCACAGCTCCGGGAGCGTCAGTTTCTAATTAGTTGCTTGTTAAACCACAGGCCTCCAGATTGTGCTGCTAAAATTACTAGCTTATTTGATGAAGAATCCCTGCTGGTAATTTTTTTTTTTTCCACCCTGAAAACAAGCATATCCGGTGTTTTACTCCTGCCACATTTTTCTGAGATTGTTGTTGTTACTGTTACATGTTATTGTTACTGTGTTTGGTGCCAGGGGCAGTATGGGTACTTTGCAGATATTATTGTTTTGTTGAATATTCACAGGAACTTTGCAAATCCCGTCTCTTAGAGAAAGAAATATTTCCGAGAACCCAAGGTCACACAGCGGTAAGGGTCAAGCCCAGCCCAAGGCTGGGCTCAAGTCCATGTTCTATGCTACAATCTCTTCTCTGTAATGTGCTCATTTCATCCACTTGCCTATGGCAAATTGGCCACATTTTATGATTTGGAATTTGTATTTTAGTTAAATAGCATCTGGAACGTAATTTTCAAATACATCTTAAAAAGGAGAGCAGGGATGTAGATTAAATAATGACAACTAATTCTTCCCCTGAACCGTTGTCATCCCACCTGAGTTCATGGAAAGGAACACATTCAGTCTTTCCTGACTTACTACAGCAAGAAAGTCCCAGCTTCTAAAATTACAGTGAGGGCAAGAATTCAGGTCTTCAGTGGTTATTCGGGTGTAACCAGCGGTCGTAGGCTGAGTTTATCATTGCTAATTTGGTCATAGTTCATTCCTCCTCCCAGGAAAATGATAATTATATAGAATCACTGTTGAGAGATGTTTAAAACATCACATCGCCTTGTCTGTGTGTGTGTTGTTTTTTTTTTTTAACTCTCTCACTGTTAGCTATTTACTTTTTTATGAGGATAATTGTTACTCTTTGGTCAGACGTGAAAAGCGAGGAGGACAGGTTATAGAACCACTCACTCATTGACCCAGTAGACACGTCCTGAGCACCTCCTGTGTGCCATGCTTTTCCAGGAGAGGGGACAGAGCCGTGGAGCAGACTTATGCCACCTGCTGTCAGGGGGCTTGCATTCCAAAGGAGTGCGGGATGTTAAATAAGTACATTCAGGAGAAAAAGTGGAGAAGGGTGCTCTGATGCCTGTGAGTGTGATGATGGGCAGCAAGGGAGACAATGAGGCATGAGCCTTCCTCTGAGCTGCTCTCTGTATATACAGGGGAGACAGACGCTTTGACAAATAGATACACATGCTGGCTTCTGGGCATTTGTCGGTTTAACACTTACTATTTTCATTATTCTTGAGCAGTATGAAGATCTGCGAAATATAGCAACTTGTCATTTTGCTGAGCTGTACATTTTCTTCCATTGTAAAGGGAAAGATTTTTGCTTCCTGGTAAAATAATTTGGATATAACCAGTAGGTGAGTAAAGTGTCTAGGAGGCGCGGTGAATCTTTCCAGCGCCCAAGGAATCCATCTGCATAGGTCTTATTTCACTTATTACTTCAACAAATCTTTAATTTAGTGTCCGTATGTTCTGTATGCCCAATCCCTGTGCTGGAGAAGGGAGAAAAAGATGCATTAAGAATTACATGTTGGCCCTCGACAGTCATGAGGGACACTCATGAGGGACTGTTGTGACTCTTTTTTATTTTTAAATATTTTTATTGATTTCAGAGAGGAAGGGAGAGGAAGAGAGAGATAGAAATATCAATGATGAGAGGGAATCATTCATTGGCTGCCTCTTGCAGGTTGGACTGAGCCCGCAACCCAGGCATGTGCCCCGACCAGAACCAAACTCGGGACCCTCCGGATCGCAGGCTGACTGACACTCTATCCACCGAACCAAACCAGCTAAGGCTATTGTGACTCTTTAAGTTTACTACTTATTGTTGTGCAGAAACAAACCAATTGTTTATTGATCAGCTAGACTCATTCATCAGTTAAGAGACTTACTAATTCACACCTGCCTTGTGGAAGGTGTGAATCAAGGTCATGCAAGTTGTTTTACATATGTCATCTCATTTCATCCTGGTGGCAATCTTGTGATCAGGATTTTTATCTTCATTCACTCTACTGCATGCCATGACTTTCAGAACAGTCAATGCCAAGGGTTTACTGGGCACTACCCCTACGTTCTGTAAGACAGCTGTGAAAGGACATGAGGACACTGAGCAGTCCACTTGCTTGTGGGGACTTAGATGCACCTTCAAGGGGGCGTTAGGTGCAGCCTGAGAGAAGCCCATCAGGCAGAGAAAGGGACAGTATCAGACAGAAGAAACCACATGTGCAAAAGCATGAAACTTGGTTTTGTTTTTTTGTTATTCCTCACCTGAGGATATTTTTTCCATTGATTTTTAGAGAGTGGAAGAGAGAGGAAAGATAAAGAAATGTCAATGTGCCGAGACTGGTTTGGCTCAGTGAATAGAGCATCGGCCTGCGGACTGAAAGGTCCCAGGTTCGATTCCGGTCAAGGGGCATGTATCTTGGTTGCGGGCGCATCCCCAGTGGGGGGTTGTGCAGGAGGCAGCTGATCAGTGTCTCTCTCTCATCGATGTTTCCAAATCTGTATTCCTCTCCTTTCCTCTCTGTAAAAAAATCAATAAAATATATTTTTTTAAAAAGAAAAAGAAATGTCAGTGTGAGAGAGACATCGTTTAGTTGCCTCCTGCACACGCTCCAACCAGGGCCCGGGATCAAGCCTGCAACTGAGGTCTGAAATTGAACCTGGGATCTTCAGTCTGCGGGCTGGCACTCTGTCCATTAAACCAAACTGGTTAGGGCAAGGCGTGAAACTTTGAAAGCACATGCTATATTCAGGTAAAAAAAGGGATCAGAAACTTGGAGGGCCGGGTGGGGCAAAGACAGATTGGATCCAGCCGTTGAGAGGCTTGAGTGTGCTTAGAGGCAGAGTTGACAGGATTCCTGGGGCTCCCCTGGAGAAAGGCAGGGAAGGCAATCAGGATACTCCTGGAAATGCGGTCTGCGCCACTGGAAGAAACTGGGAAGAGGGAGTTGGTGGTCTGTACCACCGAAATGTCTCTTGGGGTTAGTCCCACAGATGGACAGGAAGAGTGAGAAATAGAGGTCGGCTGGCAGATAGGAAATGAATCAAGGCATTTGGCAGTGGAGCTGAGAGAGGGATCTACTAGAGACCATTCTTGGCTTGACTCAGTGGGCCGGGATCCCTGGGATCTGATGAGGGGAGAAATTGGAGAACTCGCTTATGGAGAGGTGGAGAGTGGAACAGTTCATCTAGGTCAGGAATGCAGCAGGGAGAATAGATTTCAAGGGAAGACATGAAATCCAATTTGGGACAGGCTGATGTTACCTGGGGGACTTCCAGGTGGAAGAAGTCTAATGGCTGCCATAAAGGCGAGCCGAGAGACATCCTAACATGGGCTGTGAAGCAGACCACATGGGTGCAAACTCCAGCTCTGCCACTTGTCAGCTAAGTGACCGGGACAAGGTGCTTACCCTTAGGTAGCCTCAGTTTCCTGTGCGTTTAAAATGAGGACATTAACAGCACCTACACTACAGATAATTATATGTGAGATATGTACAAGAAGTTCACAGGGCACCTGGCCTGTTGCCGGTGCTCAATAAATGTTGCCTAGTGTCATCATTTTGTCATGGTCATTGTTGATTTCTTAGCCATCAGTACATCAGTGGTAGTTGAGACCATTGGTGTAGATAGAGCACGAGAAGGGGTAGAGGAAGAACACAGTTTCTACCTCCGAGTCTCTGAGAAGCCGGTGCAAAGGGCATGTGCTTGTGTTCGGGGCTCACTGTCGTGATGGATGTGGCTTGACTTGAAAGTTTCTGCAAATTAATTGTAATTGTAGACGGTAAGGAGTAAACCACTGAATGTGTCTAGCGACCCTGAGGTTCCCCTTGTACAAGTGCTCTTCTGAACACGCGAGTAGGATAATGACAGTCTCAGCACAGCTAAGGTATTTTAATGAGGAAAAATGGATGTAAACGGCAGAGTCTTAAATGCATTAATTTTCAACATTGTGAAATTAATCGGCTCCCACTCCAGGAGCAGTTGGAGTTCTAAGGAGCTTCCCGTTTTTTCTGTTACCGTTAGCCAGCATTTCTGGGTTCAACGGTGAAGAAAGACCTCTTTGTTTAGTTAGAGTCGAATCATGTTTTAAGACATTAGTATAATTAAAATTAGATTTCCAGTGTCTGTGAAATAGAAAAAAGAGAGATCAGCAAATGTTTAAGGGAGTCTTCTCTGTACCTCGTAGTGTTGCGGGGTATCCAGAGAGGCTCCAGATGATAGATGCTGTCAGAGCTCAGGGGAGAAGGTGACGCCCTCGGCCTGGCAGGTCAGGAAGCACTCTCCAGAGAAGGTGACATTTGAGGTGGGCCTTGAGGGAGGCCTGGAAGACAGGGAGGATGCCAGTCTAACAGGAGGCCAGGTAGGAGAACGTCACAGTGGTTTAGGGAGTCTCAGGAGACCTAACCAGCACGATACCAGGGCCATTTTACCTCTCCTCTGGTGTGTGATGAGGTGTGGATGCGTGAAGGAGAGGGATAATCAAGAAAAAGAGAGGTGGTCATAGCTTACATACAGTTAGATCTCTATGGGAGAGAGAGATGGAGAACTCTACAGGGTGGGCAAGAGAAGAGGCTGTAGGTTACCATAAGCATACAATTTAATGTAATTTAGAAGTAGGATTTCAGACCAGCAATCAAATATGTATTCAGATAATCTCACATGGCCACTGAAGCCATTGTTTGAAAGACTGGATGAACTTTGATCTGTGCCATTGTGGGAACCGCTGAGAGGAGCCGAGGTCTGGTTCCAGTTATGAAGGAAGACAGCCTCAGGTCCCCTGGCATGGTGCTGGGGGGTGGGGCACAGCCTGAGTTCCCCCAACCAAGCACTGGGGGTGCACTTTGAGGTTCCCTGTCAAGCTCCACTGGGTGAGGGGTATGGCCTGTGGTCTCCTGTCAAACCCAGCCAGGCAGAGGGGTGCAGCCTCAGTTCCCTGCCCAGTGCTGAGGCGGGGGGCACGGCCTGAAGTCCCCTGTCAAGCTCTGCTGGGTGGGGGTGTGGTCTGAGGTCCCCCGGCCTGGTGTCAGGATGGGAGGCGCAGCCTAAAGTCCCCTATCAAGCCCCACCTAATGGAGGGCGTGGCCTGAGGTCCCCCAACCTGGTGCTGGAGCAGGGGGAGCAGCCTGAGTCCCCTAGCCCAGGATCAGGACAGAAAGCACACCTTGAGGTCCCCCGTCAAGCCCCACCGGGTGGGGAGCATGGCCTCAGTTCCCCTGGCCTGGCACCAGGTCGGGGGGCGCGGCCAGAGGTCCCCTCTCAAGCTCCACGGGGGCGGGGGAGGGCATATCTCAGGTTCCTGCGGATTGCTCATTAAGGCTTCTTGTGGGAACTTGGCTTCAGTTGTGGGTGCAGCCATCTTTGTGACAGAGTGATGTCAATTAGCACATTCCCTCTTTATTAGGTAGGATACCTCCATAAGAACTCGTGATTCTGTCACTCTCTCCATCTTTGCTGTCACACCCTGTCCAGACCACCATCCTCTCCGGTTTGGATGGCTCTGAGAATCTCATAACTTATTTTCTCCTCACCTATCTTTCCTCCACCCATTTTATTTTCCCTCACAGCAGCCAGAGTGATCTTGCTCTAACGGGTAAATTCCTGCTTAAAACAGTTCAGTGGCTTTTTACTGCCTGATAGGCTAAAGATAAAGCCATGTGAAATGCCTAATGAGGTTGGCACAACCTAGTCCAGACCAGCTGTTTTAAAAATGAGGTCCTGTGACCCCAGATATCCAGGGTTCTCAACGATCTTTTCAGGGTACCTGGAGGGTCAAAACAGTTGTCGTTATAATAACACTAAGACGTCATTTGCCTCTTCATTGTGGTGACGTTTGCACTGATGGTGTAAGCTCTGTGTGCAAACAGTACTAGCACTCACCGTGTTCTTCGCTGCCAGTTTAAAACAGACCAAAAACCGGATCCACATAAGAAAGTCCTTGAAAAAACAGTGCAAGTTATTAATTTAATTAAATCTCAGCCTCGAGTGCACTTCTTTTTAATATTCTGCGTGACAAAATGGCAAGTATAAGCCGAAGCACTTCCGCTGCCGCCTGAGACACGGTGCTTGTCTGCAGAAAGCTCTCGAATGATGGTTTGGGTTGCAAGCTGCACGAGCCCCTTTCAGTTATTCAGATGTGGGCATTTGGCAGATATTTTCTTAAAACTCTGCCTTGGTCTTTTTCAAGGAAAACAACCAATAGCATTTGCCACCAATGATAAAATGGGAGCTTTTAAGCAAAAATTTGAATTTTAAGAAAACTGACATCTATCACCATGAGTTTAACAACTTTGCAATATTTAAAGATTTTTTTCACGAGTCAGTGGCAATATTAATGAATGTAATCTTTGAGTATTGTATAATGAATTGTATAACATTTGGATGATCTGCATAAACCAGTGTTTTCTACATGTCCAGTGCATGATGTTGGAATATTCTGCATGGGTCAAAAAATCACGCAAAGTGCGAGAAAGACCAACAGATTTCCTAAAAGAGTACAGAGAGTTTAGTTAATATGGTTTCAGCTTCCATGTTGGGACTGACCTTTAAGAAAGCACCATTTGACAAGGTTTTTATTAAGCCAGACATTAAAGCAATTTGTACAAATATAACAATATTTTATCTGTTACTGTTTGGGGGAAAATATCCTCACAAAAATGTGATTTACAGTAACATATAATGCATTTATTACTGTTATTTTTAATGAATGTTTTTTTAAGTTGTCCATTTTAATTTCTATTACAGTAAATCATTAGATCCTAAGAACATAAAAGGACTCTTGAGACTAAAACATTTGAGAATCACGGGTGCAGATTCTTAACCTAGAGATTCAGACCTATGCCTCACCTTACATCACTCCTGATAATCCAGACTCCCCCCAAACTGCCTTCTTTCCATCACTCCATCACTTTGTGGCTGAAAAAGAGGCCACATACTAAACCTCACAAGTGCAGGGAGGCCTGCACAGTGGCCTTACAAACTCAGAGAACCAAAGTAGCCACACAGGCTGGTCTGAACACAAAAAATTCCTAACTCGAAGCGAGTCATGGCGGGTAGTCATGTCCTAGGTGTGTAGTTTCCTTGACAAAGGTCAATCTTTACCTTAAGTGAGTCTATCTATTGTATTTTTTCATCTAAAATAACACATTTTTGAAATGTCAGGATGGTTTTCTTTTCCAGACCTCTCAGGGCACAACCTCCCATCAAAGCACAAGACCACAGACCCCTCATGTTGTCTTATCTCTCCCCCTGCCATGCCGTGTCTATGTGCTGCAAGTGTTTATTAACTATCCTGTACCACCCCCCAATGTAAAGCAAGTGGGTGTTTCTCTATTTTGCCTTTGTATCCCATCCCAGAGACTTCCCCTCTTTGCTTTCTCCCACCCACTTAATCTACCACCCATGGATTTCGCATAACTCTCCTTATGTCTCCTTCTTTTATTCTAATGCATAAAATAAGTTACAAAACGGTCATTCTCTGGAGCATTTTCTCAGTCTATTGAAGTTTTGCTTACCAGAAACTGTCATCAGTTTGGCCTCAAATAAACTTATAAAAACTTTCTTCAGGTTTGGACTTTTCTTAACATCGACACGTTCCTCCATTCTGTCTCCCTTCTGTTTCAGGGTCTTTGCGCATGCAGTTCCCCATTCTCCAGGTTTCTCTTATTACCTCTACTTACTCTGACCCCTCACAGCTCAGGAAAGCCTTCTCTTCCTGTATCCATTATGTCCATTCTCGACCTTCCCTTCCACAGGCTCCATGTTAAAATATACGTGTTCTTCCACTCTACCTTCAGATCTAAATTCTTTTTTTTAAAAATATTTTTATTGATTTCAGAGAAGAAGGAGAAGGAGAGAGAAATAGAAACATCAATGATGAGAGAGAATCATTGATTGGCTGCCTCTTGCACAGCCCCTACTGTGGATAGAGCCCACAACCTGGGCATGTGCCCTGTGACTATGGATTGAACCATGACCTCCTGGTTCATAGGTCACTGCTCAACCACTGAGCCATGCCGGCCGGGCTAAACTCTTGTTATGTCCCTCCTTTTTCATTTCCCCTTTGTGCCTCTTTTGCAAGTACCACCTCCTCTGATGTCTGTTGTATTATATTAATCACCACCTGTCTCATCCAAGAGAGAGGAATAATTAGCCGACATTTCCAAGGCTAAGGGAGCGGCTGATGAATCTTTTCCTTGAGATTTCATACATTTTTAAGAGGGTCCTCACATACCTCTTTACAGGCTCCAGTGTAATATACTCGGTGGCTTCTTTTCAGCTCAGGAAGAAAAGCATCTGCATTTTGTCATTAATGAAGCCGATTTTCCTGTCTCTTGTAGTCAGAATTCCCTGCAGCGGGTACTTATTTTTTGTATCTGCCAAACAGCTCATTTTAATGGCACATCATCTCTTCTGTGAGCCCCAACCTCTTGAAGTGTAAACTCAGACCTCCCCCATCCTCAAGTTCAATGGGAATTAGCCTTATTATTCAATTTTTCTTTTTTTTTTTTTTTTAAAGGCAGGTTATCAGGATCTATCAGTCTGCCATATGCTGTGAAAGGTTTGATGCTATTCTCTTTTTGAACTGTTGGAGAAAGCCTTTGTAGTAGCTCAGGCCTCTGTGCTGCTGCTGAGGTCTGGGAGTGGCGCTCCTCCTGGCAGCTAGTGACCCGGACAGGCGCTTTTACCCCATTTGTGGAATGAAGGGCGTTCACCAGAGCTCATCCTGCTCGGAGACTCTGTGATCCAAATGCATCCCGAGAGCCTGGTATGTGCCCACGCTGCGCTTGCTACCGAGCCGGGCTGCAGCCACAGGAGAAACAGACTTATGTTCCCAAAGAGGACTGTGTCCTTGGAAATCAGATGCTAAATTAGGTGCAATACAGACTGATACTCATTTGATAACATATACATATGTACATGTCTCTCTGTGTGTGTGTGTGTGTGTGTGTGTGTGTGTGTGTGTAGTGCTCACCTTGTGCCAGGGTCGCTACACAAGTGAGTACAGTGTGCTAAGGCTAGAACTCCTGGGCTTGTAATGGATACAATAGAATGTACAGCCCACTGGACCCCAGAGCTCAACAGGCAGGACACAGGCTGTAAGAAATACCGACTGAGAGGCCCTCGGAGTGTGCTGACATCATTGAGAAAAGCCATAAAAGGAGGATGGCAAGAGGGGAGCCAGGGTTGGCACCAACATTTCTTTGCTGAGAATGCGGTAGGACTTGTGGTACCCTTAGGAAAACGGGGTGAGTGAGGTGGCTGGCCTGATGGGACAGTGCCCTGTGGGAGGATCCTCTGTGGTGTCTTGAGGCATATTTCCAACATTCATCGAATTGTTTATAGTCTGTGGGCATTTCAGTTGTTCCTGGGGTGGTGGGGAGATCGTGTAGAACAGGCTGGAAAGACAAGGGTGGGGCAGTGCGGGAGAACATATTCCTCCCATCACCTGAGTCGGGAAACAGAGCAGCTGGTTTCAGTGCAGCCTCCCAACCCCTCAGCCACTTTCTCTCTGGGAGAGGGCTGCGGCTGCAAGGCACTCTGAGGATGTCGGTGGCCCGTCACCATTAGCACGCGCTCTCTGCCCCGAGCGCATTAGATCATTACCGAGCGCTCTCAGCGCTTGACAAATGTGACAGCTGCCGCTCAGGCAATTTCCTAGCGAACGGCTGAGCCGGGTGGAGTGGGTAGATAGCTGGCTTCACCGAGCAGGGAAAGCTAATACTAATCATTAGGTCTTTGAACCTTGCCATGTTACCAATTAATGGGAGAATAAAGTGAAACGAGTAATTAGATGGGTTCCAGCCCACTGGCTGTGCAGCCTGCCCGAGTGCTTCCCGTCTCCACACTGTGTAAAGGAGCACAAATTCAATTACTGGGAAGGGGGGCGGGGTGGGATTATATGGCTTCTAGCACTGATGGCCACCGTCCACAGAAAACATAAAGTGAGCACTTACTATGGGCCAGAGTCTGTGCGAGGAATGTGCCTTTAAACACATTTCCTCGACACTGCCCTTTGAGGTGTGGATGGTGTCTCAGCTGCATCTCAGACACCCAGAGGTCCAATGCAGGAGGCATAGTGACCACCAGCACCCCCTGACTGTGAGTGGCACAACTGGTATTCAAACCCATGTCTGCCGACCCCAGGGTCCCAGCCCTAGCGCTCTCCTTACTGTCCCCTCTGCACGGGACACATGTTGCTGCTCACATGCATGCGTCTCATTTAAGCCCCACGGCACCCTTTCAGGTGGGGAGTGAGTATGTATTCTGAATTCCCACGAAAGGGACCGGAGGCCAGAGAGGTGGCTCCTTTGCTGGGTCCACTTAGGGAGTTGCGGGCAGAGCCTGGTTTCTGCCCGACTTAGAGGTCCTTCCATTCCCTGGGGCTGCTGGGCCTTGTCTACACTGGGGTAAGCGCCCTGGGCCCTATGGCTCAGCCTTCAGCATCTCAGCACCCCTGTAGCCCATAAGGTCCTTGTGACAGCAGCAACCTGGGGAGTTAGGAGCTCCGGTCCTTCTGACCCTTGGCCCAGGTTTCTCCAGTGCTGGCCAACAGCTGGCTCTGGGTGAACCATTTCCTTCTTGCAGCAGGTGACCTCCAGGACTACACTGTCTGGGGCAGATTGATAGGGGGTTGAGTTTAATTCATCACCAGCCGTAAGCTTTATTATCGAGTGTCACGTCTTAAGATGTGGAACATGGTTTTAGAATTGTGTAACTGAGAAAATGAACCAATTTGTATCAGTGTTTTCTCCAAATGATCACTTCGGGTTACTCTGATTCTCCCTCCAACTATCGAGTAAAAGAGCTCCAGGAGGCCAAGTGCCTCTCTCTCTCCCCCTGAGCCCAGTTACTGCTCTTGCGTGCTTTAGCCCATAGCGTACCAATCACAGCCACACGGTCCCCCGGGGAGTCTCAGCTGGTCCAGCCAGGAGCATCACTGCTCAGTTCTCTTTTGCCTTGAATTTACTGCGTGGTCAGAATAGGTTTCCCTAGACATCAGTGTTCTTAGATGATGGAATTAGGGCCATCTTTAAGGACCTCGTCTAGTGCTTAAACCCCGTGATTTTCCGTTTATTGACCTCTCCTTGCCTCTAATTTGGGGAATAAAGTGTTCCCTGTAAATGAACTCTTTTCAAAAGGCAGGCACTTATTCCATTTATCACCAAAATTTAACAGTTGAGTCACTCACAATTGAAAATCTTTACAAAAGCTTACATATATTCCTTTCCTTAACTACAGTAGATATTAAGTTTTAGGGTCATCATTTTGCATATCAAACCATAGACCTTGTTGCCCAAAAGAATTGTGATTCCCCCTCCCTCCACACACACCTTGTTCTACAAATGCTCAGAGCAGCCAAGTGGCCTGTGCACTCTGCCTCCTTCTTTCTGGCTCTGATGAATTGCTGCCCTGAGACCTGGCCTGTGTGCCAGCACTCAGCCGGCACCGAGCGAGCGCTGATTCCTGTTTCAGGAACAAGTGAATGAGTGCAAATACTGTGAAGGGCTCTGCTTTGTAGCACTGATGTCTGATTCTGATATTTTGTCATCTCCCTCCCTCCCCCCCCCCCCGCCCCCAACAAACACACACATTTTCCAGACACACTCCTACACCAGGAGAGAAGCTACGAATGCCCCTGGCTCTCCTAAAATAAGATGCATGAGTTTTCTGGAAGCTCTGTAGTCTTGCGGCCTTTGGGCTTCCTTCACATTGGAGGCTATGTTTTGATAGCTGAGATTACCGGAAAGTGCCTGGTCTACTGAAAATCACAGGGGTTGTCTCTAGTAGGCTAAAGATTTTTTTTGTGTGTCCAAATAAGAAGAAATAAGTCATTTTATACCAGTGTGGCAAGTGTATATTGTGTAGGTACATAAAATTGAACAAAAGTTTTTAAGATACTCTATCATGACTATAAAGAGACAGCATCAAATTTACCAAGGAGGGGCTGATTGAGAGGTTGTTCTGAAACAGAATTCTTTTTTTTTAAATATTTTATTGATTTTTTATAGAGAGGAAGGGAGAGGGATAGAAAGTCAGAAACATCGATGAGAGAGAGACATCGATCAGCCGCTTCCTGCACATCCCCCACTGGAGATGTGCCCGCAAGCAAGGTACATGCCCCTGACCGGAATCGAACCTGGGACCCTTCAGTCCGCAGGCCGATGCTCTATCCACTGAGCCAAACCAGTCTCGGCTAAAACAGAATTCTTGATTTTTCTAAATCACAGATACCATGGGTCTCACGCCCCTCTTCCCTGGTTCTCCATCATCTACTCTGATATGCACTTTAAGATTGTGGTCCCTGGAGCGCCCCCATCAAAATCTTCTGGCTCCATATTCGATAATATCAGTCTCTGGGCTTGCGGTGAGAAACACACGTTTTAACAAGCTCCTTAGGTGATTTCATAAGCACACCAAAGTGTAAGGGTTATTGGCCTCTGTGTGTAAGATCCAAACCCAATACCATGGTACATATAAGGTCTTCCATGACCAGGTCGTGCCGCCTGGCCAAACTAATCTTCCAGCGTCAGGGAAGATCACAGTGATCCCGACTGGAAGATCACATAAATTACAACTCCTGGCCCAGCACCCACTGCTCTTCCTCTGCGCAGGGCTCTCATTCGGCCCTTGCTTTGCCTGGCTGACTCCCAGACTCCCACCAACGTCCTGCTCAGGACGAAACCCCCAGAAGTCTGTCCTGACTTCTCTTAGCTTCATTAGTGTCAAAAGATGCCCATTTTTGCCAAAACCGATTTGGCTTAGTGGATAGAGCATCAGCCTGCACACTGAAGGGTCCCGGGTTCGATTCTGGTCAAGGGCATGTACCTTGGTTGCGGGCTCATCCGCAGTAGGGGGCGTGCAGGAAGCAGCTGATCGATGTTTCTCTCTCATCAATGTTTCTAGCTCTCTATCCCTCTCCCTTCCTCTCTGTAAAAAATCAATAAAATATATATATTTTTAAATGCCCATTTTCTTTGCTCTTGTAGCACTTACTATTTTATTTCAAAAATATTGGCCATCTTCTTTTCACCCATAGACTGCAAACTTCCTGGGAGCAAGGAGGGGGCCTCATATGTCTCTAGATTCCTTTACCTGGCAGTGCCTGGCACTTTGTAGAGATTCCAACCATGGTGCTGTGTGTGTGTGTGTGTGTGTGTGTGTGTGTATTTATTGTTGTGGGGGTTTTGTGTGTGTGTGAGTTCTTTTGTTTGTTTGTTTTTTGTTTGGTTTTTAGATTTACTGATCTAAAAAGCTGGATGAGAGTTCAGAGACAGGCAGTTGATAGAGGATAATGGTGTGGACATTTGTTGAACAAAAGTAGTTACCAGGAAGGTCAATTGCAGAGGAAAGTATAAACCCAGGGACAGTGATGATAATAAAATCTCTCTGTGTGCACAGGTGTACCTTCGGGGCATGTGCTCTGTATCAGACACTGTCCTAAGAGCTTTGTAAACAATTTCAATTCATTTTTGCAATAGTACTGGGGAGGGGGTGGCATTATTCTCTCCATTTTGCTGAGTGAGGAGACTGTTTTAGAGACATGCAGTGGTGTGCCGCAATACAGCTAAATTCCTGGATCCAAAGCCAAGTGTGTCTGATGCCTAAGCCACTGCTTCAACCTTGACAAGAAAGAATGACTGAAGGGAGACACAGTGGTGACGTGGAAGAGAAGACATGGTCTTCGCTGACAGGAGATTGGAGCCGGGCCCCCCCCCCCCCCACACTCTGCCACTGCCAGCTCTGCGACAGGCCACCAGCTACGCCTCCTCCCCAGCCTCAGCTTCCCGGCCCGCACCAGCGCGATAAGAGCGCTGCCTCTGAAGGCTGCCGGGGCCTCCTGTATGTGCCATTCTTAGCCCAGCACCTGGCACTGGGCCCACGAATAGTAGATGCTGGCCGGTGTTCCACCGTAGGGTTGTCCTGAGAATGAAAGGAATGAACGAAGATGAGTAAGTCCTTCGTAAACTGTATGGCACATAATAAGAGAGGAGTTATTTTTAGATTCTAAACAAAGCGTAGTGAGCCGAGGCCTGGAGGCCGGATGGAGCGAGCATGTGGGTGGCAAGGAGAGTTTGGAAGCGCCTGGCGCTCCAGGTCCCAAAGCCTTGTACCGGGAATGGGACGTGGGCAGCGCCTGGCCTGCCCAGCACATCCTGGCAGTGGGCCCAGACCTGGCCCCTCTCTGAAGCAGAGGCTCTGCACATCTAAAAACTCATGGCTACTTCCTGGCAGGCGCCAGTGAAGGGGAATTTCAAAGTGTGTGATCCCCTTATAACTCTAAAGCTTGAACAACCCCTCAAAAGGCGAAATAGCCTCAGAGCCTTCACGTGGGTAGAGGGGTGTCTTTGAGGGGAACACAGAACCTGGGAGAGATTGATGTGGCAGAGCTCCCGTGGCACAAGAAAAGTGGGAAGGCGAGATGAAGGCTTTGTCTTCGGATGAGCGCCCTGTGCCTTTGATCCTGAGATCAGAGGCCCTTGATGCCCACTCCCTCCTCACTTTCCCCCCTCCCCCCCGTGGGTGGTGCTCTTCAATAAAGAGTGTAGGAGGAGGGGAACGGGAACTGCCATCCTTTCATTCATCCCACAGACCTGCCTGGAGCCGATGCTGTGCCAGGCTCTGTGCACAGAGAGATAATTGCAAAGGCCACCGAGGAGCAGGTGGTCTGCCCAGGAGGCAGCGGGGGAGCCAGGAGAGTCCTGGTATGAGAAGCTATGGAGCCTGGGAGGAAGCAGCTCGCTCAGCTTATGGGTGTCTTTCTTGGGGGCTTCCCCTGAATTGGAAGAATGAGTAGCTGTTTGTGAGAGAAGGAGGGCGGGCATCTCGTGCAGAGGGAAGAGCATGAGCAGAGGCCCAGTCATGAGCAGGCCTGGCGTGTCCAAAACACGAGAAGAAGGGTCATCAGAGGAAGGGTGGGCTGGAGGCCAGAGGCGGCATGGTGCTGGGGGCCAGGCAGTGGGGCGCTTCACCCACCCAACCTGGGCTCCTGGGCCTCTGAGCCACCAACAGGCAGCAGGCTGACATGGAGTCACTTTCTGTGGGTTTTAGCTTCAGCCTCAGGAACAGAACTTCATCCTCTGCCTGTCATGGTCTCCAGTCCCCTGTTCCCCCTCGAGAAATGTCCTGGTAGAAGATTGGGACCGAACATCTGCCGCGTTAGACATCCACAAAGAACCTTTCAGGACAGAAACGCAGCGCCAAGTGGCTGACTCGCTCTCCTCAGTGTCCGCTGAGCCTGTTCTCCTTGCCACGAGCAGAGAAATCTCTTGTAATGAGATGATATCGTTGGATTAGAACAGGTTGAAAAGAAACAAAATCAATATTTTGTCGTTTGTTTCATGATCTAGAGCCCTAAACCTGCTTACAGACACGTTGGTTAGCTTCCAGCCCCGGTGACAAATGACTGTCTCCGGGAGAGATAAATGTCTCTCAGGAGCCGGGGGAAATCTCCGGAACGCATTTTCGATGATAAAAGTGGCTGGGCTTGACAATTTTGCTCGGGTTAAAAAAAAATGCTTGTTATCCCCACAGGTATTTCTGCAGGAAATTGCCTGGGTCTGTTTTTTCTCTCTTCTTTCTGGAAGAGCCCAATTTCACGCTGACCCCTGCCTTTTCATCAGGGCTCGCTGCCAAGCTCTTCTCTCCACCTGCCGTCTTCTGTTTCATCCTTAAACTTCTCGTCTTCATCCATAGAACCCTCGCCTGCCCCTCCCCCCTGCCCTGCTCTGCCAAGTCTTTTCCATTCTCCTCTGAAAGGCTTCTGAGCGTCTTCTAACTCTGAATTTATGTTGTGGTTAAAACTAACAAAGCAGCCAACCTCAATGCCTTGTAGTGAACTCAGGGCCCCGCCTCCTGCCCCACGTTGTAAAGCAGCAGCCCCGTTAGGGAGCTGGGAGGGAGCGAAATGAGTCTGGTTCAACAGCATTGCTGTGCACTGAGCACCTGCTATGTGTCAGGCCTGGTGTGGAATGCCGGGAGCATGAGAGAGTTGGTGGCTCACCCAGTTGGTGATGTCTGGGAAGACGGTGGAAAGCCGATGCCACACTAGTCTGAAAGCAAACCTTACGGAGGGAGGAATTCTCTCGTGGGAGGATGAAAACCAGAGTGTCCCTTCCCTCAGAGCTGAAGGGAGGCAGGTGACACGAACCAGACAGCTCAGGGTTGGAGCCCTAAGTAGCTTTTGTTAGCCCCGTGAGCAGGGAAAGCCACTTATCCTCACTGGACCCATTTCTGCACCTGTAAAAGGACGTGCCGGGCAGCTTGCGTCCTGGGGAGCATTAAAGGTGACCACTCTCTTAAAGCACCTGGAGCCATGCCTGGCCCACAGAGTGTCTCCATAAATGTTGGCGTCACTTCTTTCCAAAAAGGTGCTCTTTGCAGTTTTTGAACAAATTAGTAAACAAACAAACCCAATGGTAATGCTAAAAACAAAACTTTAAAAACAATGAAATAAAACCCAACCTCCAACCGCAACTTCTCCCAACATAGTGAGTGCTTCTCGAGACCTGTCTGTTGGCAGGTGTGCCTTTAATACTCTGTTGTAATTCGCAAGCGATTTGACTTCGGTGGCTTTTCAAGGGACTGGATGGCTCAACCCAGTGGGGTGGGTTTCAGAAACGCCCTCTGGAAGGAGGGGGCGAGTTGAAGAACAGCAATAGCAGCAGGGGATTTTGAGGGGGTGCTGACTGCTTGCAGGTAGCCTGTCCAGCTTCTTAGAAGTGTTATCTCCTAATCCTGAAAACTCGGAGGAAAGGGGTTTAGTCTGTGATGGTCATGCTTCCTCGGTTCCTCTGTGGACTGAGACGCTTTCCACGGCAGACCATCAGCTCCTTGTAGGTTTCTCGGCTCTTCTAAGATTTGGGATTACTTCCCTATATCTGCCCTTTGCTTTCTTGCTCTCTCCCTAACAATCCTGTGCTCCCTCTTTGTCTAGCCATCCCCAACTGGAGTGCCTCCTTCCTGACTGTGATCACTAAGCTAAAATCCTCAAGGTGCTGAAAAAGCAGCAGACACAAATCAGCAAGTGGCAGAATGTCTCCTAAATGGGCTCAGCCCCGGGGAAGGATTACTGAGGTTTAATTTACACAACAGCTGTGCTTCTAAAAGGGTGTGTAAATCAGACCAGGGATAATTGAAAGGCACGAGGAAAAAAATTTGTTACTTAGAGGAATCCTGTGGTGAGCTCTTTTGTAAAACAAATCTCACTGATTTTTTGAGTTCCAGCTCTGGTCACCTCTTCTGGGAAGTTCTCTCTGATCACCTCCCTTCCCCTGACTGGATTAAGCCCTTCCTCTAAGTGCCCTCAGGACATGGGTTGGTGCCTCTGCCTAGCAGCCTGATCCAACCTGTCTTGTGATATAAATAGATCTTGGCACCAAAAAAGGTGTGAAATGAATGTTTGCTGAGTGAAGAAAGGAGGAACCAGTGAATTAGACTCTGCTCCCGGAAGAGTAGACATATGTCTGATTTAACTCTTCTTCTGCACGCCGCCAGCAAGTCTTCCACCAGGATCTCCCTCTTCAAGCAGATATTTGAATGAGGAACCAACAGAAAACACATGAGTGTCTCTTAAGTCATCCTTTATACGAACCCCTCTGTTAACAACAAAGCGATAGCTAATTTTAAGATCAGAAATTTGTTGACAGGAGTCAAGGTAATTAAAAGACAGAAGGATGTCCTCCACGCTGTTCACGTTAATTGAACCTCCTTTTTCTCCTTCCCTTCCCCAGGCAAAGGAGTCCTTGGCCCTCGGTAGTAGGTAGGGGTGTCCTCCATCTTTGAGAGCGCCTCCTTTCCTGTGATGGGGCTGCTACATGTATATCACTGAGACGGAACGACCATGGCCATGTTTGGTGGCATGAATGCGGGCCTACAATCTTAGAGACTGGTCTTTGTGTTTAGAGCGGACACACAACAGTTTTAAGAGGGAAATCTTAGCCTTGGCCTCGATTCTCACTTGGCCCACTTCTGTAGGATGGGATGGTCATCTATTCGAGTATACAGTGGTACCTTGAGATACGAGTGCCCTAACATACGAGATTTTTGAGATACTAGCCATCGAGCGAGTGATTTTTGCTTTGAAATACGAGCAACATTTGAGATAGGAGTAATCACATGGATTGGCTGGCTGCACACGACCCACCAGTTTACCGTGACTGGAGCGTCTCATAGTTTCCCACGCCTCAAGGTTATGGAACGAATTAAACTCGTATCTCGAGGTACCACTGTACTTGTTAGGCACATCAATTTAAAAAAGGATTTGATTGACTACCAAAGAAAATAGCTTGGGTCCACATTTGCGAGACAGTCTTTCTACTTCCCAGTGATTTGCTGCCGGATGATATCCAGGATTTTACTGAAGGACATGGGATCCAGGTGATGGAGAACGTTGTTCTGGGGACATTGTTCAGCTGCCTTTCCTAACTCTGCTCCGGTGCTGGCTTTGTGGTGGGAGATCTTATAAGAAGATGGTTAAATTTACATTGTATGTGTAAAGAACTGAAAACAGTGCGTGGCACAGAATTAAAGCATAGAAAGTGTTAGCTGTGGGTGTTAGGATGCTAGGGCGGACGTCATGCCTACCTCACTCGCTGGCTCACCCCGGGGGACATTTCTCTCTGGCATCAGTTCCAGGAAAAGCTGGGCTTCTCCTTGAGCAACTGGCATGTCTTCTGTATCGGAACAGCTTGCTGTCAAAGTGAAGCTTTCACATTTCGTTTCCCTCTTTCCTTTGGTTATCAGGAAGCTTGGAGCCAAATCTGTGGCCCGCGCCCCCACCATCCACAGTGCCAACCATTGGAGCATGTGTTCTTTGTGTTTAGTTCACCTTGAATCTTGTGTTCTTAACCTGCCCATGATCGTTCTTTAACACTATTTACATGTGGATCCATTTTAAAACATCTCTCTATCTATATACCTATCTGCTATCCTACTATCTACTATCTACTATGTATCCATCTCTGCAAGCCACTGCATATCCTTTTTTTCAAAAGGTCACGCATGTGCATGTTTTTTAAATTATTTTATTATTTTTCTATGCATGTGTTTTTAAAAAATCAAAATGGAAAGTATTTCAAAGGCCAAAGCCACCTAAGCGTTTATCTCTAATGAATGGATTTTGAAAATGTGGTATATTCATACACTGTCATATTATTCAGCCTTAAAAAGGAAGGAAATCCTGACCTATGCTACAATATGGATGAACCTTGAGGACATTATGCTAAATGAAATGTCAGTCACAAAAGTACAAATACTATATGATCCTACTCATGTGAGGTACCTAGAGTGGTCAAACCCATAGAGATAGAATGTATAATGGTGGTTGCCAGGGCTGGGAGAGGAAGAAGGGGAGTTAGTGTTTAACAGATACGGAGTTTCAGATTTACTAGCGGAAAAGAGTCTGGGGATGGATGGTGGCAATGGCTGCAGAGCAGTGTGAATGCATTTCATGCCGCTGAACTGTACACGAGAAAATGGTTAAGAGAGTACATGTTATGTTGTATATATTTTAGCACAATAAAAACCACACCATTTTAAAGTATTTCAGAGGGATGAAACTCTTAAAGTTATATTGCCATCTTTAAAGTCACCTAAGATTGGTTTTATTAAAAAGCACAAAAATGGCCATAACTAGTTTGGCCAGTGAATAGAGCATTGGCCTGCAGACTGAAGGGTCCCAGGTTCGATTCCGGTCAAGGGCAAGTACCTTGGTTGTGGGCACATCCCCAGCAGGGGATGTGCAGAAGGTAGCTGATCGATATTTTTCTCTCTCATCGATGTTTCTAACTCTCTATCCCTCTCCTTTCTTCTCTGTAAAAAAACAAAACAAAACACAAAAACACAATAGAATATATTTAAAAAGCACAAAAATGGATACTTTAAATTTATAACCAATTAAATTAGTCCCTATTTTCTCCATCATGTATTCTAACTTGTAATCTTTATAAAATATCCCTGTTAAATGGACATTTACTTTTTTATTGATAAGTACCATTCACAGAGAAAAGCGCATGATTTATGCTGCATTGTATACTGCGCAGTGCATTGCCCAGGGAATTATAAAGTGAACACACTGGGGTAACGAAATCCGGAACAAAAAATGGAACATCATCAGATGAAAGCTCTCCCCTCCAGCCTCTCCCTGGACCCACTGCCTTCTCCGCACAGGTAACCACCGTCCCGATTCCTAACACCATCTGTTCTTTTTGCCTATTTTTGAACTTTACTTATAAATGCAGTTTTACATAGGTTCTTTTGTGCCTGGCTTCTCGCACTTAACATTATGTTGGTGACAGTCATCTGTGTTGTTGCATATAGTGGGAATTCACTTTCATTGTTGTATGGAATTATATTTTGAAAATGTGCCCCAATGTAGTTTTTCTACATTCTATAATTATTGAGCATTTGGCTAATATTTCATGTCCTTTTGGGGAGCAAGATCAGTAAGAGAATAAATTAAATGAGTGAATGAAAGAATTTTTTAAATTGTCACAGATAATGCCTCTTCACTCCCTGTGGCCTGGCCATAGAGCCTCTAGGGCAGTGGTTCTCAACCTGTGGGTCGCGACCCCTTTGGGGGTCAAACGACCCTTTCACAGGGGTCTCCTAAGACCATCGGTAAATGCAGATATTTACATCATGATGCATAACAGTAGCAAAATTTCATGGTTGGGGGTCACCCCACATGAGGAACTGTATGCAAGGGTCGCGGCCTTAGGAAGGTTGAGAACCACTGCTCTAGGGCCAAGTTCCACCCCCACTGGAACTTCTTGCAGAGCCCCTGTATTGCCCTTAATGCCATTTGTCCTAGACTCAGCTCGGTGGCGCCATTTATTCATTCATTCAGCAAATACATATTAACCCTCTACTATATGCATGCATGAAGACAGATGGCAGTCACTATCCTAAGGGAGCACAAGTTCCAATGGCATGGAGTTCCCCCGCCAACACTCTAATATTTCCCATCACTCTGCGGCCTCCGGTCAGTGCTCTTACCCGCGTCAGCCCTTCCCTGTTAGGCCTCACTGAGCCTGGCCCTGAACATTCAGCCTTCAATCAAGGATGTGAGGAGTGCCCCCCCCCCCGCCCCCTGCCAAACGCAAACTGCTGCTCCCAGTTTCCCCACCCCACACTCCGGGCACCGCAGTCCAGACACCTCAGCTACCAGTGCTGATCTCGGCCTCAGCAGCTCTGAGAATCGGCTGCTCCCCACCCCTCTGGCCCATGGCCTCCAAGGCGCCTGGGTAAGTGGGGCTCACCTCCCGCTTACCTTTGTCCAAGGATCACAGGTCTGCACTGCCTACCGCCCAATGATAACACTCTCCTCAAAAACTGTCTCAGCTTTATGGTTGTTTAAGGCAGGAAAGTGTACATTTGCTATTGCTCTGTCGCAGCCCAAGAAACTGTATGCTTGTCGTTTTAATGGCCCCATATTATTCCATTATATGGGCAGAACTTGATTCTAGTGGCTTTTTTAAAGTGCAGTTTATTTCCTATAGAGCAATGAGAAATTTAAGATTTAGAGATTATACCCCTTGTCTCTAACTCATGCTCACTTCACCAGATGCTGGGATTGCCTTTTTCCCCTTCCTTTTTTATTGTGGTGAAATATACATAACCTGAAATTGACCAGTTTAGCGACTTTAAAGTATACTGTTAGGTATCATTAAGTATATTCACAATGTTGTGCAACCATCAATTCTAGTGGGTTTTAAAGGTAGGTGAATTTATTGAAGTGAAAGTGACTTCTGGCATGAAATAGAAAGCATACGTATGAATAAAATAAATGACTTTATCCTGTCACTGGGAAAAATATGTTTTAATTTGTTGGAATGTTTTGGCTACCCATAACTGAGAACCCAACTTAATTTGGCATAACTCGCTAGAGGAAATGAATCGCTTCCATGAAAAGATGTCGAAAGCTGATGTAGCTCTAGAGCTGGTTAGTGTGGTGGCGCCATGACATCCGCGAGCATCCAGGTGCTTTCCCTCCTTTGTCCTCCATCCTCGGCACAGCGTTTGTCCTCAGGTTTGTTCCCCTCTAGTCACTGGATGGCCGCATGGTTTCAGGCATCGTGTTCCAAATTAGCAGCATCTCCAGTCAGGAAAGGGGACCACCCCTCCCCACGTGTCTCTAGAGTGTCAAGAAACCGATCTCAGAAGCCCCCTGTAGATATCTTATTACATCACAGCCAGAATTGGGTCACAGTCCCAAACCTACATCAGTATTGTCCATCGTGGGCGTGAACTCAGCCCGGGCTACATCTTGGGCTGGTGTCAGCCTCCCTTGAGGCATGTGGCCTGAGAAAGAGCATGGATTCCTAAACAGCATGTGAGTTCTGCCAGGAAAAGGGAAGGGAGGAAATGCATGTTGGATGGTCCATCGATCATGTCTGGAAAGCTTCCCAACCCTACAATAAACCGGCCTGGGTTCTGAGAAAGAGCCATTTCCCTGGTGAGAATCTACTTTTGCCTAAATAAAATCACAAGAATCTTAACTAGAGGTCAAGTTTCCTAAGAATTTTTCTAACCATCTGACGGTCATCAGCTACAAATCAAAGTCTAATCCTCAGGCTCACAGAAGCTCATGATTCCTTCAGCTGAGGTGCCATTTTCTCCCTTCTTCCAGCCACCTTTTCAAGCCCCACTCAGTAAGAATTTCTTCTGACACCCTTCCCTGAACCCCAGAATCAAAATGAATTTTTCCTTCTTTTTGGTCTTTACTTTCATTCTGCTTTGCATAACCACTGTATATCCAGGCTTATCCCCGCCCCCTTTTTTTTTCTTTGTATAAAAATTATAGAAGTAATACTATATCTTCCTTGTAAATAATTCAGACACTGTGTCAAGTATATAAATTGAAAGGCCGATTGTCCCATTTAGCCTTTCCCTCAATCCTAGGCCTACTTTCCAGAGATAACCACTATAATGATTGGCTTTATCTGGTGTTTAACCTCCAAGGAGATGTCAGTTTATTTTCCTACTGTAAATTTTAGAAAAATGGAATCGCACTCTGCACTCTACTGCTCACATGTCATTCTATGACTTGCTCTTTTTACTTATCAGGTTACTAAGGGCATCTTTCATATCAGTAGAGCCAGCTATAGACATTATTGTTTCTATGGCCTGAGTGCTATTCCATTTGGGGGCCTTACCGTACTTCTTATAATCCCAGATGATAGGCACTTGTTATTTCCATTTTTCCACATTTCAAACAGTGTTACCCCCACCCCAACCACAGAGTGTGTGTGTGTGTGTGTGTGTGTGTGTGTGTGTGTGTGTGTGTGTGTTTCTTTGTCTACATATGCCAATATTTATGTAGGATAGATTCCTAGAAGTAAAATTGCAGGGTCCAAAAATAGGTGATTTAAAATTTTGATAGCTCCTGCCAAGTTTTATGAGTGGGTTTCGGGGCCAGCTGCTGCTGGTGTAAGATAAGTAATTTCCAGACTTTCTGAGTTAATAAACCAATTAATGTAAAAATACATTGTGGAGATAACATAAAGAAAGTAGCCAACATTTTCTTTTTCTATGTAAGGATAATGGGGGGAAAGAAAGTACCTATCATTCGCCTGAACCATGTGAAACTGACATTTTTAAAATGTCAAACTAGTCTAGGTTTGTCTGAATAAAGTAATAAGAATCTTTTTTAAAATATGTTTTTATTGGTTTTGAGAGAAAGGAAGAGAAAGGAAGAGGGAGAAAGAGAAATGATGATGTGAGAGAGAAACATCAATTGGCTGTTGGGCATCCAGCAAGCATTGGCATGTGGATGGAGCGGGGTTGGGGGTCGGGGGGAGACTCAAGAACTGATGGGGAACACCCACCCCCAGCCCCACAGCCCAGCTTCCTCTCCCTGGACCTGTCCAGGGATTACACAAAGAGTAGGAGGCAGGACTTGTAAGGGCTGACAATATGACATGCTTGGGACTTGGATGTTATTTCAACATGAGCACTGGGCAGAGACATAATGTCCCTGGTCCTCCGTGCACACAGCCTTCGGGTGTCAGTTCAGTAGCATCTCAGTTTTATTACATCCATCACAAGCAGCTTAAGGCTTCCAAAAACACCGTCCAAGACAGGTGTTGAGCCTGTCAGTGGATTCGAAATATCCTTCCCATTAAGCATAAATTAACTTAATCACTGGGTGCGAAAGATAAGCAACATAAACAGCACCCCCCGAAGCTCTCATTAAAATTAATATTTTATTCAAAATTTAGCTTGTATTTCCTAGGACCTGAACCCCTTCACAGAGGTAATATCTGCTGTAAATTTTACACTGAACTGAGTGGCAGAGATGAATGGGCCGAGGACAGTGATGTACTATGCAATTTAACTTTGCCTCCTGGATTTCTTTGCGCCAACGGATGGATCTGTGCGTCTTAAAGAAATAATTAGTCTCATCTTTGACCATTTTCAGAGGCCGTCAGGCTGATCCAAGAAAAAATGAAACTCTGAGTCAAGATGACTAAGAGCAGGGGCTTCAGGGCTGTTGAGATCTGTGTTGTGGAAAGTGCTCTGAGGGTAAGACAAGCAGAAAGAGGGGCTGATAATGAGTTGCCAGAGGCCCTCTAAATGGACTGCTTAGGGGAAGGGGGAGTGGGAGCTGAATTAGTGTAAGGTTAAGTTTGTCCTTAATAACCACATCTAGATAAAAGGAAGTCATGATAGTATTGAAAATGAGCAATACATTGCAGGAGTTAGAATCTGGGCTCTGACACCCGCTGTGGGGCCACCAAGAAAGCACTTGCTCTCTGGAGTGGGGCGGTGCCTGGAGAACAGAGACAGTGTCAGGTCTTTATCAAAGGTCACAGGAGAGACGACCTTGAGGAAATCCAGCAGGATCAGCATGGTGCTCAGGCAGACCTCAGCTTTGGATCCTGATTCTTTTTCCCGACATTGGTCTTAGGCAAGTCTCTCATAACTTTTCCAAGCCTCGCCTTCCTAATCTATAAAACGAGGACAAAAACGTCTGCCTCATAGAATCATTTTGAGAGTTGGAGATCCTCTTAGTGCCTGGAATTCATCCCATCTTGGTGCTTACTGAATGCTTACTATTATTTATTCATCTCTCAGAAAGAGTTGTTGAACATCTGCCCTATGCCAGATTCTATACTAAGTGCTGAGAATGCAGAACGTCCTAAGAGCCAGCACCCACTCCGAGATGCGGAGAACTACTTCTCAGCATGTTCTAAATACAAAAGTGTTCGGCGCCTGAGTTCTGGGGGGAGATTTCCCTGCTACCTGGTAGTCTTGTGACGATTGTTTGTACTTGCCCTTACCCTTCATCTCTCCTCTCTCACTGCTCTCCCGCACCCATACCCCTTAGGCTCCTCTTCCATTACCTGAGTTCCACTACTGGGCCCATTCTGCCCACACTCCTGTTTGTTTAAGCACGTGGTTTCTTTTGCATGGAATCCAGGCATTTCTCTCTTCCTACCTGCCCCCTTGAAGGCTCTACCCAAGTCTTTCACCCTCTCGGCCCCAGCACAGTCCCCCATGGCAGGGAGGTCCCTGTTCCGCTTTGTACCTCTAGTACCCGGCAGTGTCTGGCACGTGTTAGGTACTCAATTAGGGTTAGAAGAATGAATGAACAAGCAAACAAAGGATTGAATTAGTTGATGACCTCTCGTGGGCTGAAGTGTGTCATCCCCAAAATCTGTATGTTGAAACCCTAACCCCCAGTACCAAAGCATGACCTCATTTGGAAGTAGTTTCTTTATCAAGGTATCAAGTTAGAGCAAGGTTGTTAGGATGGCCCTAATCCAGTATGACTGGCATAAGGAGAGGAAATTTGGACCAAGGAGAAGACTCTACAAGCCAGGAAGAGAGGCCTGAACACCAGCTCCTAGAGGACAAACCCTGTCTGCATGCATGTTCCTTAGACTAGATGCTTGTCCAGCTGGAGAAATCTCTGGCCGTGTGGACCAACAAATGAAGAGATAAGGGGAGAAAACCACTTGAAATGAAGATGACTTTATTATTTTACAATATCTTATGGATTCCCAGTACAGCACTGGCAAAATGGAAGTGGATCTCTGCATGGTTCATGCAATACCAGCATGTGGCAGGATTTTCTCGGGCGAGTGCTAATTATTCTGCTCATCATTATAATAGGGAGCTAGGCTGCGTGTGAAAGCCTGAAAGAGTGTCGTTATGATGGTAGTGTTGACGCTGCTCTTGGCTAAAGAACTGTCCCCTGCCTCACACACTTGAGAAGAGAGAAACAAGGGGTCTGATAAAACTTCAGAACTGGGAGGGGCATGAAGTCATCTACTCCAGCCTGCTCATTTTACCGTGGGAGAACTGAGGCTGTTCGAGGAGGATGAATTGGAGTCACCCAATGCCTGGGCTCCTGTTCATTCTTCCACCCACCAGATTTCTTCTCCCGTAAGCCACCCACCGGCCCCGTGTTTGGGCACTAGATATTCAGGCCTGTAGACAGCCCTCTGCTTCATCCACCCCATCCCACCCTTCTTTTTTAGGAGGTAGATATCATTATCACTATTTTATAGATGAGAATATTGATCAATGTCATTGGATTAATAACCAGCAGAACAGGGACTTTATCCCTGGCTGTCTTACTCCCAAACTTGCCACCATTCCATGTTTTTCTTAACGAATCTTTATCCCTAGGCCTCAGACATTTTTTCCCCCCAGATATGTATAACATATTTTTAAATACTATCCGTTTGGTTCAAATTATACATTTTTCATGGCAAACCAGCATATGTGTGAGAGTCCCTGGAGAATCAAGTGGTAAGATTTAGCTGATTTCTAAGGTCTTACCTTTCTTTGGGAAGTGGCTACCAAATGGAAATGAGTGAGCAGGTGACCTAGACACAGGGAGGTGCTGGATCTTGGTGACTGTCCAAAGACTCTCGAATGATTTGTAGATAATTAACTAAAGGCGGTAGTCTCCAATTAACGGGAGACCAGACTGTCTCCTCTGTTTGGCATGCATACTTTCCCTCGTCCATGAATAACCTTTTAGTAGGATCACTGAAACCTCTGTGTGGTCGTCGCTTCTCCAAGAGCTCTGTGAAGGCAGAAAGGATTTCTCACAGTCACCCCTCCCCCCCTTCTCTGCGGTTTCCCTTTCTGTGGTTTCAGTTACGCTCGATCAGCTGTGGTCTGGAAATATTAAATGGAAAATTCCAGAAATAAACAATTAAAAATTGAATTGTGTGCCATTCTGAGTAGCATGATGGTATCTCCTGCTCTGTCCCACCATGACATGACTCACCCCTCTGTCCAGCAGATCCACGCTGTACACATTCCCTGCCTGTTACTCACTCGGTAGCTGTTTCCATTAACAGTGGTCAGCAAACTCATTAGTCAGCAGAGCCAAACATCAACAGTACAACGATTGAAATTTCTTTTGAGAGCCAAATTTTTTAAACTTCTTCTAATGCCACTTCTTCAAAATAGACTCACCCAGGCTGTGGTATTTTGTGGAAGAGCAACATTTAAGGGCCAAAGAGCCGCATGTGTCTCTTGAGCCTTGGTTTGCTGACCACGGCATTATCAGATCAGTTATCAGAGAGATACAGCACGTTCACATAGCTTTTATGATGTATAGTGTTATCATTGTTCTGTTTTATTATTAGTTGTTGTTAATCTCCTACTGTGTCTAATTTTTAACATTTATCGCAGGTGTGTGTAGAGGAAAGACAAGGTATCTATAAGGGTTTGGTACTACCTGAGTGTCTTGGAACATATTTCCCACAGAGAAGGGAGAACTACTGTGTTCTCTGTGGGTTCCATCACTTAGCACCATGGTCGGCAAACTGTGGCTCTTTGGCCCCTTCAGTGTGACTCTTCCACAAAATACCACAACCTGGGAGAATCTATTTTGAAGAAGTGTTGTTAGAAGAAGTTTAAGTTTAAAAAATGTGGCTCTCTTGCCAAAACCAGTTTGGCTCAGTGGATGGAGCGTTGGCCTGCAGACTGAAGGGTCTAGGTTCTATTCTGGTCAAGGGCGTGTACCTTGGTTGTGGGCACATCCCCAGTGGGGTGTGTGTAGGAGGCAACTGATCGATGTTTCTCTCTCATAGATGTTTCTAGCTCTCTATCCCTCTCTCTTCCTCTCTGTAAAAAATCAATAAAATATATTTTTTAAAAATTGGCTCTCAAAAGAAATTTCAGTCGTCGTACTGTTGATATTTGGCTCTGTTGACTAATGAGTTTGCTGACCATTGTCTTAGCACAGTGCTACCACCTGGGAGGTCCTTCATAAATATCTGGGTAAGAATGAATGAATTTTTTTTCATTTTGGAACCACAGGCTTTTTAGCAGAAATAGTCTCATCTTCTGACCATTGCTGTCTGGACAGACTCAGGGCTGGCATTGCACCTCCTTCTGTTTTCCCTTTGGGTCCATCCATTACACCAGATTCCTAGCAGCACACAACCCACGTGCTTACCGGCAAATTGAAAATCAATCCTCCTACCATTTAGGTGTGCCTGTTATTTGTTGGTCTTCGTGCTCAGACTTGGGAATCACACTAGGTGTGCCTGCTAGGAGCTCCCAGCCTCGCAGGCAACGTGAACAAATAACTCAAATCTAATGAAGACCAAAGCAAGTATTAACTGAGGCCCCAGCGATGAGCTATGGGAGGAAGGGTGATTAATTCTGCCTGAGGGAATCAGGGGAGGATTCCTGGAGAAGACAAATATTTTTTTAAAATTTATTATACTAGTGTAAATGCATTCTGAGCAGCTGACATCCCAAGTTCACATTCTACACAAGAAACTCAAAAATAGAGTTCACTGTTTCCAATGCTGGCTGTTTAGGGTGCTAACTCAGACTCGGATTCGTAGCTTTGAAAGCTGGATATAAAGAATAACTAGAGATACAAATCTCAAATGACTGTTTCCTATGATTAGGAAAGTGACTGTGGGTCACTTGAAAAATAGTGCTTAATCTCAGTTCTTCTAGTTTCACACGGACCTATGTGAAATATTTTTAAACCCATATTTGTGTTGAAATTAATAGAAAAATGTGTCACCTTATTTTATTGTGATGTAAGTAGTGAACTTTAGAGCAAATAAAAGATTATAGATTTAAAAACTTGGAATCAGTGACCATGAATTTATTCCTTGATAACTTATAAGGTCACAGACTAAACCAGATTATATACCAAGGGACTTAACAATGTTAATATCTCTGTTAACTCAGAAATTTCATTTCTGGGACTTTACACAAAAGATATAATAAAAAATTTTGAGAAAGACTTCTGTAAAAATATTCATCCAAGTAATAAAAAATCAGAAACAATCTAAAGATCCACTAGTTTGAGAGATAGTCATCCAGTCATTAAATATGTTTATAAATAATTGTGGTGATTGACAAAAGGCATGTTATAAAATGTTAAATGTAGAAGCCGGCTCCAAAATTGTATATATAGTATGATTTCAACTATGTGAAAAAGAACTATATTCATAGAAGAGGATTGGAGGGGAATTTGCCCAAATATTAAAAGTGATTAGAGGCCCAGTGCATGAAAATTCATGGAGCAGGGGGAGGAGGGGTTCCTCAGCCTGGCCTGCCCCTTCTCACAGTCCAGAAGCCCTCAGGGGCAGGAGGCAAGCCAGCGATAAGGGGAAGGTGACACCCCCATCACATTTGTACTGCTGCCACTGCTGGCAGCGCAAGCCTAGGCCGGCCCTGGTTACCTGAGTCTTGGGTGGCACTGGGAGGCTGGGTAGCCACCATATGAAACTTGCCTATGCCTTGGGCATCAGCTGGGCACCTGCTATCCCAGGCTTGCCTGCGCCTTGTTTGTCATAATTTTTATTCTTTACTCCTGAGTTTTTTCTTCGCTTCCTATTTCTGTTTTTTGTTTTTGTTTTTGTTTTTACAGCAGACCCTTTAGCATTTCTTGCATTGCTGGTGTGGTGGTAATAAACTTCCTTAGTCCTTTTTTGTCTGTGAAACTCCTGATTTCACCTTCAATTTTGATTGATAGCCTTGTTGGGTACAGTATTCTTGGATTCAGTCACATGACTTTGTATATTTCATTCCATTCCCTTCTGGCCTGATGTGTTTCTGTTGAGAAATCAGTCACTAGCCTGATGGGGGATCCTTTGTAGGTAACTTTCTATCTCTCTCTGGCTGCTTTTAATATTCTTACTTTGTTGTTGATGTTTGCCAATTTAATTATAATGTGCCTTGACATCAGTCTTTTGGGGTTCATTTTGCTTGGGACTCTTGTGATCATCTTGGATTTGTGTTTTTCTTCCTTTTATCAGGGAAGTTCTCAGGCATTATTTCTTCAAACAGGTTTTCTATTCCTTGCTCAGTTTCCTCTCCTTCTGGTATTCCTATTATGCGGATGTTGTTTTGTTTCATGTTGTCCCAAAGTTTCCTTAGGCTCTCCTGCTTTTTTTTTTTTTTTCTAGAAGCTGCTCTATTTGGGTATTTTTTCCTACCTTGTCTTCTAGTTCACTGATGTGGTCCTCTGCTTTTTCTTGTCTACTCTTGATGCTGTCTATTGAGTTTTTTACAGTAGCGATGTCATTTTTTATTTCTTCTTGGTTCTTCTTCATTTCCTCTTGGTTCTTACACATATTGTCAAATTTGTCTTCCATTCTTTTCATCCACCTTATGATCATTTCTCTGAATTCTTTCTCTGACAGGTTGCTTGCCTCCATTTAGTTTACTTCCTTTTCTGGTGATGCCTGCTTTTCTTTCATATGCGGGCTGTTTTTTTGTCTCCCCCTGATCTCCCTTCTCTGGGTATCTGGTTCTATAGTTTTCTCTCTCCTTTCCATGGTGGAGTGTAGAGCTCCTCTGAATCCGTGTGCTTGTACCACTCGGGGACTGACATTCTCAGGTTCACAGCTGTTCTGTAGGTGCCGTAGTTGTAGATTCCCCATGCTTTTTAGGCGTCTGATAACATCCACTTTCCCCTTCAAGATGGTGTGGTCTACACATCTGATCCAGTCACTCCAGGAGGGAACCCAGCAGCAATGGGGGCTGCCTGGTCAGGAGACCCCATCCAGCAGTCCCCTACTGTCTCCTGGGGTATAGATGTCCCTCAACTCACCTACAAACACTCCCCGTGTGACCACACACCCTCCCTTTGTTTTCTCACTCACACACTATCTTGCAGTCTGCCTTACAGTTGGCAGCCATCTTCTTTCTCCTCAATGTCTTCTTTAAATATTTTACATTTGCCTACCCCCTAACCTTTTGAACCACATCACTGCGTCTGTGCTCCTCGACAGGTCTGTAAAGTGTATACATGGCCAGCCCAGAGAGCTTGGTGGCTGCTCTATACCAGCCCCTGTTTATACCTACGTGTATGTGCGTGTAAAATGAGTGTTTGGAAACATTTTACCAAAATAATATATAATCTCATAGTTTATATATGATATGTACTTATATAATATATTACTTAGTCTTTATAACAACCTTGCAAGGGAGCTATCTCCATTTTAAGAATGAGAAAACAGAATCAGAAGAGCTAAGTGACTTGCCCAAAGTCACACAGCATCTAAGTGACAGAGTTGGGATTTGAACCCCACCTGGATGTCTGTTATTCTCCCAGGGGCACAGGAGGGGGGCTTCCTCAGTGCTGGGGTCTGTGCCGTACTACTTGAAGGTCCCCCAGGCTCCTCCCTGAAGTCCAGGTGCCTGCAGTTTTCTTTCCACATACCTTTCTGTGCAACCATGAACGTGTCTGTCCCCACCAATGAAAAGTGTGTCACTGCTGTTGGGAATAGTTAGAAAAAAGATGACCTGGGAGTTGGAGAGGGAAGAGGGAAGAAGGAGAGAGAAAGTTAGCACAGAGCAGATTGGCCATTAAAGCTGCAAGTGAGCCAAGGGAGCTAAGAGATGTGGCTGGGCCTTAGGACTGACTCCCACGTGGTCAAGGGGAGCACCTGGGTGAAGTGGGCCTGTGGTGCGGTTCCTTGGCCTGGAGCTAGTGAAGGGTAGGGAGAGTGTGGTAGGCACCTCAGGAAATCGCTCTGTGTCTGAGCACTGCCCTGAGTTGGGAGCACCAAGCATTTCACATTCACAACATCTATGTGGTAGGATCCCGAAGATGGGGTTCAACAGCTGGTTATTTGTTAGAGTAACTGGGTATGTAGAAGTGGAATACACTCACACTCGCAGAAGCACACACAGACACAGACACATAGGAACAAGGCTCGTTCTGAGCATTTTTTGGAGCAAAGCAGGATTCGTCCCAGCCGTCTCATTCAAACTGTGAGGGAGAAGCTCCTGAAGATGTCTGGGGAGTAAAGCGTGGCAGCTTATTATTCCTAAATGGGAGCTATGTAAGGTAAAGATAAGATACCGTATTTCATCCTCTGTCCTTACTGTTTTATTTCCATGTGCATAGGGCTGTCATCCATCTGCTTCTGCCCTGGCTCCTTCCCCCAACTTTTCTTCTTAACCATGAATTCTTTCCTCTAAAAGGATTCTGACCTTGAGGTTCTGGGTCTGCATCCTTTAGAGCTCTCTTCTCTCAGATGGCTCCTGCATCAGCTGTAAGCTCCTTGCCAAGTGTAAGCCCTGTGCCCAGTTTACCTACTTGGTGCCAACCTAAAGACGTTTGGTACCTACAGCTTTGTCAGACCATTTGAGAAAGCAGGGAACCCAGGCCATCACTGCGTCCTCCCCACGGGTGTGTAGTGTCCCCTTTCGCAGCTTGGCTGGTGGGGCTAGAGGAGGCCCCCAGGCCATCCGTCCTGTGTTTCTCTTGTGAGAAACAGCTTGCAAAAAAATTGTTCCTATGCCTTCTGATGTAAGCTTCCCATGTATCTACTTGGATAGAAAACAGATCTCTCCAGTTTTTGACAGAATGCCTTCAGCAAAGCTTCACCTGTCGAAGCTTTCCATAGTCAGGTACTGGCCAGCAAGTCACTAGCTGGAACTCTGCATCTCCACACCTGTAGCTGTGCCTCTCACCTCTCAGTAGGGGACAGCCCAGCGGTGCGGGCAGGGAGATGGGGCAACAGGAGCAGAGATATAACGAAGACTATTCCCAGTTCTCCCTTAATGAGTGGGGAGCAGCCCGGCAAGAGGGGAGAAAGATTTCGACTAAAGAAAAACTTGACATGAATCCCTGTTCGGCCATTTCTCTGCTGTGTGACTTTGGGCAAATTACTTGCACTCTCTGAGCCTCAGGTTCCTCAGCTGTAATATGGAGATAATAATACCCAACCCAAATTAAAGGTAGTTTTTTGTAAAAGGGAGATCACAGTTGTGTGAAATCTGACATGCCGGCACCGAACACAACTTGGGACGGGCAGGGGCACGGAGAGCCGTGCTGGGGAGAGGACACCGGCTGTGAGCAGTGGCAATGTGTGGGCGGCGAGGCCAAGGCTGACTGGACCCTCTGGTTCCTTCCTCTGCTTTCCGGTACCTTTAAATATTTTTTCCATGGGCATCGATTGACTTTATAATGAGGAAAATAGAAAATAAATAAGAAGCATAAACTAGGAAAAAAAGAAATAATATGCTCTAAGTACCAAGCATCAGTTGGCTTGGTAAATGTAGCTATTTTTACTAATTAGTCATCACACCTAAAATAACCATTAGGAGTAATGCTTTCCTCCAGGCCAGAGGTTGTGCAGCAGTCTGCTGGTGGTGGCGGATAACTCACAGCTCCCTTCCCACTGAAAGGGGGTTCTGGATTCACTTCCAACTGGGGCCACCCCTTGCTCACCCTTCTGATCCTTCCACCAACATCCTGAGCTCCAGGCTCTAGGGGCTCCCGTCACTGCCCCCTTCATGCTGTGTGGCCTCCAACAGCACCCCTGTGCCCACGACGAAGGGGAAGTGGCCATTCTGTGGCTGTGCCGTGGTGGACACTGCCATCCCTCTGTGGACGGCAGGCCATTTGTCCAGGGGGCCAATAGGACTGAGAGGATTGAGAGTCACATCTATTTCTGTTTGCATAGCAGAGAAGGCCCCTGGGAAAAGTTTCCCCACCTCTGAAGTGAACTTGATGCTGCTTGTGGGAAGATAATGGAAGTACAAAAGTTTGCCTTCTGTCTAAAGTGATTGCTATACTGATGATATGGTCAGGATTTAGCTGAAGTGAGAGTTTTAGACTAACCTATCAAATTCCGTAAGGTCCACTGGGTTCAACCAGAAAGAATTAAAATTCTGCATTAAGGAAGGAGGAAGCGAAGTCCCTGCCTAGCTGTGAGCCTGTGAGCTGGTCGATCAACCTCTCTGAACCTGTGTCCTCAGATGGAAAATGACAGATCCACACTGTTGGTCCCTGAGGTGCTGGAAGTTTTCAATTCCATGGCATGCTGGTTATAAACACAGTCAGTGCTGAGGAGAGGACTTAGAGGTCTTCTCTGCTCGGCGGGCAAGCTGCCAAACTGTGATGGCTAAGACAGCAAAGGACAGGAATTCTCCCTGAAGCCGATACTTCTCAGTGAGGCCCCCAGAGGTGAAAATGATGCCGGGACTTCAGCTGGTGGCTTCTAGAACAGTGGAGACAGCAGATCTAACACAGCCGATCCCTGTGCTGCATCCAAGTGCCGATGCTGAGCTGCTAGGTGTGAAGTGGCCACCCTGTGCCAGGAGCGGTGCTAGGTGCTGCCCATTCTGCACGTTGTTTCTAAGCCTGGGTTCCCTGCAGAGCAGCGTGGCCCCTTTCTCCCACATGAAGCAGTGGCGGGTCAAGAGCTGGCTCATTCTCCCCTAGACATGAGCTGTGCAGCTGCAGTGTGCTTGCACATGCTTTGAGAATTGAGTGAGTGAGTTATCCTGCCCTCATGGAGCCGGGCGTTTAGAAACGGCTGCTGAGTAAATGGGCGATTACAGTACAGTGGTACCTCGAGATACGAGTGCCCTAACATACGAGATATTTGAGATACGAGCCGTCGAGGGAGCGATTTTTGCTTTGAAATATGAGCAACATTTGAGATAGGAGTAATCGCTCGGATCGACCGGCTGCACACGACCCACCAGTTTACCACGACTCGAGCTTCTCATAGTTTCCCAGGCCTCAAGGTTATGGAACGAATTAAACTCGTATCTCGAGGTACCACTGTATAGTGTGTAAAACTCCACAAGAAGTCAAAATAGGGTGCCATGGAGGGTAGTGGGGGAGGGCATCTGTTCCAGCAGGAGAGTGGCGCGAGGTGACATATGACATTCTGGGCAGAGGCAACAGCACGTGCAAAGGCCCAGGCTGGGACATCACAGAAGGACTTGGTGAGCAGCGCAGTCTGGCTGGAGTTTACACGGGAATGTGGCATGGCCAGGGCAGAGAGGGGCACAGCCAGAGCATGAGAGGACTTGACCAGGCCAGGGAGTTTAGACTCCATTATGCAGACAGAGAGGAGCCAGCCATTCATGCATGCACGCACTCAGCCAACACTCATGGGCACCTACTGTGTGCCAGGACTGAGGAGTCAGTGTAAACAAAGCCATCAAACCCCCTGCCTTTGTGAAACTGACCCTCTTTATTGAGGCTGCAGGGTGAGAGGGCAGGAGATGGACAATAAACAAAATATAACGGACTAAAACCTATACTCTGACTAAGTGTGGCAGTGCTACAGGGGCTCTGGAGGGCTGGGGGCACCTGTAAGCAGAATGGTGGCGGTCACAGGATGGGCTTGCCCCTATAGCATGCTGGGACCACCCCGCAATGGACTGATGAGGAAGGGGTCAGCGATGAGACCAAGAGGAGTCTGGAACCCAGAGATGTGGGGTAGGGACTGGAGGCCAAGGCTGCAAAGATAGGAGTGGCGAGTGCAGCGGGGAAGCTCCGGGCTCACTGGGAAGTGGGCATGGCTCACCCCAGGCCTCCACCGCCCCACCCCAGAACCATTCAGGCTGGACTCCCCAGGAGCACCCCGCCAGCTGCCCTGGTGGAGGAGACTGTCTGTGAAGGCAGGCGTATTCTGGACTGGATGTGCCTGGAGGAGGGAAGCACTCTACTCAGATCACATCCCCACCCCCGGACAAAGGAGAGGACAGCTTTCTGTGTCTGCTCCCCAGGACCCTCTGCCCGGAGGCTCTGGAGGAGTTTGCATCTTCGGCCCACATCCCCGCCTCACCTGCGGGACTGCGGGGAAAGTGTCTGTCACGTTCCTAATTGCTGGTGTGCCTTCTGGCCCCTCTCCATCTCATGCCAAGACACGATCCGCTCACTGCGCATGGGATGCTGCTCAGGTGCTTTCTTATCTGAGTTGGAATTAAGTTCAGTCCAGCCAAGTTCAGTCCCAGGGATCATTGATATGTGCACAGGCAGTGCATTTGCCATTCAAGTTCTCGGCGGCCAACTGCAGCCGATTAGCGTGGGGAGAGAAATTGCGGGTTATCACTGGACCAGTGCGGGCATCCATATGCATGAAGCCCGGGGACCTGCCTCCCTTGCAGAATTAAGCATCACCTTTAGAAGGACCAGTTTCAGAGAGCTCGCCACTCGCCACCCCCACCTTCCCCAACCGCCCTGCTGCCGCAGGTCTGCTGGCACGAAGGAAGCCAAGCCGCTGGGGCTCCCCACAAGCAATCTGTGCTCTCCAGGAGTTTGATGGGCTTCTGCCACTTAAGATATTGGTCACATTTAGAAATATTCAGCTCCAGTGAACATGTCATGGCTGAGTATAGGAAAAACATACCATTTTCTCTAGAGCTTGCCTGAAACAACAGGCTTGTTCCTGAAACAGATGTTTTGTGAAACCCACTGTGACAGGCTCATCAGAGCTGGAGCCGGGCCAGCTCTAGTTACCAGCCTCACAAGGACACAGACTTCGCTGCCGCCTTCCGTTCACCCCCCCACACCTGGGCTTGGAGCAGATACTCCCCGTGGCTCCTCCTTCTGGCTCTTGGGTTCTTAAGTTAAACATTTTACAAACCTGATATTGTAGACGGAGGCAATTTGCCAGGGTTGCCCTGGGGAGAAGTTTCCAAGATTAATGACTCCGAATTTCTTAGTTTGGTTCCAGGAACTTGTGTGGAGGACCTACGGTGCACCAGACACCATTCTAGTTGCTTTTCAGTTACGTGCTCTCATAGTAGCTCTCTGAGGGTACCCATTCCAGAGATGAGGAAACTGAGACCTTGTATGTATTGACTTCCTAGGGCTGCCGTCAGAGGTTAGCATAAACAGAAATGCAATCCCTCACAGTTCTCAAAGCCAGAAGTCTGAAATCAAGGTGTGTAAGCCCTCCTGAGGGACTCTCCCAGGAGCCAACCCAGGTGACCTTGGGCAAATTAGGTCACCACTCTTGTGTCTCATCTAAAAATGGGAGTCCTGGTGAGAACCATGGTGACCTCAAAGGCTGTAGTGAGGATCAAAGGAGAGCAGGTGCTTAGCACACAGGCATGAAACCAGCAAGAGCCCAGGCACCTTGACCCACAGCCTCTGTGGAACCGTGGTACTTACTGCTTCCGCTGCTCAGACTCCCCAGAATATTTGAATCAGAGCCTCTCAATGTAGAGGGGACAGTGGGGGCCTTCTGCACAGGTCCCCAGGAACTAGGGTGAGCAGGAGAGAGGAGCCAAAGCTGACTTGAGGGTTTGAGCTTGGCTCCCTGGGAGGCTGAATTTGTCAATAACAACATGGAAATGGCAAGAGGCAGTTGGGGGGTCGGAGCTGGAGAGCAAGTCCTGTTCAACTTGGATGCAAGTGGGATGTCTGAGTGGACTTGACTGGCAGGTGATGGACTTAAAAGGTGACTTTTAAAAGCCAAACAGAGCCTAAGAGTGAGGGGAAGAATTGAAGCACTGTCACGGATGGAGCCTTTGGGGAGGCAGACGCTAATCAGGAAAGAGAAAAGGAAAGGGTCAGTCCTCACCAGTTTGTGGTCATAGCACTCAGTTTTCTTGCCTGTAAGATGGGCACACGGCTTTATTCTTCCCCAGCTGCATTAGACCACAGATGGGAAACACAGACTGGGCACTGCACCGCAGCAAGAGGCACCGTGCAGGCGCGAGGCTGCCATTCTCCAAATGCTGAGCACGATGGGAGGCGCTTTCCCTCTCTCTGCTGAGGAGTCTACATCTGCCCATTCACCAGGTTTGAACTGGATGTAGCCTCTACACCCAGTTATCACCAAAGGACACAGGATAGAAACTGGAATTTCTCCATTCCCTGGCAAGGGGTGTACTTTTGCCAGCAATTTTTTTAAACAGATGAGAGTACTTTTCTCAGGAACCTGGCCCTTCATCCCCCCTCTGCCACCTCTCAAATGTCCCCCTTGCTCCCCAGCAGGACAAGGTAGGGCAGTCAGGGTAGGCCATGACCACCAGAGGCCAGCTCTGACTTCAGCTCGCTGTTCATTAGTAGGGACACCAGATGACAGACTCACTTTTGTTTTCTTCCTGGGAGAGGGGTTCCACATGCACATTGGCATGGAGACCTTGTGCCCCCACCAAGTGAGTTGGTCAAGTGGGATATTCATGTGTTTGAATGGTGCTTGGAGAGGCTGTGTGAAAGAAGAAAGTGTCAGGACTGGGTGGTTCTGGCCACTGCTGTCCCAATAAATACACTGCTCATGAAGGCTGTCCCTTGAGGAGGTGGCAAGTTTGCAGCAGTCTCTACACCCCGATCTTGAAGATGTTTAAGCTGCTCGTATTGAAGACCAATGATATGTCTGGCATTCTTCACATTTCTTTACATTTGGTGTGCCACTTAATGCTCACTAAAACCATTTCCAAATGAGGAAACTGATTGCTCAGAGCGGTTGAGTACCTTCCCCAAGGACACTCAGCTAGTAACTGGCAGCATTGGAGCTAAAACCCAGGCCTGCTTGATGTATACTCCCTACAACTCTGCCTCCCTGCCCTAACCTTCTACTTGAACTTAAGCAATCTCTGAGAGTCTCTCGAGCCATCAGGGAGACATCACTGAAAAGATGTACCATGATAACTAAACATTTAGTACTTCTGTGAGAAACAGCTCTGTGAACTGTCTGGATGTCTGCTTGGGGAATTGTGCAATGACAAGTGAAATTAAATACTTTAATGGATTTTGACAACAACTCTGTTAAGGGAATTCAAATTGCATGAAGAAAAAAGTTCGACTTGCTCTCTGGACCTGATTGTTAATATGCATGCCTAATTTATTAGCTGCATTTTTTTAAAACCTAATTTTGTTAGGATCAAAGTTCTCGAAGGAAAAGAACACTGTGGACTGGAGGAGGCAGTTAAGTCTTCCTGGAGGAGGTTGGGCTTGCGCTGACCCGATGGCCCTGATTTTTGAGGGGGGCATGCTATAAATGTGTCAAGTGAGTGAGAACCACCATGTCTCTAGCACTCCAGCCGGGATGCCTGCCTCTTGTTTTATGTTATCCCATGGCGTCCAGTTTTACAGAAGAGAAGCAGGCTGAGCAATAGCGCGACATCCCCGAGGCCATTCACTTTAGTATAGAGTGGACCCTGGATGACTATTATTCTTATTACCATAAATTACTTTTGTTGTATTATCACGCTATGCAATGTCTTTATAGAACCTTAAGCTGAAAATGACACCCAGAGATTACCATGTCTGTTTTCTTGCCTTTGGGCAAAAGAATACCAAATTCCTCATTTATTTGTCCTGAAGAATAGGTATCTTACACCGTCGTCTCTCAGCACATCTGCTTTTAAGTGGGGAATACTATGAGGGGAGCAAAAATGGATTTATTTTCTTCAAACGCACAGGCTCTGGGAGAAAGCAGCCACAGGCTTCCATGGCCATAATGTAAGTTTAGAAAATGACAGGTTCCACAAGAAAGGAAGTGCTGTGGGAAATTGGAAGAGAGTATTTCTGGGTGGGAGGGACCATGCGAGGCCTGTCCTGGCATTTGAAGTGAGCTTGCAAGGACAAGCAGGATTTGGACCTGGCTGTGGGCAAAGGGGTGAGCAGGACATAGGCAGCCAGGCCACAAGGGGACCTTGGAGGCATCTCTGTGTGTAAATGAGGTGGCCCCGGGAGGCTATGCAGGGCAGGAAACAGGTACCTTTAGGTACCACCTACCAGTAAAGGCCCTCAGAGGAAGAGCGGAGAGCAGGAAAACTCTAGGAGAATGCATGGGCACAGATGCGTTCAGAAAGAGTGGCCAGCTGCACCAGATGCTATGAAGAGCTGAGCTGGAGGAAGATCAAGGTCGATGGCAATCAGGAGGTCCATGGTCAACTCTGAGAGACCAGTGTGTTTGGAGCAGTTGAGACCAGTGTGCTCACACTGAGATCAGGCGGGAATAGGTGTGCCAAGTAACTTCCTGTAAGTCATGTTCCCAGGGTGAAGGCTGTAATTGTAGTCTCCTAGTGGGGGGCCAGCAGAGAACCCCCTAGGATTTCCCTAACCTCGATTGAAGCCTAGAAAAAATAGGGCCACACAAGTCAGACAGACCCAGGTTACCACATGATACCATTCGGTGTATGACCTTGGGTACTTCATTTAGCCTGACTTTAGCTTTGATAATAACATCTACCCCCTATTGAGTGTTTACTGCATGCCAGGTGTGCATCTAAATGCTCTGCGTGTATTCACCCATTTAATTCTCACAGCACTGCCATGACAGGGGTAGAATTATTATCCCCATGACACAAATAAAGACACTAAGACACTAGTAGGTTAAGACCTTTTCCAAGTCCCCAGCTTGTTAGGGACAGGATTCCAACCCAGGCATGCTGGCTCCAGAGTAGGTTAACATCGTATTTCCCTCTTAGGGTCTCAGTGTGGCCTAACCAGGATAATTAGTGTGTTGGAGAGTTCCTAGCCCATAGGAGGGGCTCAGTAAGAGTTACTCTCCTTTGTCCCTGACCAAGTGCAAATGCAAAGTCAGGGCTGCACTGCCTCAGACAGTCTGTGGGATTAGCTCCATGGACCTCAGTCACTGGTGCAAATCCCAATCAGAATGACACACAAAATTACCTTGGAAAATGGGATGCAAATGCCATGAGCCCCTGGGACACAGTCCAGCGAAGATGGTTTTGCATTCAGCACCCGGAATGCAGGGTTGACCGGCAGGACACAACTGGACCCCCTTGGTGGGGAGCACCCTCAAGGCAAATTGGTGGCAAGTGAAATTCACTAAGCCACCATTTCCTTGGAAATCTGAGAGGGAAGGATATTTGATGTGAGACACGCCTACTGAATGCCTGGATCCTCATCCCTGGGCACACAGTATACAAGGGGAATTAGGATCCCTGTAGAAAATGAACTGGGTTTGGAAGAAATTGAATGCCAAAAAGAATTACAGTCTCGACAAAAAATAACTTCTATACATGGTTTTCCTCCTATTGTCTGTATTCACACAGCTCTAGACTTTGGTACAGAACTGTGTTTAAACACTAAAATGCTTTGTTTTGCAGATAGACACTAAGCATGTAATTAAAAGGATCCCTTCATTAGCAGAACTAGACAATGAAAACCCAAGTTGGCCTTCTCTGCTAATTTTGGAGGTTGTAAAAGAGAGGCTAGTACAACCACTGATTATGGTTGTCACATAGTGCCTTGCTGTTCTCCAGAGATAGACAGGTCTTCCCAGTAATCAGAGAGAAAAAGGGGCAGAAAGATTCATTCTGGCAGCAAGAAGCAGAGGGCTGTGGTAGTGTAGGGGTTAAAATGTAGTCTCTGGAGACAGCCACTGTTTTCAGTCCCAGCTTATCTCTTAGGCCAGTGGTTGGCAAAACGCGGCTCGCAAGCCACATGTGGCTCGTGAGCCACAGTTTGCTGCTCTGTTGACTGATGAGTTTGCCAACCACTAACTAAGGCAGCCCACTTAAACTCTCCCAGCTTCAATGTCCTCCAACGTGAGCCTGAGCCAATTATTGTGTCTAATTAACTGAATTGTCATGAGAACTCATTGAAACAGTTACTATATTTACTGCCAGGTATTCTGAACACCTACTATGTGCCAGGAATGTATTGAGGCTATAAATGCTTTCATAATAAATGAGAGCACCGCCTGCCCTCCCAGCTGTCAATCTAGTCAAAAAAACTGGCATCAGTCAGTTGCACAGATCACCCTTTCAGTCGTGATAATGACTGTGAAGAAAAGATGATGATGATGATGATGATGATGATGATGATGATGTACAAATCTGGAAGGTTGTCTAGAAAGGGATGGTTGACTCTATCTCCAATAGCTTTGGGAAGCTTTTTGGAAAAGGTGGCACAGGACATCAGATGGGAAGGATGAGTGTTTTTCAAGGGGAAATCGGGAACGAGCATTTAAGAGAGGAGGGAGAGGTGGGCAAGGCGGAAGACAGGGCAGTAAGCAGGCAGTGACCAGATGTGCCCGCCCAGTGGGGCCTGGGCAGCCAGCACCGACAAGGCTCAGAGTTTGAAACATCCTTCTCCGGGCTTCTGTAAGAAGCCAGCGCGAGCCTAATCGTCCACAGAGAGACAGGGGTGGTGTACTCCAAAGGGCTGAGGGGGGACTCGGCATCCCTTTTGGGCAAAAGAATTCTGGGCCCTGCCTGCCGCAATGGCTGGGAGAGCCTGCAGCTTCTCCCTCAGTGCCAGGGTTCCGGCCTCTCTGGCATTTCAGCCCAATAGTGATGTAGTTTTCTCCTTTTTTCCGTTTATTTTTTTAAGGCTCCGGACAGGGAGTCAGGAGAAGTGGGCCTGCCTTTGCCACCACCTTAAGCAAGTGGCATTGCTTCGCCTTCCCCATAAAGGAAAATGAGGTCACTGCTAGTGCCCCCTCTAAACCCACAGTTCAACCCGCTCTGTATGTGGAGAGAAGCAATTACTTTGTGGCGTTGTTTTGTGACATCAGTAACCCTCAGTAGAGAGCCAGGGTATCAGATAAGGGGCAGATGTCTAGTGGGGCTCGAGAAAATGGGACTCACGTGGGGCTTTAGTTAGACTTTAGCCATTAGTTAGGTTGGGATAAGAGGCAGTGCAGTCCGAGCTGAGGCAGCCTGCAGTGTGATGCCCCAGGTGGCCTTAGAGGAACAGGGCCACCGTCTGGTGTGCAGTTACGAGGGTTGGGGTGGCAGAATGTCAGAAATTGGTTAAAGAAATTCCACATTTTCCTGAGTTCCCAGAGCTGAATGCCCACCTCTCCCTTTGAGGCTGGTGACTGGCCTGGGGGCCTCTCGTGATGATGGCACACGGGAGATAAAGATGTGGTGAATCTAATTAAGGTGTCTCGCAGGTATTGAGGCTGTGCTAAGCGCCATGCGTTCCTTTCTCTGTAATTACCTCAGTTCTGAAGGTTAGTACCATTATTATTCCCAGTATACACAAGAGGAACTGAAGCTGTGAGGCTATCTGACTTGCCCAAGGTCACCCAGGTGGAGAGTGCAGAGCTGGGATCCGCACGGAGCCTGAGCACCCCCTGCCTCTCCCTCGGACCACCTGGCAGCACCGCTCTCTGGCCTGTGAGATGGTACAGCTCACTAACTGCCCGAGCTCTGAGACAAAGAGCCAGAGGGATGAGGGGAGACACCCGCTCCGGGCAGAGGGCAGAGCAGAGCCTGTTAGAAAAGCAGCAGATGGGAGGGCTTTGAAAAATGAGTCGTCAGTTCCTTTATCCAGAAAAGGAGAGGACTGGGCCCCAGGCGCTCTGAAGGCCCCCCGTAGTGTGAGTTCTGGTTGTGGGAACGGGGGCCATAGAGTAAGCAGTCAAAAATGTCCTGGTGTTTATGCGTTGCCTGGGCTGGCAGGAAGATGGGCCTGCAGAACCTGGGTCAGACAGCTCTGGGGATTCATCCCGAGCAGGACAGAGACCTGGTCTGCTGCTGCTGCCGCCGGGCCCTCGTTAATTCACACGCGACAAACTGTGCGTCGGTGATTCGTGTGCGCCCATAGCTGATTTGTTTGGCAATCAGTGGAACAGCCCCGCCCAGACAAGTGCGGGTGAGTTACAAGCCTCTGAGCAAACTCCTCTGTATGCTTTCTAGAAAGGTTGTGTGCTAGGCTGAGGCTCAGCACCCTCCCAGCCACTCTCCCTCGTAAGCCTCACACCACCCCGGAAGTCAGAGACTTCTGTAGGGGAGGAGAAAAGGAGTTCGGAGAAGTTGTGTAACTAGGATGAGCTGTAGCGTGACGGAGTGGAAAGCACCTGGGCTTTGAACTCAAATAGATCCAGGTCAGATCCTCATTCTCAGCCATTTAATAGCGGAGCAGTCTTTGGAAAGTGGTTTAACGTCTCTGAAGCTGATTTCTTTCTCATCAGGAGAAATTGGACCAATGGGGCCACGTATAGTACCTAATCTATAGGCTCATTGCCAGGGCCAAAGAAGCTGTGACAAGTAACCCCCCTGTGGTCCTCAGGTGCCCAGTGCCTCGTTACTCCCGTGCGTGGAAACAGCGGCATGCAGTAGTGAGAAATAAGGAACTCTGCCTCCTGGGTTTCTGCCCTGATCCACAACTTGCTTAGTTTGCATCTTTGTGCCTTGGCTTCCTCATCTGCAAAATGGGAGTGATGATAACATCACTTCCTAGGATTTTGTAAGATTCATTGTTTTTAATGACAGTTCCTGGCACATAGTAGGTGCTACCAGTACCGTCAACACTGTGTGTCGCTGTTGGTGTTACACGATGCCGTGGAAGAAAGTGGCCACGTGAGGTGGAAGTGGCCAGGCAAGCGTTCAGAGGCCAGCGGATGCAGGGGAGCAGATGGGAACAGACCCAGCGTGGGTCCAGGTCTTGTAGGGACTTGAATGTCAGACAAAGATCTCTCATTCAGACTTTTTCCTCCTCAGTTTTGGAAACACATGCCTCACCCATTCCGTAGTCTGTCACCTTCTCTTCAAATAGCATAGCATCACCATCAAGCAAATGGGGCCTCTGTGATGGCAGACATTTATCAAGTGACAGAGCTGGACGACGTGGTAGTTATGTTTATTTTTAGTGTCTTCATCCTCCAACTCTTTAAATTAGCTGCTGAGCTAATTTAAGGGACGTCTGCCACACATAGCTAGCAGTTTCCTCAAGAATGCCAACGTGCATTTGAAATTCCAAGTGACTGTGGGGACAGGTCTCGGCCAAATTATGGGGGAGGAAGCCCGCTTGCCTCCCTTGGCCAGTGCGGCGCCACTGCCCACCAGCCTCTCTTGCTGGGTCACGGGGTCGCCGGGAACAGGAGCCAGGGCATTCTGTCCCCCGTGGTCAAGCAGTTACCACTCACCTTCCAGCTAGACTTTAGCCTGCACCGTCATCAGGAGGGCTTACTAAACAGATTGCCCACTCGCTCACAGGTTCTGAGTCCACAGGTCTGGGGTAGAGCCAAGAATGTGCATTTCTCACAAGCTCCCGAGTGATGCTGATGCTGCTCGTCCAGGGACTGTCCATGCTTTCGGAATCATTGACTTGGATGTTCCAGTAGCTTCCTGGCATCATCCATCCCCGATCAGGGTCAGCACGCGACAAACTGTGCGTCACTAACAGATTCAAATTCCTTCGTCTTCACTGCACTTCTCTCCCCAAAACCCACCAAACCCAAGCCCCCTTGTCTGACACTGCAGATCCCATAAGACCCAGGCCCACATGGGCTTTCAGGTCATATGCCCACCTGTTTCTCTTCAGGCATGCCGCTTTCTGCCGAGACCCAGCAAACCTGCTCTTTCCACATGCTCTGGGCCCCAACTCGGGACACTCACGTGGCCACTTCCACCTCCTCAGCCAATGCTATGGATGGGGCTTTTCTTCCTCAAGTGGGTCAAGTGCTTCTGGACTGTGTGCACCTCACCTGTGGGTCCCAGGCCCCAGGGACAGGTAAGTGCTTGGGAAGTAGCTCATGAATGAATAAATTGCCGAAGGGATGCTTAACTAAAAATGGAAAGTATTTCTCTGAGGGAATTCGAGCACCTTCTCTGAATCGGCAACTTTACCTCGCTTTGTCTGCCTTTCTCTGTTGTTAATTTCTGGGAATAGATATGGCTTATACAGAAGAAGAAAAGTCTTTGGTTTGATTTCAATCGAATTATTAGCATAAGAATTACATAGTGAACTAAACATAGAGTGTTTAGTGAGACAGCCCTGAGTATAACTTCTGATCCCACTATCAGGTTCTCTGGGCCTCAGATTTCTAATCTGTAAAATGGGACCAGTTTCTAACTACCTCATAGAATAGTTATGAGGGGAAAATGAAATGACATGTTGCTTGGCACAATGCTTGAAATATATGTGGCAGGTCCCCGGTAAATACTGGTGATTTTTGACAGTTGGCTTGCCAGGCAAAATAGAGATTAGGTGCTTTTTCACAAGAATTTTAATAAAAATAATTCCATTTTATTTGAAAAATAATAATAAACCATTCTGGGATGCTTTCCCCTATTTTAATGAATCAAGGATACACCAAATTCAATTTTAAAAAACTACCCCAAAGGACTAGTAAACTGGATTTATATATTTTACTAGTCACTTCTATTTCATAAGCCCAAGATTTCCATTCAAGTGCTATTAAGTAAAAGCAGGATTTTATAGTATTTGTGATATCCTGGGTCTCAGTGTGATAACTGAAGTTATCTCTAGCAAAGATACAATTTCTCGTTGTTTTATTTCCTCTTATATATCAGCTATATCTTTACTGCCTTCTCCCAGTAGAGTAAAACCCTTGCCCCCTGAATTTGTGGTTTTGAGTCCAGGAAAATGGCTTCTGTGGCTGGGAAGGCCCTTTTCATGTTGAGGTTGTTAATGGGATTCAGGAAGGAATGGAATGGTGGTCATCCACCCGGTGAGTGCTGTAGCCCTTGAGAGAACTGTGAAAGGCTGTGTGGCTCTGGGGGCAGGTGGGACACAGGTTGTAGACCCTGGAGGGAGACATCCTCTGACGTGCCATCGGGAAGACCTGAGAGATCCCCATCACCAGGACAACCGAGCTAAGGCCACCACGCTGGAGGGCTTGCTGATTAAAAGGCCCATTGGTAATGATGTCTACCTAGGATTAAGGTTTTTTTCTCTAAAATGACATCATTGTGAGACTGTTCTGGAACTAGAGAGGGTTTTGCAACATTGTGAAGGTACTAGATGCCATTGGGTCATATACTTCAAAATACTTAAAAAATGGCGAGTGCGTGTTACGTACATTAGACCATAATAAAAGGCAATCGATGACGTCATTGGACAGAATGACTCCAAGGCTGCATCTAGTCACACATGTTGTGTCTGAGGGAGCACTCAGTTAGTTCACCTGACTGTTGAGTCAAAGACAGGCCATGCAGACACTCACTTCTTAACTCAGTGATGGCTCAGGCACAATACAGAACGTTGCATGCCCATGAGAAATTGAGCTCCTGAAAACACATTCAGTGCCACACTACTTACAGCGTGCAAATAGAAGGATTTTAACTGTGTGTCATGTGATCCTAACTTTACAGATAAATCAAACCGTTAACACAGTTCATCCCTGAGTGGGGTTACAAATGGTTTTGATTCAGTAACACATTTCTCAAGTTGTCTACAAAGAGAATGAATTACTATTAGAGCCCATAAAAACGATTTAAAGCAAACAATAAATAGCGGTACTTAGGATTTTGTAAGCCCCGACGTGCATGTGATGTGCTGCAGAGTAATGATGGCAAAACGGAGTGAGCACTGGTGAAAAGCACGGGTTTATGACTCGGGGCCAGCCAGGGCGCAGAGGTGCCCCACCCTACTGTGCCTCAGTGTCTCCATCTGGAACAGGGGTGTAATAATCACAGACTACCTCAGGGCTGCGTGAGTGTGCAGGTGGGACAGTTGTGTCGATTGGCACTTTTTCTGAGCTGTTTTCCTGGTCACTAAGTGAATTCACACCGTACATTTCCCAGTCTTCCCTTTAACCACAACTTATGAGCGCTTATAAAAGTTGGTGATCGCCACTTTTCCAGTAACATAAGCGCTAACTTCCAGCAATGGTGCCGCTTGCTTTTTCACATCTTTCTTCCCATAACCTTAATAGGAGAACATTTCATTTCATCTGAGAAGGAACCACCTGACTTTTACTTCCTGTCTTCAGTTGAAGGAGATGAGAATGAAGCCAGTTTGGCTGCTGGAAAGTAGCGCCCCCTGGTAACTTGGGCTGCTCCCCTTTTCAAGGAGGGAGCATTTGTATCCCCAGAACACTGTTGAATTTTCTTGAATATCAGAATAATTTCATACAACATTCTAAGGAATGACAGTAATATAAGCATTTTTTTGTATGAGTTCCAAATAAGAAAATAGTTAAGCCCAAAAATATAATTGTGCCTGTTCCTAGAAACAGATAACTGATGTATCTTTGCAAATTGTTCATTTAACCGTGCCTATGGCTTCTTGCCAAGCCTCAATGAGATTTTTATATTTCTTAATTATTCAATTACTACCCATAAGTAAGAGTTTAAAAATCAAATCCAGACTGTTTCATAATAGAGTATTCTCTTGAATCCTGAGTACACATAGTCAAGGAAGTTGTCCTATTGGTGAAACCAGGATGGTAGGACAAGGAAAGCATAAGTTTCCAGTGTAGACCCTGTCCTGGGTCTGAATCCTGGCTTTGGCATGGACTGGCTCTGTGAGTGTGGGCAGATCGCTTCTCTGAAGTCAGTTGTCAGGTCTGTACGGTAAAAATGGTGACAATACCCATCTCCCGAGTTGCTGTAAATCTAAAGGAAAGATTATGCAAGAGAAAGTCTCTCTGTGCTGTAAAGCCCGCTCCAATTGGTTCAATTGCTAATCCCTTGTGTGCTTCAGGTCTCAGCAACTGGAGAACCCACCAGCCGGAAAGGAAGATGCTTTCGACAGTGATCTGGCCATCGCCGTGGAAGGCAACCCCAAGCCTGAGACCTACCTGCCCTCCATCTGCCTCAAGCAGGTGTTCCCCAAGTATGCCAAGCAGTTCAACTACCTGCGCCTGGTGGACAGGATGGCAAACTTGTTTATCCGGTTCCTGGGAATCAAGGGGACAATGAAGTTAGGACCAACAGGCTTCCGTACCTTCATAAGGTCAGTGAGACCAGCCCTTTTGACCTGGGCTGTGGGCAGGGTGGGATCCAGCCCCACTTCTGCTCTACTGCTCCTGGGTGGGGGTGGGGAGTTGTGGTGCTAGGTCAGGACCCCCCTGCGGTTGGATCTGACCAGTGTCGTCTTTGTTGAATGAATGAATGGATATTATGAGGGTGACAGCATTCACAACCTTATGTTGTGGTTAAAAAACAATTCTGTGCTACCTTGAAGTAGGTCCTTAAACCACATATAAGTAATTCCCCCTGGACTCACACAGACCTGGGCTTCCCGAACTGGGCTGATGTTCTCCTAGCAGCATGTGGCGGTGTGGGGAGCATTTATGAAGCCACAGCCAAGAGACGAGGTACATCTTTCCAAAGTGTCATTTTCAGGAGATAAAAGTTAAATAATTCAGTCAATAAATAATTTAACACGTTTGCTCTATTATAAAGATAACAAGGTTATATTACAGAGTATAATACAAATTTTGCATGATTTTCAAGATAAAACTAGATTTTTGCTGACACCTGTAAAATAAGCCATTGCCACTTAATCTCTTTAGATTATTCGTTATTTGCCTGTTACCAGGACACTTGGGGCAATACAGGAGCACATACTAGCTCTATAACTCTTGGGCAAATTAATGACCATCTCTGAACCTCATTGGACCTATCAAATGGGGCGAAGCTCCCTGTACCCCAGCACAGGGTGTTGTACACCTCAGACAAACTGTCAGGATTGATGCTGCCATTGTTTTTCTCATTGTTGGTTTTACTATTTCTACCTTGCTCCTCAAAGTCACACGCTTCATGGTTTATTCACTAAAGCAAATAATTAGAAGTCTTGACTCAGGAACCATTTTTGTCCCTGTTTTCTCTAAGGGAATTTTATAAACTCCAACTCTAGCCCTCTGATGTTTCTGATAGAATGGTAAACAGCAGCATCAGCGGAATTTTTGCCATTTCAGTAACCCTGAAGTAGTATTTGGTGATTTTGAGAAGGGCTTTGTGTTAGTTTCAGGGGCAAAAGGAAAGCTAGTGGAAAAGCACAGGCTTTGGGGTCTGGCTTCAAAGCCAAGCACATTACTGTGTGACTTTGGGCAAGTCCCTTCTCTCCTCTGAGTCTCCTCTGTAAAATGGGAACAAACTCTCCTGCCTTGCAAGGTTATCATGAGGTCCGGATGTAATATATCATAAAACACCTGGCCCAGTGCCCAGTTCAGGGGAGCTGTTTGTTAAATGGGAGTCTGATTATTATTTCTAGTAGGCAGTTAAAATTTTCTAGAAAGTCAACAGACACATGTTATTATTTCCCTGAGAAAATAACAACACTCTTTGACTCACTTAGGAATTGCATTGGATGTGCAGTAATGGATACCCACCTATAAATGGTTTAGATAGTGCAATTAGTTTCTGTCATATAACAGGAAGTTTGGCAGTGGGGGTTCTAGGGATGGTTAATGACCCCACAAAGTGATCAGCACCCCACTTTCTGTCTTTCTGCTCATTCCTCCTAAGCATGAGCTTCTAGCTTCAGAGTTGCCTGTGGTCACAAGGTGGCTGCTCAAAATCCAACCATTGCTGAAACCAGTGGATAGAGTGTTGGCCTGCGGACTGGAAGGTACCAGGTTCGATTCCAGGCAAGGGCATGTACCTTGGTTGCAGGCACATCCCCAGTAGGGGGCGTGCAGGAGGCAGCTGATTGATATTTCTCTCTCATTGATGTTTCTAGCTCTCTATCCCTCTCCCTTCCTCTCTGTGGAAAATCAATAAAATATATTTAAAAAGAAAACAAGAACAAAATCCAACCATCATGGCCAAGTTTCAGGCAGAAAGGAGGAAGAAAGGAGGATGTGCAGAATGTCTCTGCCAAATGAATTAGACCCCTTTCCAAAGCTTTCCGGAAGCTATATTCAATGACTTCCACTTCATCTATCTTCCTGGCCACTGCCATCTGCACGGGAAGCTGGGAAATGGAATTTTTCTGTTTATATTGCTGTCCTAATATTGTGATGACGAGGAAGAAGAAGGGGAAAATAGGTAAACATTCTCTGCCTTTTTGTTATTGCTGTGGCCTGGGACATAGGGAAACAGCTCAGCGACAGGGGCCCCAAGTCATGAGGGCTCTTGAGGTGCCGTGGAAGTGTGCAGAGACAGAAAGGAGGGATGAGCGTGTGCAGTCTTCTCTCAGCATGACACGTCCAGGGGCTCAGAGCTTCCGGAGCAAAGGCAGGAGGTTCCCCGACCCTTCCCAGCCCCTGTGCCATTGCATAGAAGGGTCCACTCAAGACCACTCAAGAGTGAGGGATGGCTCGGCTTTATGTGGACAGCAGCCTGGGTGCTGCAGGGGACCTGGCCCAAGCACCTGGTAACCATAAGACAATCAGAGATAAACAATGGCACCCCACCTACCCTCAGGGGATTCTCAGTCCAATGGACAGCACACAGGGAACAAGTCATTAAATGCAATCCTTGGCAGAGCCATGGGGTGGCACAGAAGAGGGGACCCTTTCTCTGCCTGGTGGAATCAAGGCAGGCTCCCCAGGGGAGGCAGGTTTGGACTGTTATAAACCGGAGTTTACCTGCGAGTGAAGGAGGGCTACCCCATCCAGGCAACAGGGAGAGCCTGAGAATGGCGTTCATGAGTGGCTCATGCTCAGAAATTAGGAAAGGTTGCTCATCGGGCTAAATTGATGGTGGAAACTGAATGCTTCCTTTTATTCCTAATAAAATTCTACTAAAATGGAAGGCGGGGAGATTAGAACAGCTAGTGCACCATAGGAATCTCAGTCTCTGGTGGCTCCAGAGCACAGTGACAGATCTGGAAGAAGGAAGGGACGACGGCCTGGAGCCTGGAGCGCACCCACGGGGAAGAAAGGACTGGGCTAGTAGCCCCCAGCTTGTGATTTTCGGGAGAAACTAGAACTACTGGTTTCTGTGTGGAATCTCAATATACATATGTTGATACTGGCCATTCAGAAAATAGCTTTTAAACCCTATGGGGGTTCAGTGAAAGTGTGGCTGCCATTGAGAGCACGGGTGTGTGAGCTCCGGTGTGAGAAGCCAGAAGCACAAAAAGAGGACTGCTATGTCCACACGCTGCCCTGAAACGAAAGCAATGGGGAATGGTTCTCGCCAAGAAGATCCCTACAGTGCGCACAGACTGGAACTGGGTGATGTCAGAAATATCGCTACAAATCTGTCTGTGTGATCAGCTTTATGCTTTCCCATCCCTTTGTTCTCTATAATTAGGGACATTTGCATGAATTTGTGATGTTAGAGACCGTTAGGTGCTGCAGCCGTCATTCCCCATCTGTGTTAGTGTGTGTGAGAGGGAGGACAGTGACCGTGAGAAGGGAGCCGATGTCTGCAGGTGGGATGGTGATGTCTGCAGGTGGGATAGCAGCAGCAGAGCAGACGGGCTCAGACAGTGAGCTGCCCGCCCCCCGCTTCCCCCCTCAATTCCCCTCTCCTTCCAGCACATACACACACACACACACACACACACACACACACACACACACACACACCAGCAGCAGCAAATGTCCTGAGTAATTAAGATGCAGGAAGAAATGGAGAAAACGTTGCACGGCTGTTAATAGATTTTTCCTTTTTCAAATGTACCAAGAGATCCCAACAGCAACTTAATCATGAAAGACAATGCCCTCTGCTTTCAGATTTATCTGAGTATGTTCGGCCTTGCCAGCTAAATTTAACAACAAGCATTTTCTCTTGCTAACAACTATCCTCTCTCTTCTTTGCACTTCGTTCAAATTCCACTTCATTATGAATTAATAACATTTATGCCATATGTCAAATTGAACCAAGTGCCTTCTCTGGAGCACTGCTCGGGTGACATACACACTGGCCGCACAGGCAGAGCCCCCGTTCAGAGCCCAGGGCAGAGGCCGCCCCTCTCTCTCTCTCTTTCTCTCTCTCTCTCTCTCTCTCTCCCCACGTTCCTCGAAGAGAACTGGAGGGAACAAAATAGCCAAGGTTCCGGCTGAATTTATTTCCAGTGACCATCGCTCACAGTGTGCTGCACAGATCAGCAGTTTCAGGAGTGAGTTATGCTAATGCCGGTCCGGCCATGTCCTATTTTTCTCTTCCACCAGGAAATGAGGAATAACGAACTGTCGTTCCCTTGTCTAGACTTAACTGTCTAACCAGCTTTTCCTGTCATCTCCTCGGGAGGCACATAAGAGTAGCACAAATTACCATGAATTAAGTGCCTCTTTCTCTGTCTCCTCTTTATTATTATTTCATAATAATTGCTGGGGTGTGGAGACTTCTCTTTCTCTGAGAAACAGAAATGATCTGGCTCCTCGGTGTGACAGCTTCCTTTGAGGGAAATGCATTTGTGTTGTTTTCCTGCGCCTGGGTTGCTAATTTGGGGGCGTCCTGTGTAATTCGCTAAGAACACGGTTTCCGAGTGTGTCCTCCATCAGGATTTGACATCAGTTCCCACACACTGCACTGCCATCTCTGAGCCTGATAACTAAACAGTTTGCCGCAACTGGGCTGGTTTCTAGACAATGGAGGCGGCTGCCACACACTCTGAGCATTTTTGCTTCATGCAGACTGTCCTGCTTGGAGATTCCCGCTCATCCCTCCGTGGTCTCTGATCCTGATCTCCTTTTAAATTAGAGAATGGTTTTCTCTTTTTCCCCCTTCTTCTCTCAAAGAAGATATTAATAGACTTCATAATGGGTAGCTGCGTGGGGCGAGCGGGGGGGGTATTTTCTGAGAGGCAACATGGTGTGTTAGAATATTCTAGAAGGGAAGTGTAAGGAGGCTTGCCTCTCCTCTGGCATTAACTCTCCCATGACTTTGAAAATCCCCCTCTTCCCTGATGACCTCTTCCTGGAAAAATTGTGAGAGTCCACACCTGGGGTTGCAGTAGCCTTTAATATGCTATATGTGTTATTAACCGGAGTTGCTTCCCCTCGCCCCCTAGGTGTTTAGATAGTGGCTTGTGTTTTTAAAAACAAATATTGATCATTTGTTAGCTTTCACCTTATAGACACGTCTCCAGGTTAAAATGAGCTCCCTCTCTGCACAGAGAAGGATGAACACAGAAGAAATTCTATAAATAGGATTTTATGGATTGGAAAAAGTTGGCGTCTAAATTTCCCATGAGATGTCAGTAGTTGTTGAAAGGAAATGGGGATGATCGTTTCAAATCCTTCTATACTTGGGATCCTAATGAACTTCAATGATCTGTGATTCTCTGCCATCATCTGTGCCCAGATTCCTTTAATCTAAAAACAAAAACAAAAACAAAAAACATTTCTTCAAGCTGGTTCTGCATCCTGGAGGAAGGCTGGGAGTACTTGCCACTTTCCCACATGTTCCAGGCCCTGAGCTAGTCCTCAAAACAGCTTCGTTTGGTGAGTAGCCTGATTCTTGTACAAATAAGGGAAAGTTAGATGCAGAGAATGTCAGTGACTTGCTCAAGGTCACATAGCAAGTTCAAAGTTCAGGATCCTGGGCAAGTTTAGCTGCACAGCTCATTTTTCCCATGTATATCGCTAGCCCATCTTTTCTTAGGAATTTTTCTGGCTTCTCATGGTGCCATATTGCTTGGACTCCTCTTCTACCGAAGAATTTGTCCTTTAGTCATTTGAAGAACTGCATCCCAGAACATCAAGGGAAACTGTTCTTAAGGATTCAGGGCTACCAAGGCTTCACATTTTTACCCAGGCTCCGAGGTCACTTCCACTTCCAAGAGTGGTCCCCGCGACCAACTCAGCTTTGCATCACTTACTGGGCCCAGAATACTACCTGCATTTAGTGGACACAAAATGAATTCTGCATTGAGTAGGTGGATGGATGAAAATTAATTCTAAAGTCTTGACTCCCAGAGTCCTTCCCTTTTGGAATGTCTATTGAGAATGTTATAATCACAGATACGAATCTAGGAGTATCCCAGGGACCCTGTCACTGTCCCAGCTTTATATCCCAAAGATTCCCAGCAGGGGCTCACTACAGTCTCCTAATTTCCTGCCCCCCACCCCCTTCCCAGACTTCGAGTCTTGCATCCTGGGTTCTTCCTGGGCCCCAGGGCTGGGCCACCTCTCCCACGTCTCCCCAAAGCTCCCAAGTCTACCACTCTATCCTCCAGGGCAGCGGTTCTCAACCTGTTTTCTGATGGTCTTAGGCTCTACAGCAGTGACCCACAGGTTGAGAACCACTAGCAGAGTCGCCTAAGACCATCAGAAAACACAGATATTTACATTACGATTCACCACAACACGAGGAACTGTATTAAATGGTCGCAGCATTAGAAAGGTTGAGAACCACTGCTCCAGGGGATGACTTGATGTGGATTCCAGCTGTGTAATTTCAGGCTGAGTCTCAGCTTGCCCATCACTGAAATAGGACTAAGAATACCTCCCTCGTATAGTAGTTGTAAAGATCCAGAGAGCTAATGAACAGGAAAAGGCCTGGCATGCAGATGGTGCCCCCAAAATTGCCTACAGAATCAAAATCCTTTTAAAGCACTTCCTGCCCACTGCAGCCAGCATGGATTCCTCCGCAGCAGATGTTGCGATCAACTGTACTTGCCGGCATCACCAGGGAGAACGCGTTTCCTTGGCAAAGGGATAAGTGGAGAATTCTTTTTGGTAAATTACGGCTCCTGCTAAAGGTTCGACACTTCTATTTTCCACCTGTCAGGAAAAAAAATAACTACATACCAGCGGTCAGTTCAGTTTCACTCCTTATACTCTATTAACCCCCAGAGCGGCACTCCTGTCCTGGGGGGGGCGGGGAACCCAGAGGACACTGATATGATAATTAGAGAAAACCCTGGCATTGCTGATGAAGCTTTGGAAGGGAGCGGAGCAGGGGGTTGGAATACCTGGGGAGAGACGAGCCCCGCCCCAGGGAGCCCAGGAGAGATAGTCATCGTGGTGACCAGGATGTGACAAGCTCTGCGTCCACTGACATGTTGTTACTGGGGCTCAATAACCGCGCGCTGATGTGCTTTGAAGTCTGCCACGGTGACTGGTGATTGAAATATGGAGCCAGCCCAGGAGGAAGCGGGATGTGAATTGATGGCTTGAGAAATATGCACAGGGCTGGCGGGGAAGAAAGGGAGGTGGCGGGAGAAGCCAGAGAGTGTGCTGGCATATAAGGAGCGCCGGCCTCATCCAGGCACCTGCCGGCAGGCACACTTCCGGCACCCTTGTTAGGGATGTGTGTGGGTTTGGAGAGGGGCCTCTGAAATGCCCAAATCCTGCTTGCCAGTCAACCCCTGGCCTGTCGGGTTCCTGAGAGAGATATTCACACAAGGAATAATGACAAATGGAAAAGCAAAGAACCCCTTTGTCATTACCTGGGGGCAATGGACGTGGACATGTTTGGAAAGTTGAAAGCAGCATTGAATGTAGTTCGGCCAAGGACAGCTGGCCCAGAGGTGTAGCTTTCGGGATTTTCAGGCAAATCCAGCCAGTGCTGGGACTCTCCTCACAGCGCAGGCCGAGCCAGGGCAGCTGAGCCCTGCAGCCACATGCTGACTGGCCAGCAGCGTTTCTCCACACTGGACAGGGCCATTCACCACCAGGTCAGCCGCAGGCAACTTCTCTCAGGTTCAAGTTCTGAAGGAAGAGAGGAGAAATGGAAAGAGATGGAGAGGGAACCAAGAGTTATCGTGGACCAAACAGGTGCCAGGCACCATGCCAGCTCCTCATCCCATCTTCACATCAGCCATGTGAAGATGTGGGCGGGCATTATCTTCATTTAGAGAACAACAAATTAAGGCTTGGGGGTTTAAGTAAATCACTCACAGTCGCAGGATTTTAATCTTGGTCTGTTAAATGGCCAAATGGTGCTTTTTTGTGTGCCAGACTGCCTCCCACATTTCCAGGAAAAAAAAAAAAGAAAAAAGAAAAAAAAACCACACCAACAAATAAGACACAATTGGGGAGAAGGAAGATACTAAACACCCTCTGTGACTTGGACTGGGCGCACCATTGCTGTCGTCAGCCTGAAAAGCTGGCTCTCTTGGCCTCTCTGCTCCTAAACTAGGGGACATCTGAAGCTCAGAACCCTGCCCTCTCCTCCTCCTGTGTTTCCAGGTGACTCCCCTAAAGTCAGGAATGAGCATCAGGGGTCCCCAGCAATGCTGCCTCAGCCCACACCCAAGGGTGTGGGGAGCCTTGCCATTCTGCTCTGTGACTCCTGGGCTTACAGCGCTGACTTGGGCCACGTAAAATCTCTGGGTGACAGACTGGGATGGATGAAGTGCAAAGGCCTTGAGCCCATTTGCAAATTTGGCCCCAGAATTCTCCTGGTGAGAGTTTCCTGGTGAGGGAGGCTGGGGGAGGGGGGTTGGGGGGAGAGGTAGGGAAAGCCGCTTCTGCACGGCAGTGACTCCTTCAACGCGCTGTTATCATTGGGTCACCTGAGCATGCCTCTGTCAGCTGTGGGGTACTGGCCGGAGAACACGGCACTGCAGGCCCAGCTTTCCTTTTTTTTTTTTAATTTAATAAATCTTTATTGTTCAGATTATTACAATTGTTCCTTTTTTCCCCCCCATAACTCTGCTCCACTCAGTTACCACCCCACCCTCTTCCCTTACCTCCACCCCATTGTCCTCATCCATAGTTCTATGATTTTTGTCCAGTCCTTCCCGCACCCTGCTCACCCCTTTCCACCCGAGAATTGTCAGTCCACTCCCTTTCTATGCTCCTGATTCTTTTATATTCACCAGTTTATTCTGTTCATTAGATTTTTTTAAAATATATTTTATTGATTTTTCAGAGAGGAAAGGAGAGCGAGAGAGAGAGAGAGAGAGAGACATCAATCAGCTGCCTCCTGCACACCTCCTATTGGGGATGTGCCCGCAACCAAGGTATGTGCCCCTGACCAGAATCGAACCTGGGACCCTTCAGTATGCAGGCTGATGCTCTATCCACTGAGCTAAACCGGTTTTGGCTCATTAGATTTTTAATTCACTTGATTTTTAAATTTACTTGTTGATAGATATGTTCATAATTTTTATCTTTACCTTTCCCTTCTTCTTCCTCTTCTTAAAGAGTACATTTCAGCATTTCATATAATACTGGTTTGGTGTTGATGAACTCCTTTAGTTTTTTCTTATCTGTGAAGCTCTTTATCTGCCCTTCAATTCTGAATGATAGCTTTGCTGGGTATAGTAATCTTGGTTGTAGGTTCTTGTTCTTCATTACTTTGAATATTTCTTGCCACTCCCATCTGTCCTGCATAGTTTCTGTTGAGAAATCAGCTGACAATCGTATGGGTGCTCCCTTGTAGGTAATTGACTGTTTTTCTCTTGCTGCTTTTAATATTCTCTCTTCGTCTTTTGCTCTTGGCATTTTAATTATGATGTGTCTTGGTGTGGTCCTCTTTGGATTCCTTTTGTTTGGGATTCTGTGCACTTCCTGGACTTATAGGTCTATTTCTTTCACCAGGTGGGGGAAGTTTTCAGTCATTATTTCTTCAAATAGGTTTTCAATATCTTGCTCTCTCTCTTCTTCTGGCACCCCCATAATTCTGATGTTGGTATGCTTGAAGTTTTCCCAGAGGCTCCTTACACTATCTTCACATTTTTGGATTATTTTTTCTTTTTACTTTTCCAGTTGAGTGTTTTTTTGTTTCTTTGTATTGCAAATCTTTTACTTAATTCTTGTGTTCCTCTGGATCTCTATATAATATTTTTTTATTTCAGGCAATGTATGTTTAATTTCTAGTTGGTCCTTTTTCATATCCTCGAGGGTCTCATTAAATTTATCGACTTTTCCTAGGAAATTCTTGAAATACCTTATAACTGTGATTTTGAATTCTATATCCAGTCATTTGTTTTCCTCCATTTATTTCATTTGTGATCTGTTCCTTTGTCTCTACATTTTCTCTGCTTCCCTGAGTTGATAGAGTAGCTTTGTGTGTTATTTATCCTATATGGCTCAGTAGCTCCACCTCCCCAGTTACCTGAAATGGACACTCTTGGTGTACCCCTTTGTGGATTGTGTGTACAGCCTAGTTGCTGTTAAGTCTTGATTGTTGTTGGTATCACTGGGGGGAATTGACCTCCAGACCAATTGGCTGTGAGGATCAGCTGTATCTACACCAGGAGAATTTCTGTGCTGGAGTCAGCCTTATGAGACAAGACTTGCAAAATTGCAAAGCCTCTATGCTCAGCTTGGATGGGTTGGAGTCTCAGGGCTGAGCACACAGCCTTGGCTTCCCATCAACCTTGCCCTATGAGGCCACTGGATCTGTATCCCTCAGTAATCACTGCAGCCCTCTCTGCACGCATGCTCACATGCCTCTAGCCCTCTGCCTTTTGCGGCTCCCCTGAGTTTCCGTGTGCTCTGGGAACTCTTATGAGTCTGGGTTTCCAGGGTCTCACCAAAAACTGGGGTTCAGTGCAGTTGGGAGGTTCCATCTTCCTCCTGCTATAGAAATCCAGAGGCACAATCAGCAGTCAGTCCTCTCTGTGTGCACTCACGTGCATGAGCACCTCCAGACCTATGTCTTTTGTGGCTCCCCTAAGTTTCTGTGCATTCCTCACTTTTCATAACAATCCTGACTCCCTCCATATGAGTCTTGCCCAGAACTAGGGTTCATTGCAGTCGGGAGTTTCCGTCTCCCTCTCGCTAGAGGAAGCCAGCCAGGCACTCCGCCACCCATCCTCTCCATGCATGTGTCTCCATACCTCAGCTTTTTGCAGCTCCTCTAGTCTCCATGAGCCCCTCTCTTTCCTTCAATTGTAGAATTTCCACTCAGCCAGCTTTTCTGTGGTTCTGGACGATATCCGTTCTGTCTTTTAGCTGTAGTTTTGAAATTGTTATGCAAGGCAGCAGTTTAAGTGTTCACCTATGCCGCCATCTTGGTTTCACCTGGATTGTGGGTCAGGCCCAGCTTTCCTTCCCTCTGCAGAGACCAGCGGAGGGGAAGGGGAAGACACATGTAGGGTATGTTTTGGAATATGGAGTCCCCATTTCCTCTGCAGAGCAGACAGAGACCTACATGGCTGTGTAAGGACAGGTGGGCACACTTCATTACAGATGACTGCTCTTTGTAGCCCATTAAAACCCTAATTAGCTAATACAGGAGCCCACATGATCTAACCTCAACTTACACTTCCAGCCTTCTTTCCCACCATTCTTTGCCACACACCCTTCCTTAGCTCCACCTCTGGGAAGAGAAGGCCTGTCATATAAGGAACACCAGCCTTATCCAGGCACCTGATGAGAAAACCGTATAGGGACACAGCCCAGGCAGAGGCCTGGACCCAAGACGGAACAGGACGGGGTTGGCCTAGCAGTGACGTGTCCTTCCTGTCTTTTGCAGGAATTGCAAGCTGAGCAGCAGCAGCTTGTCCATGGCTGCCGTGGACATCCTCTACATCGACATCACAAGGAGATGGAACTCCATGACCCTGGACCAGCGGGATTCAGGTACCTGGCGACTGGCCTCCACCATGTCCCACGGGAGTTCAGTACATTTTTCTATTCCTTCTCTTTCAGGGTCAAGGTGGGGGGAGGGGGAAGGTTATTCCAACAGCGTGAGGGATTGTGCTGAATTTGAGTTCAGAGGCACTGTCTGCTACAAGGCTGTGCCCACCCAAATTCTAATTCCCCCAGTAGAATCCTTTGTTTTTACTTAAGGCTTTGGTTCTAATCATACTGGGAATACTCTGTCACTCATTCTTCCCTCTGCATACACTCACTGAACACATGCGGGGCCAGGCCCTGGACGGACCAGAGTGAAGAGTGCTCAGTTCTCACGCTGAAAAAAATTGCTGTTGAATGGGAGGCAGATGAGGACACAATACTAGTGCCATGGAATATGTGCCGTGGGATATGTGCCGTGAGAGGGAAGCACAGAGAGGCTCTCTGGGCACCTGGGGGCACTCGTAATAAGGGACACCTGCAGAAGACGTCCTGGAGAGCCAGCAATGCCATCAGCTGATGCACAGAGTGGAGTGGACCCCCTCCAGCAGGGTGCTGCCAGTGAAAGGCTCTGAGAACCCCAAGTGGCTTAGGTGGGCTGGAGCGAGAAGGGAGGGGAGAAGGGAAGGATGTGGGTTTACAGGGGCTGCTGAGGTCTTGAAGGTCACACGGACATTTCCACTTGAGCCTCCAGGTTACATGGTGTCAAGGCTTCAGTTAGAAGGATCCACCTGTAGGTGGAGAAGTTTCTAATCTTTTTCCTTATAAAGGTTGTTTTTCTACAAAGTCATAATAACTGCACCTGACATTGGTACCACTCATCACAAAGTTACAAAGTGCTTTCATGCGTTCCTCTCAATAAGTGTCCCCGTGCAGAAGGTATCACGGGCTCATTTCACAGATGAGTAAACTGCAGCTCAGCTCACCTGGCAGCTCCGGTCCCTTGGCACCGGCTTCCCTCTGAAAGGGACTCGCAGAGGAGGGGGCTCCTGGGAGCAAGTTGCTCCTGTGATTTGGTGGCAAAGACATGCAATGGGGTTGGGAGATCGAGGTTGGAACTGATTCTGCCTGTTCTAGGATGTAAACTTGAAAAGCCATTTCACCTCCTAATCCCATTTCTTCTCCTGTAAATGGTGCCAACGAGCCCGCTCTCTACGTGCTGAGGCCTCCTGTGTCAGGGCGTGAAAGCCATTAGAGCCCTTGTTGGCAGTTAATCTTGTTAGTAGGTACCCCTTAGGGAGAATCTGGGGTGCACCATCTGACAGCATATGCTCCCTGCCAGATCCCGCACACACCCGTGGTCTGCCCTGGGCCACAGTCTCCTAACACAGGGACCAGCAGGCCCTTCGGTGCTCAGGCTGCATTCGGTGATTGGCCTCACAGTTGATGATGATGCTTTCACCTGCCCATCCATTGTCGGGTATTTCCTACGTGCCACGCACTCTGCCGGGCCCTTTACATGTGCAGCACTGGCTAGAATCCTCCTGGAGACAGGTGTGGTTATCTCCATTGTACAGAGAGGGAAACTGAGGCTCAGAGGCATGGCTGGTGGGTCAGGCCCTCACTCCACACTGCCACTGCCCCTGCCTCTTCTCAGTTGCTTTGTCCTACTACTTGGTCCTAGAGTAAGATGACCACCAGCTCCCAGCCTTGCTTTAATTCAAAAGCAGACCTTGGGTAAGAACAACACTCGTTGAACCCACAAGGTGAGCACTCCCGTGCGTCTCCACAGTGGGCGTCCCTCGCAGCTTCCCTGGCAACAGGAGGGTTGGCAGATTAATTATCATCTCGGGGGCCAGGAGCGCGCAAGTGACAGTTGAGCAGACAGCTTTGGCTGACGCCTTCAGAAAGTAAAGAGTGTTTGCTCTGTGAGTTGAATGCGGGGGGAGTGGTGGCAGGATCCCAGGGAAGGGGCCAGCCGAGGGGGTGGGGTGGCAGTGGAATTATTAAATATTGAAATTGATCAGGAGTTGCTGCAGGAAGCTATTTATTATGTTTTATTGCTTCAAACTAGCATTACCATCTGGCCCGTTGTTAATTCTTAGCAGCTTTTTCTGTTTTGTTTGCCTCTTAAATTGTTCCCTGGACATGGAATCCATGAGGGGTGTCCACAGTACAAGCATGGAGAGATTTTCTGGAGTCTGCCAGCTTTCTGGGTTCTGCTGACCAAGCTAAGGAGATAAAAAGACTTATTTTCAGCACATTCTGACAAGAGAATCCCGGGCTGGGACCCTCTAGGCCTTGTGCCTGCCTCAGCCGAGAGTGTGGAGTAGAGATAGTAATCGCTTTAGTGTTGAGATGGTCTTATAGATGCACACCTCATTGCTAACCCTCACACCTGGCCTGTGGGGGGGTAAGCGTATCCCATTTTACGAGCAAAAGCAACTTGGCTAAGACCCATAGCTAGTGCATGGCCTCTGGCCTAGGACACCATCCCCAATCCAGGGCCACACCAAGCTGTACTTCATCTTTTGATTGACTAAAGATGGGTGGAGCTTGTGAGGCAGGAAGGTGAAAGGTCAACTCTCAGCGCACAAGACCTGTGCAGAAAGGAACTGGAGTGGGAGGTGGTGCAGAGTCCAGGTACCTATCTCCCCTTCCTTCACGATGGAGCTCATGTCACTGTTTCCATCGCTCCTGAAGGGAAATGACAGGGTCTTGGGGGGAGGGGGCAGGGGAGGAGAGGTAGTACAGGCTGGGCATGAAAGCCAGGAATGAGCCCTTCTATGTGATAATTTCAAGGTCACTGCCGTCTCTGGCTGTTGCCCAGTCCTTGCCTCCTGAGAAGGCTGGTCCAATGCCCTGATTCCCAAAGAGAAGGAGCTTCTGATGCCTTCATGTTCTTAGGACCATCCAGGAAGCCCCTCGTGGCAAAGGAAGGCATTGTGGCTGAGTGGTGGTTCTCCTTTTGGTGAGTCAGCAAGGAGACCGGGGGTCCTTCCTTCCCCCCATGGTGCTGGGCCCAGGCTTCTCAGTTAAGTGCTGGCCAGAGGGGTGGGGGCCATGTTCCAGAGCCCTTCTGGGGCTGGCAAGAAAGAAGTCAGATGATTGGTAGAACGGGGGTTCTCATTCTCAAAGGGCACATACTCCTTCATTCACAAGCAGGGACTGAACATGTTAGCGGGTATTGGGCCCTATAGAAATATATCAAGAGAAATCATATTTACAGATCCTGCTGTCAAGAAAAAGAATAATAATAATAATAGAGACCATTTGCTGAACATTTACTATGTGACAGAAAAAACAATACTTGTTATGAATGCTTATTATGAGATAAGGGCTCTTATTCCCATTTGGCAGATGAGAAACCTGAGGGTTAATGAGGGGACGCTGGGATTTCAACCAAGAGCAGCCTGATCGTTGCCTTTGATTGTTCACAGTTCTGTAGCCTCTCAGTGCAGAGGATGCATAGTTGACACATAGGATCAGGCAGGGCCAGAGCACAAAGGAAAGCAGCAGAGGCACTGTGAGGGTTAAGAAAGAGAACACCTATAAAGCACTTAGCATGATGTGTGACCCAGAAAAGGCACTCACTATGTGTCCTGTATCCCTGAGGGCCTAGCACATGGCCCAAAGCACGCAAAGAGGATCTCACTCGGTGCCCTGTGAATGTCTGATGAGCAAACAAATGTCAAAATTAAAAAATGCCCGTATCCCCAAAACAGGGAGATGTGAATGTGAGAACCATGGCTTAGAGTAGCAGTGATCTGCTTAACCAGGTCTTCCTTTCTTGTTCTCACTGTCCAGCTTATAACGCCAGCCATTTTGGATAAGATCATCACCCAGTACCCACACCAGCTGTGTCCAAGTGCTCATGTCCCGTCCCATTTCTACAAGGTAGCCCAGACCTTCCTACTGCCCTGATGAGACTTTGGTACCCACACAGGGGGTTAACCTGACTCCTGAACCTTTATGAACCTACCCTTGAAATGGAGAAGAAAAAGGGTGTGTAAAAAGAGCAGTGAGGGGGAAGGAACCAGTAAGAAAAAGCATGCACGTTCTAAAATCTAAATCTCAGACCATTCTTTTGAATAGGCTTGTTTTCTTTTGATTTTTTGTTTCATTGGGCCAGGTGCACAGGATTGGATTAATCCTAATTCTTGGTTCATGAGAAACTTCCATCCTGGTCCATGCATAGTCTACTTTTATTTAGTTAACTTACTTTTAATAATGGCATAAGCATTCACTAACTCACCACCCAAAACAAGAGCTAAGACTTGACAGTAACTCACCTATAACAGGTGGCTCTTTACGACATCAGCCCATTCCCCGCCGCTCCCACCCGCCGACCCTCCCCTGCATCTGGTTCATGGTCCCTCCGCAGGCTGGCTTCCTCCCTGTTAGACGGCCAGTGACTGTTCAGGAGTTGATGGAATTTAGTAATACGCGACCTCACTTTCTCCGACAGGCCAGTCTAATTGTCATTGAAAAAAAAAATAAAGATTTCAACTTCCACTTTTAGCATTTCTAGCAAAACACAGGAATCCAACTGAGGGCATTATCAGCACAACTGGGGTATAGTAGCCTCTGATTGCACAGCATCAAATGAAGAAATGAGTCTGTCAGTTAAGTTGAAGTTACTTCATGTAAATTGTGCTCAGAAGCATCAGGAATATTTCCTCCTCTGCTTGAAGAACGCCTGAGCTACGTGCCTTCTCCTGGGGCTGCCTTGCTTTGACTGGCAATAGAACTAAAGCCCGGGGCTCTAGGTGCCGCCACACCTGCCTTTGAACCTGGGCTCCATGACCTGCTTCCTATGTAGCCTCTGCAAGTTGTGTCCCTTCCTCTGAGCCTTGTGCTCGCCCTCTGTGAAGTGGAATTGATCTTGAAATCATTGACATGGATGAAGCGAGACAAGGCGCGGGAAGCACTTAGAGCAGGGCGGTTACCCTGTTCCTCTCACTGCACCCCTCTCAGGAAATGCCTCCTGGACACCTACTCATGCCAGGCGCCTGCAGGTGTTGGGAGCAAACAGGAAGAAGTGCCTACCTTGAGATGCTCACAGCCTGGGAGAGGGATGGAACAGGTGGCAACAGACATCCCTTGGTGCCCGACAGCGTGCTGGGCCCTCCTCACCTCTCTCTCCAAGACTGCCCTCCCGCCTCGGCCTGGACTGTCGCTGTAACAGCCTAGTGGCAGCCTGCCCCTTTGACCTGCACTGGGTGGCTGAGGACAGGAACCCCTGGGTCCAGCTCAGGCAAGCGGGGGCGGTGGAGACTGAGAGGCCGGGAAGGCTGGGATGTAGCAGGACATGCAGCGAGGAGGCCTCAGGGCTGCAGGCCTGAACAGCCAGGACCAGTCTCTCTCTCTGGACCTGCCGGGGTCTCTGAAGAACAGTATGTCTGCTCTCACACTGGTGGGCACTTGCTGACCGCCCTGGGATGACCGTGTTGGCCACAGCCCTCTTCTACATCTCCTCTCAATTCAGAGCCCACCACCAGCTGCCTGCAGTCACTGGTCTCATGACTCCAGCTCAGGGAGAGCACCTGAGTGAGTGGGGGCCTGGCAGACCGAACCCCTTCCCAATCACAGGCCATCAGTAGCCCCTCACACACATGATTATGCACATAGAGGTGGCCGGAGCAGGCACTCGGCTCTGCAGGAAACCCCTCCCCTTGCACAATTGTTGCCTCCAGGAGCCTTCCTCGGCCTCCAGCTGGGCTGGTCCCCCTTCCCATGGCTCCAACAGCATCCAGCCCTGCTCCTTGACTGCACAGATGCCGGTGCTCATTCAGCGCTGGAATGAGAGTGTGGTATCTGCCCCCTCAGCTGGCCTAACCTCCATGAAGAAGAACAATTCCCCCCTCAAGCCTAGTGCTGTGCCTGGCACAGTAGGTGCGCAGCAAACCCAAGTCCAGTGGAGGAGGCCTTAGACCCTGACATTGAGCAGATCTGGGGGTTGTCTGCGTTGTTTTATTGTTTCTCCCCAAATTTCCTCGGGAATGAGCCCCACTGAAATGTATTTGGTTAACGAGGCACTGAAATATTTGCAAGTATTTTTACTTGAAATGTTTAGCACAGCCTTGCTTATGCACATACATGGATGCCCCCCTCCCTCTGAAATTTGGGGATCGTGGATAAACTAGGCAGGCTGCACACAGCGCCTCACATGACGTATCTGGCACAAGTGACATTCTTCAGCCTTGAAATCATCTTGGAGTCAGATGGGCCTCTCTGGATGTGCGCCCTACACGCTTACCAAATAGTCAGTGTCAGAATTATTTTAATAGAAGCAAGTGAGCCAAGAGAAACGCCAGCTCCCTCTCCCTCGCAGACACTTCTCTCAGCCGTTAGCAGCAACCTGCGCTTTCTCTAATTCCGCTTTCCCTCGGTGAGGACTTCCAGAAGCCCTGTGTTCACACCACAGCCCCTTCGTCAGGCCAGCGCCTACTCTTCATCATCCTCTCCTCACCTCCCGGATGCAGGGACCAGGCACCCCGCCCACTGTCTGGACTCCGGACCCTAAAAAGAGAAGAGGAAAACAGGAATGGTTTTTTTATGCAGCAGTTCCCTTTTCTCAGACTTGCTGCTTACCCTTTCCAGATCTTGCAGGAATAGCAGCGGCAGCATGGAGTGTTGTGGGAAAAGCATGAGCAACAGAGGCAGACAGGCTGTTCAATACCCCACATCTCCCTCTAGGAGCCCCAGGAGGGGGCACTTCAGCTCTAGCAGCTGCAGTTTCTCTTAAAAGTAGAACGGGTGACATCCACCTTGCCTTGCTGTAGGGATTTAGTAAGGAAGGAAGCAAACGGGAGCTCTTTTTCTCTTTGTCTTAACCACCATCATTGTTCCTGGCATGTGCGTATGGCTTACAAATTACAAAACAGTTTTCCAGTCCATTTGCTCATACTCCCGTGGGCTCAGTCTTATCTGCAGGACTCTGTTTAGGGAGGAGGAAGCTAAGGTTCAGAGGGTTAAAGAGATGCTTGGGGGGCAGAACAGGCACTGGGTCCTGAGATCCGACCTATGCTGTCTGGGGAAGTGACAATAGTCACAAACTCCTGATAGTGGAAGGACTATGTCAATCCAAAAATGTCCCCAGGCCCAAGAGCCCAATTTGGTGATTGGGGCATCCCTAAGCGTTGGGCCGAGCTGTGTTTGGTATCTGTGAACCACAGCCCATGGGATGGATGTACTATATTTTTTTAATCAATTCACCTATTGAAGAACATCTTGGTTGCTTCTGATTTTTGGCGATTATGAAAAAAGCTATTATAAACATTTCATTTGCAGGATTTGGGTGAACATAAATTTTAACCAAATGTGGGCAAATACCTAGAAACATGATTGCTGGATTGTATGTTAAAACTATGGTTAGCTTTTAAGGAAATTGACAGTCTTTGTCCTAACCAGTTTGGCTCAGTGAAAGAGCGTCGGCCTGCAGACTGAAAGGTCCCAGATTTGATTCCGGTCAAGGTCATGTACCTTGGTTGCAGGCACATCCCCAGTAGGGGATGTACAGGAGGCAGTTGATCAATGTTTCTCTCTCATCTGATGGTTCTGACTCTCTATCCCTCTCTCTTCCTCTCTGTAAAAAAATTAATAAAATATATTTTAAAAAAGAAATTACCATTCTTCAAAGTGGCCTTACCATTTCACGTTCCCACCAGGAATCATTGAGAGTTCCTGTCAGCACATGGTATTGTCAGGTTTTTTATTTGGCCAATGTAACAGGTGTGTGTGTTGTAGATATTCTTTATCAAGTGGAGGAGTTCCCCACCTCCCTCACCTTTCATTCCTAGTTTGCTGAGAGGTATTTTTTTTGTTTGGTTGTTTGGTTTTGCTGCTTTAAAATCATGATAGGGTGTTGAATTTTGTCAAACACTTTTCTTGCATCCATCAGTGTGGTCCTATGATTTTTCTTCATCAGCCTGTTGTTGAGAAAGATTACATCATTTGGCTTTTGAATGTTCAGGCAGCCTTGCATGCCTAGAACAAAACTCCTTGGTTATGGCGTAGAATGATTTTTATACATTGTTTGGTTCCATTTTCTAACATTCTGTTGAGGGTTTCTGCTTTGTGTTTATAAGAGATATTGATGTGTAGTTTTCCTTTCTGGAAATGCCATTATTTGGTTCTGACATTAGCATATGCTGGCCTTATGAAATGAATTAGGATGTGTTCCCCTCTGCTTTTGTACTCTGGAAGAGATTGCAGAGAATGTGTACTGTTTATTTCTTAAATATTGGTGGCACTTATCAGTGAAGCCATCAGTGCTTTCTTTTTTGGAAAGTTATTAATTGTTCATTCAATTTCTTTAATGGGTACATAAGCCTATTCAGATTATCTGTTTCTCCTTGTGTGAGTTTTAGTAAATTGCATCTCTCCAAAAAATTGGACCATTTAATCTTAAGTTATCAACTTTGTGGGCATAGAGTTATTCATAATATTCCTTTATTATCTTTTTAATGTTCACGGGATCAGGAGTGATTATTTCTTTTATTTCTGATGTTAGTAATTTTTAAATTACTAATTAATAGCCTAGTAAATCTTTTTTTTATTACTTGGGTTACCTAACTAATTAGTCCTTAACATATTAATTATTGATCTTTTCAGAGACCCACCTTTTAGGTTAATTCATTTTCTCTACTGAGTTCCTGTTTTCAATGTCATTGATTTATACTCTTAATTTTTATTATTTCTTTTCTTCTGCCTACTTTGGATTTAATTTGCTCTTCTTTTTCTAGTTTCCTAAGGTAGAAGCTCATATGATTGATTTTAGATATTTTATCTTGTCTAATATATGCATTCAATGCTATAAATTTCCCTCTAAGCACTACTTTCACTGCATCTCACAAAATTCAGTAAGTTCTATTTTTATATTTATTTAGTTCAAAATATTTTAAGATTTCTCTTGAAACTTATTTTTTACCCATATGCTGTTTGGACATGTACTACTTTCCCATTCACTTTCTGTTGTTGAGCTCTAGTTTAATTGCATTGTGGTAGAAGAACAAACTTTGAGATTTTTATTCTATTAAATTTGTTAAGGTGTGTTTTATGCCCCAGAATGTAGTGTCTTATGAACATTCCATATGTATTCTGCTCTAGTTGGATGAAGTGTTTTAGAAATGTCAATTAGATCCAGTTGATTGATGTTGCCATTCAGTTCAACTATCTCCTTACCGATTTTCTGCCTGCTAGATTTGTCAATTACTGATGGAGGGGTGTTAAAATCTCCAACTATGATAGTGGATTTGTCTATTTTCTGTGCAGTTCTATCAATTTGATATGTATTTTGACCCTCAATTATTATGTAATGCCCATCTTTATCCCAGATAATTTTCCTTATTCTGCAGTCTGCTTTGTCTGAAATGAATAAAGTGACTCCAACTTGCTTTTGGGCTGATGTTAGCATGATCTGTCTTTCTCCATCTCTTTACTTTTTAATCTATGTCTGTGTTTAAGGTTGGTTTCTTATAAGCAACATGCAGTTGAGTTTTGTTTTGTTTTTTATCCACCCCAATTAAAGAATAATTTTTGTCTTTTAATTGATATATTTAAACTATTCAGACTTAAAGTAATTATTGATATAGTTGGGTTAATAGCTACCATGTTTACAACTGCTTTCTACTTGTTGCACTTGTTCATGGCTTTTTTTTTTTCAATCTTCCCTTCTTTTCTGCCATCTCTGGTTTTAAGTGAGCACTTTATATTATTCCATTATTTTTCTTTTTTTAGATATCAATTATATTTCTTTCTTTAAATTCAGTTGTTATCCTAGCATTTACAATGCACTTTTCCAACTATAATAAATCCATTTTTAAATAACACTATGCCATTTCATAGAAAGTGCAGGAACTACTCCCATTTGTTCCTCCTGCCTCTCATAATGTTGATAGTATTTACTTCACTTATTCCTAAAATATTATCACCTAATACATTGTTGTTATTATTACTTTGAACAGTAACCTATTAGGTCAATGAAGAATAAGAAAAATTAAAAGATTCTATTTTGCCTTCATTTGTTCCTTTTCTTGGTCTGCCATTAATTTTGGAAACTTCTCAGCCATTATTAGTTCATATAATCTTTCTCCTTTCTTCTCCTTCTGATATTCCCATTACACATATATTTTACCTTTTGTCATTGTCCGTTCCTGGGCATTCTCCTTTCTTGCATTCTTTTTTCTCTTTTTGCAGGTCAATGTGTGATGTTTCCATTGACATATTTCCAGCCTGACTGATTCTTTCTCTGGCCATGTCCAGTCTACTGGCAAGTCCCTTGTGGGCATTCTTCATTTCTTTTATGGTGTTTTTATTTCTAGCATTTGCTTTTGTTTCTTCCTCAGTGTTTCCATCTCTTACCTATATTATCCATCTGTTCTTGAGCATTGCCTATCTTCCCCATTAGAGTCCTTAACACATTAATTGTATTTATTTTGAATTTCCCATCAGATAATATTCCAACATCTTTATCCTATGTGAGCCCAGTTCTGATGCTCACTTTGTCTCTTCAGACCACGTTTATTCTTGTCTTTTAGCAGGCCTTGTAACTTTGTTGAAAGCTGGACTTGCTATATCTGGTACTAACTCGAAACTAAGGCAATCCGGCTTTTAATGTGAGGCTTTATGTTAACCTGGGTGGAAGCTGGGCTATACTTAATGTTCACTGCAGCCGCGGGTGCCAGAGGCTTTTGTTTCCTTGGTTTATTTTCTCTCCCTCTTGCCTGTGGGTTTCCCAGAAACTCCTTTTAAAATAGAGTCTTTGTCATGCAGCCCACTCGTTGTAATCCACTGTTGTTATATTGGAGCCCTACTGATGTGGTGGTCGAGTACTGAGGAGAGAAAACACTTTATAACCTTGTAATTAAATCACAGATTCTTCCTGGACTGTGACTTTAGAAGTGTTTCTGAACCACAATTTTGTGTCTTTAAATTCTAATGGCCTGTGAAAAGCTGCACAAATCACAAACATTCCAGAAGTGTTCATCATACAAATGCTTTCAGAGATTTTCCATGGAATTCCTGGTGAAATCTAGGTTTAATCATTCAACCTGAGAATGAAGTGAGAACCTCATAAGCTGTTTGATCAAGTTGCTATCTCTAGTCAAGTAGATGGTCAATTTAGCCAAGACAGAGCCTTACCCAGCCCATAGTTCATCATCTCTTTCATGGGGCCAACTCCAGTATTCACTGGTGTGTGTTCCAGCATTCTCTTATGTGTGTTCCTCTTACTGCCTTAGAATTGTAGCATTTAAAACCAGAAAGGCATTAGAGATCATTTATTCCAATGCCCATACTTCACAGATGAGGGACTCTGAGACCCTGGCGAGTTAATGGGAGAACCACCTGCTGTTCATTGGCTTTCTACCTTCCCTCCCTGCTCTGTTTCCTAGATCTTTAAGAAGTAAATCACACATTTCTTTTGTAGATAGTCAGCATACAAATTTGTGATGAAAACTACACTCTGCTCATCCTTCATCCCATGAAGAGAAGAGAAAGTAGGGCCATGTTCTTGGAGTGCCCAGCATCCCACTGGAGGACTTGGGAGACTTCCATGGCTGGGTGTCCTTGACCTCCATGTATTCCCTGAGGTCTAGATAAATCAATGGTTCTCAGCTGGGAGCAATTCTGCCCCTTCCCTATGGGACATTTTTGGCTGTCACCACTGCGGAAGGAGGTTGCTATTAAAATCTAGTGAGTAGCCAGGACTGGTTTGGCTCAGTGGATAGAGCGTCGGCCTGCGGACTGAAAGGTCCCAGGTTCGATTCCAGTCGGGAGCATGTACCTTGCTTGCGGGCACATCTCCAGTGTGGGGCGTGCATGAGGTGGCAGATTGATGTTTCTCTCTCATTGATGTTTCTGACTTTCTGTCCCTCTCCCTTCCTCTCTGTAAAAAATCAATAAAATATATTTTTAAAAAATAAAAAATAAAATAAATAAAATAAAATCTAGTGAGTAGAGGCCAGGGATGCTGCAAAACATCGTGTAATATACAGGGCAAACCCCACAGTAGAGTCCACTGGCCTCAAATCAGAAAGGGGTTGAGGTCGAGAAACCCTGAGATAGGTTATACCCCTTGAGTATCTCCACAACAGCTCCATGTCTACTTGAAATGCTTCCCTAAAAGGCAGTCCCCAGAGCTGTGGGAGCAGTTCCCTGTGCCCCACCACAGCCATAAGATGCAGCTGCCGCCAGCTCAGGGCACAGGGCGACAGCCTGCTGGGAAAGGGAGATACCTGGACTGTTCATGAGACCTTGCATGACTGAGGTGCTTTTTTCTCGATAGCAGGTGGGTATCTCTGCCCACACTTCCCCACAGACTGCGACTGTGAAGGGAGGAGCAAGCTTATGTAAGCGCAGCCTCATACAACCTTCTGTCGCTTTGGCACTCCGGGGCCTGGGACACCCCCTCCCTCCTGAAGTCTCAAAGGAATGTGGTTCTGTTCTGAACAGGCCCTGCAGAATGAAACCAGAGTTCTTCCGCCTTGAGATTGGCCTGGCCAGCCTCCTGCCCACCCTCTGCCACCCCAGTCCCCAGCCGCGCCCCTCTCTCCTTCCACACACCCTGTCAGCAGCCACAGCCACTCTGGCCGGCCAGCACACTGCCGTCTATGCCTCTGCTCAGGCACGCCGCCCTGCCTGCAGTGCCATTCCCTACCTTGATGGCCTGGACAGTGCCCACATGTGAGGCCTTTGTGAAGCTTCCAGGCCCCTGTCCCTCCTTCCTGTCAGTCATGCCCTCTTCTGTGCTCTGTGGGTTCCTGGCACACTGGGCCCTTTATTCTCAGAGTAGCTATTGCCTGGACCCCTAAGGGTTCCCTGTTGCTCATCTGGTTAACTGAGACACGGGTCACGTGACCTCAACTCTACCCCTTCCTCTGCCATTGACGCTATAGATCTTGAACAAGTCACTTGCCCATTGCACTTGGTGCACCCCTGGTAACCAGCAGTGGCACTGTCCTGTGCTCCTCACATGGTCCCAGGTAGAGGAGGTTCTAGAATCCTAACCAAGCTCGGAGCTCTCCCTGACTCTCTGTTTGCAGTGGTCCCCTCGCCCCCAGACAGCCCCCTGCTCCTGAAGCGATACAGAGAGAGAGACACACGTTTTCCTGCCCTAATAAAATTACCTTCTCTAAAGAAGGTAATTTGCATGTTAATGTTTTGGGTAATTCTGTACAGCTCCAGTGCCCTCAAGGCTGCAATTTCTCGCTGACAAAGTGACAAAAATAAACTCCCGCATAAAAGAGCATTTCTCTTCTCTCATTTGTACTCTGAAGTGACATTCTTAATGTGAGTCAAACTGAAACCCACCTCTCTGTCTTATTTTTGACACTGATCTGTCTCCCCTCCCCTCTCCAAGTGACAGGCCTGCTCCTCAGAGCTCCTCGAAGTGGTCTCTCCTGAGGACAGGGCTCAGTCCACCTCCAGGGCTCCTGACTGGTCTCCTGTGAGTCCCAGAAGCCCAGCCAGTTCACTGGGGCAGGCAGGGAGCACGGCCTTTGCTGGCTGAGAAGGTGGTCTGCCTGCCCCCAGCTGGACTGTTTGGGAAAGAAAGATGAGCTGCAGTGGATGGAGATTCTGAGCCTCCGTCCCCAGCAGCAGGCGTAGCCCCTCTGATGGCTTAAAGACAGTGAAGAACGGTCACATTTCCAGGGCATCTTCCATGGGCTGGACACCAGGTGGGACCCCTTCCCTCTGTGGAACCTCCCTCACCTTCCCCCTCCAATAAGAGGCAGGGTAGGTAAGAGTTGAGGCTCCCCAAATGAGCCAAAGTCCCCTAGCACAGTGGTCAGCAAACTGCGGCTTGCGAGTCACATGCAGCTCTTTGGCCCTTTGAGTGTGGCTCTTCTACAGAATACCACGAGCGGGCGCGCATGTACAGTGCAATTGAAACTTTGTGGCCCATGCGCAGAAGTCGGTTTTCGGCTTGGGTGAGTCTATTTTGAAGCAGTGGCATTAGAACACTCAAGGGGCCAAAGGCCTCATGTAGCTCACGAGCCGCAGTTTGCCGACCACTGCCCTGGCAGATCCTGGGTTTGACCTTAGGCCTCTGTGATACAAAGCCGGTTCATCCTAAGTGGATGCTGAAGGCTTGCTCACAAAATCCGTCAGTGACCCAGGCAGGGAAGGGAGGAGAGAATTGACATGTCAAACACCTACCACGTGCCAGGAGCTACACAGATCGATTTCATTCAGTTAGTCAGCTGATGTTCAGTCAGTCAGCTGATGTTCAGTGAGTGCTGACCCATGCAGGTACTAGTAGTGATGGGAGGTGCAGTGACCAGTACCCAGGCCCCAGGCCCCTAACAGTCTAGGAGCAAAGACAGACAGACATTAAACACAGAAACACAAAAAGACACGTAATGAATTCTATGAAATAAAACAACTTTTTAAGGAGAATAGCAGAGAAGGCCTGATTTATATTAGGAGATGGATCAGGGAGCTGAGATCTAAGTGCAAACTGGGTGGAGACCAGGGAAAGGGTGTCTGGCAGAGAGATGGCCCTCGACAAGAGCCCCAGCTGGGAAAGTGTGCGGCAGCTTCTAGGAGATGAAAGTCAGCAGGGCAAGGGGGCAAGACATTAAACATAGGGGGCACCGGGACAAGGGGGTGCACTGGGTTTGGAGCACTGCAGAAGCAGGCTCAGAGCAGCTCAAGAGTATGGATTGTGTTCTGAGAGGGGCAGCTTAAAGCAGGAGAACCCCGGCTTGGTTCCTGCTTCCAAAAGGTGCTGTGGGTGCTATAGGAAGAGGGCAGGGTGGAAGTGGGGACACCAGCTAGGAGGCTGCGAGGGAGCCCAGGGGAGGGATGGCCTCTCCGATGTGGAAGGGCGTGGTGGTGATGGTGGTGATGGTGGTGATGGTGGTGATGGTGGTGATGGTGGAGATGGAGAGCAGGGGTATGCGGTATTCCGGATGTTGGGGGAGGAGTTTCAACAATGGTTCTTGGACTTCTGGCTTAAGCAAGGATTTCATTTGTTGAAATGGGTAGGATTTAAGGAAGAGTAGGATTCCGAAGGGAAGACCATGACATCTGTTTCTAAGGGGCTTTTAGAGATGCTAATGAGATAGCCCAGTGTGGGGGCAGGAGAACCAGTGTGGCCGGGAGATATGGCTGGAGGCAGGGCTATTTAAAGCCGGGCAGTGAAGCGCAGGGAGAGAGGAGAGAAGCTGGGCCTGGGCCAGGTGAGCAGAGAGAAGGTGAGCCTGAGCCGAGTTCCCAGGAAAATACAAAGAGAGGCAGGCCAGTGGGGTGTCAGAGCGAGAAGAGAATTTTTCAAGAAGGAGGTGTCCACGTACATTAACAAATGCTGCAGAGAGAGCGAGCTAAGAGGAAGGGAAGGGACAGTTCCCGGTCTTTTGGCAAGAGCAGTCGAATGTCCCCGCGATGAGCAGGAGAAGGCCGCGAAGAGAGCGGTGTGCCAGCATCTTTCTGGGAAACTTGGCTGATCAGGGAGCCGTGATCGAATGCCCAGTGAGGTGCCCTGTCAAGGCCACCTCTTCAACAATACAAGGCCCAGGGTGTATCTGATGGCTGATGGGCACGATCCAGGGGAAGGGAAGGGACTGAGGAGCAGGCACTAACTCCAGACCACCTGCCTCTCCTTCTTTAGGGCCCTGGACGCTTGCCTGCCTCTCCCAGGCAATTCCAGGCTTCTCCTTTGCATTCCAGCACTCCCCTCCCCAGTTCACAGCCCTCTCTCCCCTCCCTGTGTCCCCTTCCCATCCTCCTAACCCACCCCCACATCCACCCGACAGGTGGTCACGTGGTATTAATCACCGGGCTGCTGCCTTACAAATCCTCAGAGAGTGAGATTTGCTCTGTGGGAAAGCAGCCCAGCGGGGAAGCTTTGTACATGTCAGCTCCGAGGTAGAGCGCACACAGCGAAAAGGGGCCTCCTGGGGACGTGCTGGGCACCCCACACTGGAGACGGCCACGTGTGGGCTAGATGGCCGTTGTTTACAGTGTCAGGCAGGGCAACCGCGGTTGCGAATCTCACAGGGACACTCCGGGAAGCTAGACAAATAGTGCTAGAATCAGTTTGCCAACTCACGACTTACGGCTCCTTCCCCGCCTCTCTGAGTAAACTTGACACTGTGAGGGCAGACTCACAGAGCCTGGGTTCAAATCCCACCACCGCCTCCAGTCGGGGACTCGGGGGAATGCCTCTACCTCCCTGCACTCCAGAAGCCTGCAGGGCCAACCACGACAAAAGCAAAGCTTCGCTATATCATGAAACACCGGTGAACAACCAAAGGTGGGATGGAGTGGGACCCTAAATGCTCCTCCCGCCCAGATTGCATTTAGAGGATTCCCGGAGAGTGTCCCAAAGAGCTCGCCGTCGTGCCTGGTATGTACTAAGCATGCGCCGTGTGCCAGCTGCTCTTACTCATTCTTGTTGTTTTTGGTGGTGGTATTATAATCATGTGAGGTCTGGATTGCATGATCTTCAAAGGCCTTTCCGAGCCAGGGATTTTGAGCACTTGCTGAGAAGTGAATGTTGAGTCTCAGAAGGTCCCATTGGAGCCATTAATCACACGGGAAGTGTCTGGAATAGCAGGAAGAAGTTGCAGGGAGTGGTGACCAGTCCTTAGACTGTCTTCCCAGATCACGACTTAGGGACTTGTGTCCATGCCGTGTGGAATCAGGGGTGACGCTGGAGGGACTGGACCTCTGGGGCAGTCTAGGGCAGTCTGTGGTCAATGAAATGATGGATCAGGTGCCTTCATCTTTGATTATGTTTTTGTTATTGTGCTGCAGGCCTCTGGGGGGAGGGGATAATGGTTTTCTGCAAAGTCTGTTTATGGTTCCTTCCTGACCCTTATTAATTTTTCCATCTAGCCAAGGACAAAGGTGACGCCTAAACACTATGGGAGACTGTGACTTCCGCACGAGCTCTCCCTTTCTTCCCTGGAAAGAGGGGCTGTGGGAGGTGCCCGCCTGGTGTGGGGAGAGGCCCTGTGGAGCAGTGTTGGCTCCCACCCCCACCGCTCTCCCAACAGTGTGACCTTGGGCGAGGGAAGCGTGACCTTGGGCGAGTGGCCGGGCTGCCGGGTTGCCGTGAGATGAAATGAGCACGCACAGGAAAATGCACTGTGAGAGTCCTGGCCGGCAGAGCGTCCTCAGGAAATGTGGTGTGTGATTTTAGTTACCATTTTTAAACCGTTCCGTGGCTGCCATCCCAGTGCTTCTGGAATCCAGAGGAATCGCCCAGGCTGCCGCTCACTGTACAGAGCGGGGAAGTGAGGCCAGGCGCTGGAGGGACCGCTCACAGCCACGCAGTGCGCAGTGCAAAGACCGGCCCTCGCTGCAGGGGTCCTCCTGTGGCCCAGTCCGGGGTTCCTTCATGCCGCCACTTGCTGAGAGCCGTTCAGTGAGAGCTGGAGAGGGAGGCCGCGGCCCCCTGGCCTCGCACGGTCACTGTGGAGACAAGCAGCCAGCTCCCTGCGTGGACCGGTAAACCGTGTCCTGAGAGCACTGCGGTCGGTTGCGGTGAGGGGAGGGTGCAGCATCAGAGTGGGGGTGACGGGCGGCGGCGCCTCTGCTATTTTGAAGCTTGTATTGAGCTTTCCTGGGCAGCGCCTAGTAAAAGGGACAGAGACCTTGAGAGGCGACAGGACTCGCTAGAGACTAGACAGCTAGTAAGCAGCAGAGTTGGGCCCAGCCCAGCCCATCTGACTGCCAGTCACTGTTCCACAGACCTGAATGCCACCTCACAGGGAATGCCCAGGTTTGCTCTCCCTGTGCAGTTTCTCGAGACACCCTCCTCCCCCGCCACCCCTCCAACACAGGCCTGGAGAGACCCCAGTGATGTCTGGGGCCCGTGCAGCAGCAGACCGGGAGCCGGGCTGGGGGTGCCCAGGAGTGGCGAGCGGCCTGGGAAGCTGGTGATTAACCACCCAGACGCACGCCGCCTTCGCAGATAGCTCTTGTGGGGAACATTCCGCTTCATGGAGAGGAATCACTGAGCTAATTCTAGTCAAGATCGCTCAGCTTTATTTCCTGCCGACGCTTCCAAACGCAAGGCTGTGTACTTACACATTTAGGATGGCACCGTGAGACAGAAACATCTATTCTGGGTGAGTAATGGGAAGGAGATTTAAGGGCCGGGAGAGAGAAAGGACTGGAAAGAGCTGCCCTAGCCCAGCACGCCGCCGGCACCGTGCAACAGAAGCCCTCGCAAGGAGCGCGGTGTGTTGGAGAGGAAAAGAAACATCTCCTGGCCGGCCTGGGGTAGTCTCTCTGGCAGCCGACAACGATTTAATTATCTCCTATGCAAATGTGCCCTGCGAACTAGAAGCTAACTCGCGGATGTCACACGCAGGCAAGAGCGTGCCATAGGCAAATGGCTGGGCCTGGGAGTCAGATGGGCGTGGGTGTCAGCGCTGCCTCACCCACTTAGGGGGCCGTGACAAGCTGCTTGCCTGTCTGGGTCTGTGTTCCTCAACTGCAAATGGGGAGCACTTGCAGTAACGGCGTCTTCCAAGCATTGCTCCCAGGGCCAGATAAGGAACCGGATATTCTTTACAAATGGGCAAGTGCTGTGCACTCGCAGGTATTATTCTTGTTTCCATCCTTAAGCCCCAAAATAGACGATGGGATTATCAGAGAGCAGTCACCGGGGCTGTCACTAAGCTGGGTGCAGGGCCCCTCCCTGGCAGCGGAGAGGGGAGGACTGGAGCCAGAGGAGCCGGTGGGCCCGCCCTCCGCTGCCGGATTGACAGAATGAGGCCATCCTCTGTCAGGGGCCGCCTCCCAGCATCCAAGGGGCCGTCTGGGTGAGAGACGTGCGTACGGCTACAACTGGAACGTTTCAAAGGCCGCTTTCTCCAGCGACATCCGTCAGCCCAAATGGAGTTTCAGAAAAATACTCAACAGCTTATCTTGGGGCGTGGGAGGCGGGTGGGGACGGCCTTGCGCAGAGCCTGGCAGACCCGACCGCGCCCGGCCGCTGGCAGCCACAGAGGAGGAGGCCGCCCCTCCCATGCTTCTTTCTCCTCAGCCCCTGGGACTCACACTCCCTGCAGCCGCGGAGTGAAGAGTCAAGACCGTGGACCTTGGGGTCTGCCGCCTGTCAGCTCGGCGGGACTCTGACAGGCCGCTAATGCGAACCGGGTTTGAGGTTGATGCTTCCACCTGCCTGCTTCATACGGTTTCTGTGGAATTAAGTTAAATAACCACACTTAGCCCAGGGCCATGCACTTAATGAGGGCTCAATGAATATTCACTGTTATTATTTCCCTTCATTACTTTTACTGTAACGGGTCACTAAAGTAATGTTACCAAAGACATGCTTCCAACTCTGATCGGAGCTGCGAGGGGTCTTAGGGGGTGAGGTGGGGGGTGGGGGCAGGGAAGAGGGTAGGATTAGTTATATTTCTGATGAATGGCTCAGGTCATTTTAGAGACTTGGCTAGTGGTAGGAGAGTGTCCCCAGGAGCTGGGGTGCACCTTTACAGAGCTGAGCATGCTGGGGTGCTGTGGGCTTGATTGTGTCTCTGCTAAGTCCATATGCCTAACCCCAATGTGACTGTATTTGGAGACAGGCCTCTAAGGAAGTAACGAAGGTGAAATGAGGTCATAAGATTGGGCGCTGATCTGAAGGGACTGTGTCCATAAAAGAAGAGAGACCAGAGAGCTGGCTCACTCTCTGCCATTGAGGACACAGTGAGAGGCGGCCGACTGCAGGCCAGGAAGAGAGACCTCACCAGAACCAAACTGCTGGCGCCTGACCTCCAACTTCAATGACGTCCCATTCCCTTTACCTCCTCGTCTATTTTCCACATGTGTATCAGTTAGTAGATGTCAAAGTAGAACATATGAGCAGAAAGCTTGCATTGTATTTTTTTTCAAAGTAATGCAAGTGCATAACTTCTAATTTAAATAGTAGCAAAGAGCTCAAAAGCAGCAGCCCTTGCACCCCTTCTTTCCATGGCCTATTTTAGAATTCATGTGCTTACCACAGAAAATCAGAAAATATAGACAAGCAAACCTAGTATAACATTAAATCCCATTTCTCATTTTAGAATTTCTTCCAAATCATTTAGCCATGCATTTTTCCCGGGAAAGGTCCTCCGTGTATTTTTTCTGTGCATTATAGCTCTAATCACTGTCTGCCTTCGACTAAGGGGAGGAAACAAATATTTGCTGAGTAGCAGGCGCTCAGCCCTTGCTGCTCCGAGTGTGTTCCGAGGGCCAGCAGCCAGGCATCATGGGAGCTTGTCAGGAATGCCGGGTCTCAGGCACCACCTCAGCGCAGGGTCTGGACAGGGTCGTAGTGCCCGGATGCATGCTGAAGCTGGGAGGGCTGCGTGACCTCGAGCTGCTCGCAGGCGCCGTCCACGCACCGCTCCTCACGTCCCGATCAAGAGGCTGAGCCGGCGTGCAAACACGTGCCGCTGCCTTTGCTGGGAAACGTGCCTCAAGATGCTGCCAGCTGCATGAAACAGTGATTGATGAGAAGGGGGTTTACATTCTGGCCCGAGCTCCTTATCTTGTCAGGGCCAGGACACGCCATTCCTGGACATGGCACCGGCTCAGACCACCCTTGGGGTGGTGCTGTTTAGATCTCAAGCAGGAAAGTTGGGGCTGGGACGGCACCAGGCTTCTCTGGCTCTGGACCCGACCTCTTCCACTCTGCATGCGCCTGACTCTTCCTGCTACAGTGACACACATCCTAGGAGCCCTGGCCCCGGCTCGGTGATTAGGAAGCGTCTGCCTCTTGATTCCCTGCCGCTCTGTCCCACCAGCCCTCTGTGTACACACAGGGTTTTACACCAGGGTTATTGTTCTCATTGTCAACTCCTTCTGCCAGGGCCAAGCAGAGCAGGGGACTTGCAGCGCATCTGGGGTCAAAAGGAACCTTGGTGGCCTTGGAAAGAGGCAGAACAACTTTGCTCAGCTCAAGTTCCCAAGGCGAAAGAGCTTTCAGATCCCAGGGTCCACATAGAACCCAGTATTTACACACTCCAGGCCTGGCTCCACCTGTGCTGGCAGAAGTGGGTGAATAATGCCCCTGAGCCAGAAGCAAGGCCACGGAAAGGTGTGGGCCAGCAGAGGCAGAGCCAGCCTCATCTCAAACACCGCAGCGTCTTGGGCACCATCTCAGATCAGATTCCACTCAGCCTCGTGTCACCTTTCCCAAGGAGCCCAGGGAATCCCATGAATTTGGGTCATGGGGTTCATTTTCATTTGGGAAGACTCAGAACCCTTCATACAGCACAACTTCATTAAACGAATTGGGAGTCAGAGTTTGAATTTCCAGGCCACTGTTCTCTGCTGTGTGACCTTAAGGAAATTATTCAACCTTTCTGAGTCAGTTTCCTTGTCTGTAAGGTGAGGCATAATACTGGCCTCGGAAAGGCGTTGTAAGGATTAGTGATAACATCTGTAAAGTGCCTAGAACCAACTCATTCATTCATTCAGCATGATGATATGGCGCACCTTTGGGTGCCTGGGACTCAAGGTGCAATGGGGAGCTGAGGCTCAGAGCCAGCAAGGAAGACAGAGTGTCAAAGAGCCACACAGACGAGCACTGAGCAAGCCGTGGTGTGCATTCCAAAGGGAAGTGCAGGCAGCTGTGGGGCCGGGTCTAAGCTGAGAGCCAGGGAAGGTCTCTGAGCAAGTGGTTTTGAGCTCAGATCCCAAAAAGTAAGAAAAGATATTCCAGGAGCACAGAGAGGACTATCCTATCTAATAAAGAGGAAATATGCTAATTGACCATCACGCCGTCACAAAGATGGCTGCACCCACAGCTGAGGCCAAGTTCCCATAAGGAGCCTTAATGAGTAATCATCAGGGACCTGAAGCTACGCCCTCTCCTGTCCCCATGGGGCTTGACAGGGGCCCTCAGGCCACGCCCCTCACCCAATGGGGCTTGACGGAGACCTCAAGGTGCAATTCTCATCCTGGTGCTGGGCTAGGGGACCACAGGCTGCTCCCCCTGCCCCACCACCAGGCCAAGGAACCTAAGACCGTGTCCTCCACCAGGTAGAGCTTGACACAGGACTTCAGGCTGCATCCCCTACCCCAGCACCAGGCCGGGGCACCTCAGACCGCACCCCCTACAGCGGGGCTTCAGAGGGAAACTCAGGCCACACACCCACCCCAGAACTAGGCCAGGGGATCTGAGGCTGCACCCCGCTGCCTGGCTGGGCTTGACAAGGGACCTCAGGCTGGGATCTCAGGCAGTGTCTGCCACCTGATGGGGCTTGATGGAGGACCTCAAGGCACACCCCTGCCCCAGTCTGGGCAGAGGGGATCTTGGGCTACACCCCCCATCCTGGCACCAGGCCAGGGACCAGAGACTACACCCCCTGCCCAGCAGGGCTTGACAAGGATGGGACTGGCTGGGTCTGCATCTAGCTCAATGTGGGGGATGGAGGGGACAGCTGGGTTAGGGTATCATGCGATTTTGAGGTGCATGTGGGTGCGCAGGGACTTGACTCTGGGTCCCGTGGTGTGCCCCAGACTCTGACAGGAGAAAGGTTTTCATATATATTTTACTAATTTTCTTTCATCTCTGACACTTCGGTTGTAGAGAAAGGGCAAATAGCAATATTAAATTATTTCATCTAATTAATCCCCTTTTAATGTGCATGGATATGAATTTTGTGCACCGGGTCACTAGTTATTAATAGGATGCAGAATATAGTTTGGGGTAGAGAGAAGGGGTCAGTTGTATTTTACTTTCTGAGGTAAAATTTACATACAGCCAAATGCACACATCTTAAGGTCCATCTTGATGACTTTTGACAAAGACACCCACAAAGCCAGCACCTCTGTCCGCTGTGAAACATTGCCGTCAGACTGGGCTGACCTGAGTAACTGTCTCCCGTCTGGTGAAATCAAAGTCAGGGCCTGGCCTTTCACAGGAACAGTTTTTGGTGGTGCAGAGGGCTGCAGCTTTGGACTAGGCTTAAATCCCAACTCCACCCCCTCCTCCCCAGAGGACTTGGCCCAGGCCTCCCCACTTCTCTGAGACTCAGTTTTCGCATCTGTAAAATAGGGCTAATTAAACCTGCATAGGGCTGCTTACAGGATTGAATCTGCCAGGGGTTGTATATGCCCAGCTGGCGTGTGGAGGGGAGGAGCCTGTGATTGAGCCCGGTTCCATTTCCAGAATGGGAACTCCGGGAAAGTGCTAGTGATTGGAGTCGGGGCAGCTGTCGCAGACCTGCTAACACTGGTCTCTTCCCCACAGGGATGTGCCTGCAGGCCTTCGTAGAGGCTTTCTTTTACCTGGCTCAGAGGAAGTTCAAGATTCCGCCCCTGCACCAGCAGGTGGCCTCGCTGATCGACCTGTGCGAATACCACCTGTCAGTGCTGGATGAAAAGCGTCTGGTGTGTGGCCGGAGTGGCAGGCTGGGGAGCCGGCCCCCTCAGGGCGGCATGCCCCCCGAACCCACCCCAGCAGCCCTGCTGGTGGAGGACCACCTCCCCCCCGACACAGGCAAGCTCTCCCACTCCCCACGCGCCCTGTCCTGAGGCCACTCTGTCCTCCCGGAACAAGCAAGCCCCTCAGGGCTGGAGAGAGGCCCTGGGCTCCCCACGTGGATTCCTGCCGGGACTCTGCGAGCTGTGGGTCCTGCGCTTCCGGAGGCCGACTGACTCGCGCCGCCTTCCTCCCAGTGCCTCGTGGTGGTCAACCTGTTTACAAGTCACAGTGGACATATGACATCCCAAAGGCGACAGATAGCCTCTCCTAGTCTGAGCTCCTGGGAGGCGACAGCGGGGGTGAAACTTGTGTTTGGGGCGCCAGCAGCCACAGACTGCGCTGTGGTGATGAGAGGGCCTGAGGCAGCCCAGTCCTGGGTCTGTGGGGCCCGGAGGGAGCATCATGCCTACTTCCTGCCTCCGCTCTGCGGAAGGAGTGGAAACACCCGAGACTCCCCCACCCGATCATGTGCTACATGGGTGTAGTTAACAGATTAGCCTCATTTATTTCATTAGCTTGCCTATTGCTGCAGTGTTCCACTTGTTATTAATTAAGAAATAATTAACTAAAGTCACTAACTACAGCTCCTCAAGTCTTCAAGCTGGCAGGAGCCACAGGGGTCATTTTGCCCGATTTTGTTTGACCTTGACCCCACGGCAGGAGCCCATGGTTGTATGGCCTCTGACTGAGGCCCTCCCCATTTGGGGTGCTCTCTGGGTGGCCAGCACTGCCCAGGGCTCCTGGACGAGAGGAGGAGGCTCCTGAGGGGAGGAGACCAGGCCGGGTGAGGGTTCGGAGGAGGAGGAACAGAGGCCAGACCCAGGTGCCAGAGGTGGTGGGAGGAAAAGGGGCGCTCCTTGCACAAGAGTGGGCTCCCCTCCTGTCCCCACCTGTGTCCCTCCTCTCAGAGGGGAGCCACAGGGACATTGACCTAGGGCCACCCACAACATGTGGACAGAGGCTGCCCTTGCAGAGTCACACTCCCCACAGCATTGCTGGATTTGGGTTAATGTGGCCTTGCTCAGAGGGTCCACTTTAATGTGTCCTGGCAGCCCTGGGAAGAGCTGGCATCACACTGAGTCAGGAGGATGCCAGGTCTGAGGGCATCAGCCTGGCACACAGGAGGGCTCAGGAAATGCTGGAAAAGGAAGGGCAAGGAGAGTCCTGTGGGCAGGTGTGTGCCCTGGACTCTCCTCCTCCTTGGCTGTCCTTGCCTTCTCCCTCCCACAACCCTCCTGCCCCCTGAGTCCCCTCCGCTCAGGCCCCCGGGGGCAGGGAGGCAGCGCACACAGCCGCACAGTCCAGAGCAGCTTGCACTCAGCGCCCAGGGATGTTTCTAAACCAAAGAGAAGGTCGTTAATCCAGAGCCTGCCCGCTCTTCGCCGGTTATTTACAGGAGGAGGCCCACCTGAGTCCTCGCGGGCCCTCCTTCCAGCCAGCCCTGCTCTCAAACAGTGACTCCTGCCTCCCCTGCACATGGCTCCCAGGCCCGCCCTGTCCTCGCCTCCTCCCTCCTGCGCCTCAGAGCACAGGCTGCTCGCCAGGGTTAGGGTCTAGATTAGGAGGAGTCCCCCATCCCTGCAGGCACAGCAGAGTAAGCCCTGCCCCCACGCCCCACGGGGTGCTGGGGAAATGAGGCTGCTGGCTTACAGGAGGCCTGATGGACGGGCCCAGTTCTCCTGATGCTGTTGGTCAGAGGCCGCTCCATCGCCAGGGTGAGTGAGGGAGACTGTCCCACCTCTTCCGTGTCTAACGAAGCCCCGCCGCCTTCACCTTCTGGAAACTGGCCGCCGACAGCCAAATCAGGTGCAGTGGTACCTCGAGATACGAGTTTAATTCCTTCCGTAGCCTTGAGGCGTGGGAAACTATGAGACGCTCGAGTCTCGGTAAACTGGTGGGTCGTGTGCAGCCGGCGATCAGCGCTATTACTCGTATCTCAAATGTTGCTCGTATTTCAAAGCAAAAATCGCTCGCTCGACGGCTCGTATCTCAAAAATCTTGTATGTTAGGGCACTCGTATCTCCAGGTACCACTGTACTTTCTTCCTCCTAGCAGAGGGGCTGGACCCGGAGCCCAGGCCAGAGCCCAGCCTGTGCTTGCCTGTGGGATAAGCCGTCTCATGAAGGCCCTCGCCTCCAGCTGCTTCCCGCAGACTGTCCAGCCACAGCCCTCACTGCTCCCCTGGCTGAGTCTCTGGAGGGCAGCCTCCAGCACGGGCTCGCCTGCCTTGTTTGGGGTGCTGCATCACTGGGCATGGGTGATGTCGCCTCGGTACCGCGGCCTGGCCAGAACAGGGCAGCAGAAGGTGCTTATAACTGCGCGTTGGGTCCAGGGCAGCTGTTAGCAGGGCCTCTGGAGGCGGCACCTCCATCTCCTAAACATGCCTCCTTCCCCTCTGTCTCCCTGGGGCTCTGTCCACTCTCCCTAGCTCAGACCTCCTCATCTCTCACCTGGAATTCATCTGTCTCCTGCCTCTCCACCCCTCAATCCGTCCTCCATCCCTCAGATGGAAGGAACTCGGAGAAGCACAGGTTGACCACAGGAACCCCTACTCCAATCAACCCTCATCCCTTCCCCGATGAAGCCCCAGCCCTTGACGCCAGCACTCAAGGCCCCTCATAATCCTTTTCTTCCCGAAACACCCTAGATCCACACTGGCCCACGGCTCAGGCCCCTGCCCATGACTCCGTGCTCCCACTGCTCTTTGTTTCTGTTGTTTTTTAGAAATCTTTATTGTTGGAAGTATTACATAGGTACTTCTTTTTCTCCATTAACCTCTTCTAGCCCACTCCCTTTTCCCCCTGTCCCCCTCCCCCAGGTCCTCACCGCCCCATTGTCTGAGTCCACGGGCTATGCACGTAGGCATACAAGTTTATTGGTTGGTCTCTTCTCACCCACCTGCCTTCCCTCTAAGGTTCAATCATCTGTTCATGCTTCTATGTCTCTGGGTCTATTTTTGATCATCAGTTTATTTGGTTCGTTAATTCCACATGTGAGTGAGATCATGTGCTACTTACCTTTCTCTGACTGGCTTATTTTGTTCAGCATAATACTCCAAATCCATCCATGCTGTTGCAAATGGTAAGAGTTTTTTTCCTTTTTTTATTGCTGAATATCCATTGTATAAATCTACCCCAGTTGTTGTTTTTTCACTCATCTGCTTATGGGCACTTAGGCTGTTTCCAACTCTTAGTGATTATAAATAGCGCTGCTATGAACATAGGGGTGCATATATTCTTCCTGATGCATGTTCTGGGTGCCTTAGGGTACATTCCTAGTAGTGGAATCAATGGGTCAAATGGCAGTTTCAATTTTAATTTTTTGAAGAAACGCCATACTGTTTTCCATACAGTCTGCATTCCCACTGGCAGTGAACTAGGGTTCCCTTTTTTCCACAACCTCGAAACACTTGTAGTTGGTTGATTTGTTGATGATAGCCATTCTGACAGGTGTGGCGTGATATCTCCTTGTCATTTTGGTCTGCGTCTCTCTGATGATTAGTGACTTGGAGCATTTTTTCATATGCCTCTTGACCTTCTGTATGTCCCTTTCAAAAAGTATCTATTTAGGTCCTTTGCCCATTCTTTATTTGGATTGTTTGTCTTCCTTTGTTAAGTTGTATGAGTTGCTATATATTTTGGAGATTAACCCCTTATTGGGCTCTCTTGTCGTTTTATTGATGTTTTTTTTGCTGTGCAGAAGCTTTTTATTTTCATGTAGCCCCATTTATTTTCTCCTTGGTTTCCTTTCCCCTAAGAGATGTATCCGTAAACATAATGCTTCGATAGCTGTCTGAGATTTTGCTGCCTATGGTTTCTTCTAATATTTTTACGGTTTCATGAGTTTATTTTTGTATATGGTGTAAGTTGGTGGTCTAGTTTTATTTTTTGCATGTATCTGTCCAATTTTCCCAGCACCATTTGTTGAAGAGATTGTCTTGACTTCATTGTATGCTCTTGCCTCCTTGGTCAAATATTGAGCATAAGGCTTGGGTCAATTTCTGGATTCTCTGTTCTGTTCCATTGGTCTATATGTCTATTCTTGTGTCAGGTTTTTAGTACAGTGGTTTTGTAGTATAACTTGATATCTGGTATTGAGATCACTCCGACTTCGTTCTTCTTTTTCGGGATTGCTGCAGTTATTCGGATTCTTTTTTGATTCCATATACATTTCTGGAGAGTTTGTTCTAGGTCTGTGAAATTTGCTATTGGTATTTTAATGGAGATTGCATTGAGTCTATAGATTACTTTGGGTAGTATGGACCTTTTAATGGTGTTGAGTCCACCAAACCATGAATACTATATATTCTTCCACTTGTTTAAATCTTCCTCAATCTTTTTTTTCAACGTCCTGTAGTTTTCCAAGTACAGGTCTTTTACCTCCTTGGTTAGGTTTATTCCTAAGTATCTTACTAGTTTTTGTCTTTGTATCTATTTTCACCACGTGGGAAGAGAACATTCTGGTTCTTACCAAGATGGGAAGGCCACAGGGTGCGGTCCCACTCGGTGCTCGCCTGTCCTTTGCACTTACTGTCCCCACTCTCTCTGTCCAATGGAAACATTTCTCTTTCAGGGTCAAGCTTAAATGTCCCTTACGCAAATCCCCTAAACAGAATGAGCCACACCCTCCTATACCTGTGAGAACATGGGAAGTTCCTTCATGATTATCACACCTGCGCTGTGGCATCACAGCATGGCTCCCACCAAGCAGTGAGTTCTCTCAGGGCCAGGCAGGGGCAGGGTTCAAGCCGGCCCCTGGGTGGTCCATGTCAGCTTCTCTTGTGCGGGGTGGGTGGGTCAGATCAGATGATCCCACGAGAGTGCTGACAGTGGGCTGGGGTGGGGTGGTAGGACCCGCTGCAGAGGAGCCCAGATCCTCGGAATGGCCCTCTGTGTCTTTTCTAGAACCAGCTCCCTTCCCACCGAATTTGACATCAGTTCAACGCAGCACAGTTTACAAAGCACATTTACAGCCCCTTCTCATCCAGCCCCCCTCAGCCCAGCAAAGGACAGGGGTTCTCATCACCGTCTCTTCACATCTGGGGAGTAATGCGCAAGGCCTCGTGGCTGAGCCTGGACCCCCAGGGAGGTCCCCTGGCCCCAAATCCCATGCTCCCTCTCGGCACCACAGCTGGGCAGCCCAGCAGGGGGAGGGTTTGGGCCCATTTCACAGATGTGCAAGTCCACGTCTCAGGCTGGGAGAGTCTGGGGGCTCAGCTCAGGCCTGTCTGATCTGACCTCCTCTGGCTGAGCCCCCAGAAGGGCTCTGTGGGCCACGTGCATCCCTCGGGCTCCGGGTCCCTGAGCCTCGTGAGGGGGCACAGGCCTCTCTCACGTGATCTCTGGGAAGGAGAGTGAAGAGTGGGAAGGACGGTACCCATAGAAGTGTTTTGTAAATCAGAGTGCTGCCCGGTGCTGGGCTGTCTTCAGAGGGGCTCTCCTGTAAGCCAGGTGTGGGGGAGGGTGGGGAGGAGGGAAGGTTCCTTCTTGAACGTTGTAATCCACCCAGACAGATGCAGCAGCCGCCGGCTCCCTCGGTGCCTCCCACGTGAACACATCCACGGGCTGAGGAATGGCCTCTGCTGCTCCCCCGGCACCTGGCGTTTGCCTCGTGATTGGCCGAGTCTCAGAGCAGAATCGCTTAATTGTTTTAATGTCTTGATTAATGGCCCTGCAGTGAGAATTGGGCTTGAAATGCTGGGCATCTGAGCGCCTTCCCTAGAAGCTCAGAAACGACGCCCTGTCCCCTCCGGGAGCCCGGTCCTCCCCACGGGGTGCGAACTCACTGCAGACCCCCTCGCCTTGATGGAGCCTTCTGCCCATCTCCTGCTCGGTTTGACGGATGTGAGGGACATTCCCCGTGTGGCATATGGGTTTCTCCCTCTTGGGATAAGTTCACATTTTTTTCTATAACCGGGGACAAAGGAGCTTTGCAGAAGAGTCAACATATTCAATTACCTCCATCTCTAGTAACCAAAAGTCTTGATTTGTATGTAACTAGAAAGGCCCAGTGCTTGTGCATGCGGTACACACACATACATACACACACACACACACACACACACACACACACACACGTATACGCGCACATGCGCACGCTGAGCACCACTGAGCTTTGGTATAAAATGACAAAATGACTGATGTTTTTCTCGTTTCTGACAATTGGCCTCTGAGTCTCATGTCAGGAGCAGAGAACACGGGGGCGGGGGGGGGGGCAGGGCCTCCGTGCACCCAGGGGTAGCATGAGCCCACCAAGAGCTCGCGGAAACTTTCCTCCCACGTGGGGAACGTTTCCTAAGGTTCAGCCAGCACCCTCATCTCAGGCCACGGGACCGCCAGCTTCCCCGGGCCTTCCTCCCTTCCCCACTCCCACCCCCACCCCTGGCTGCAGAGGCCAGGCCAGGCGCTGGACAGCGAACCCCTTCAGCGGATGCTCTCCCTTCCCAGTGAGGAAGGCGAGGGCTGAAAATCCCAGAGGAGGCTCTGGGTGTGGGGGGAAGGGCGAGGCAGGGCTGGGGTTTGCTGTCTGTCCCTCTCACTAAGTGACCAGGGACCTCACCTCTTTGCCCTCGTTCTAGCCTCTACGGGGAGACCATGCCATCATGAGTGTGGGACCTGGCACCGGGGAAGGACTTAATAAAAGTGCTGAGGGGAGGAAAGGGGGAGCCAGGGAGTCCTCTGCCCACCTGTGGTTCCCTGCGGTCTGGCCAGGGGGTCTGGTGCTGGAGCCTCCTCCCTCCGTGGGGGGCTTTGCTGCTTGCTAGGCTGCTCCTGCCTCTCACCGGCTTTTTAAAGTTCTTTATTAAATTTTCATGGCGCATAAAGTGGAGGTTCCATAACTGGGTCTCAGTTGTCTTGGTAACTCTGCAAAATGCAATAATAAAATGAAGCTGAGTGTTGCTAACAGTCTCATTGTTTATAAACGGCCGCAAAGTATTGATGAGTTTGTTCTGTGTGATGTTTGACAGCAAGTCCACCGGGATGGACAGAGCTTTTTCGTTGGGGGCCAATTGGTGGGAAAGGGGCTCCTTTTAACTTTTCCTTCCTGATGGCTAATGTTGGCCTGGGGAGCTAAATGTTGCCTCAGGGAGCCTATGAGACTCTGGGGCATCTGGAGGAAGGTGTTTGGAAAACCCCCAGCCTTCATCTCCAGGGGACAGTCACCCTGAGGGAGGGAGGGACGTGTCCCTGGAGTTTAGACACCTGTCAGAGGCTCTGTGGCCATGGCGGTGAGGCGGGTGGCCTGCTCCCCTTCTACAGCCGAGGCCACCGGAGGGGCCCTGCTGGGACAGCGTGGAGAGGGAAGCAGCCGTCCACGTGTTATTGTAGGTCAGCATGTCCCAGGCCCCCATCGAGCTACGACACCCACAGTGTCCTGCCCCAATACCAGGGCTCCTGGCTCGGTGGCCTGCAAAGAGCTGCCCACGCAGGGTCCAGGGACTTCACTGCTGGGAGGGAACGGACAGGAGCCTGGTCCCGGCTGAACGAGGCCCTGGGCAGCTCGGAGAGTCCCGCATGCTCCACAGTCTCCACTTACCAACATCTGGAGTTTACACAACTTTCCTTTTTTAAAAACAGCTTTTGGAGAGTTCTGAGTCTGGTAATGTATCTGGGAGACTCACCTTCATGGAAATTCATTCTTCAAGGAGCCTGGGCACAAATGAGAACCGCACCTGGGAAGACACTCAGCCACTTGGCATCTTGTTGCTTTGATCATTTTTTAAAATATGCAATGGCTACACACACACACACACACACACACACACACAGTGCACACGTGCGGGTAATGCATATATATACACACAGAACGACATACATTGACAAGTCATTTTCTATGCACGCCTGTCCCTCCATCCTCACTCTGTTCCCAGAGGCAAATACAGTTTCTGGGTTGGCGTGTCCTTTCCAAGCCAGCCCCACGTGTGCAAGAATCCTCACACATGACACCCCTTTTCCTCCTTTTGGGCACTGACCTGCAGTCTGCTTTTTTCACTTAACACTGTTTCTTGGACACTGTTGCAGGATGCGTATGTGCAGGCCGGCTCAGTTTTTTAAAGGCACCACAGCATGCCTCTATATGACTCACTGCAATTATAACACTTTAGTTTACGGAACTAGTCCCAGTTGATGCTTTTAGGTTGTTGCCAGTTTTCTGTGGCTACATCCAGTCCTTCGGGGATGTTCTTGCACATGCATCTCTGTGTATAAGAATGAGTGTGTCCTAACGTCGAATTGCTAGGTCAAAGGGTACATGCATATTAAACTGTAATCGCTAGGTCAAATTGCCCTCCAAAGAGATTGGACCAAGTTTCAGTCCTGCCAGCAAGGTGAGAGTGGGTCAGTTCCCCCTCCTCCCAACAAAGCTCTTGTCAAAATGGTGACCTTTGCCAGCTGATGGGTGAAAAACATGTCACATCCTGATAACAAATGTAGCGTTTGTTTCTCTCCTGTGATGAAGGTGAGACTTTTATGTGTTGAAAAGCCATTTGTATTTCCTTTTCTATGAGCTGGCTGCTCATGTTCTTTGCCTGTGTTTCTACTTGTCTTTTTCATGTGGATTTGTAGCATCTCTTTGCAGATGAAAAGAATTCACCTTTTGTCATATTTTTGCAAAATATGTGTTCTATATGGGCCGTTTTTCAGCAGCCAGCTGTCTCTCCGCTTCCAGCACATTCTCCGAAGGCTGCCTGAGTGGACTTTCTCTAATGCCAACCTGACCCTGGCCGGTGTGGCTCATTGGGTTGAGCTTTGTCCTGTCATCGGTTTGATTCGGGGTCAGGGCACATACCCAGGTTGGGGGTTCGATCCCTGGTTGGGGTGCATGCAGGAAGCAAACGATTGATGTTTCTCTCTCATATCAATGTGTGTCTCTCACTCCCTGTCTCTTCCCCTCTCTCTAAAATCAATAAAAACATATCCTCCGATGAGGATTAAAAAAATAAAATGCCAGTCTGATCATGTCACTGTCCTCCCTAAAGACATAAAACAGCTTCCTACCACCTGGGTCCAGCTGAAACTCCTCCCTTGGTTTTGGGGGGTCCTCCTTTGGGGGCCCAGTCTTTCCCCAACCAGGCCAACAGGGCAACCCTGTGCAGCCTGAAGGTTGTGCCCCGTACCCGCGGGGATGGGCGGGAATGGGAAGTGGGCATGACATACAGAGAACCTCAGGTGCGCCCCCTGGAGGTGAACAACAGGGCAGGCTGCTCAGCCCAAGCCTCTCTCCCAGAACCTTATCTCGGGTCTCACCACACTTTGGGCCATTCCCCCAATGCTCTTCCAGTCCCCAGGGCCACACCCCGGCTCTTCCCCTGTCCCTAACACCCTTCCATCGCTGTGCGCTGGTGAGCTTCCTACTCACCCAGCAGATGACAGTCACCTCCTCTGCAAAGCTGATCCCACGGCCCCAGGCCGGCTCATCCCTGCCTTGGGCCCCCCCAGCCCTGGTGTGTTCCTTTAACCCACTTCACGGGGTTTCTCACTCCGGGGAAGGACTGTGCTCAGTCATGTCTGGATGCCACCCCAGCCAGAGCCCAGCACAGAGGAGGTGTGAGGGAATGTGTGGAATGAATGAATGAATGAATGAATGTCGCCTTCACATGAGGAGTGAGGGGTGAGGCCCAGCCTCTCTGCCTTCTCAGCCTAACGTAAAGTGTGGCGTTTACCCAACGGGCTGTTCTTCCGTGTAAATACCCATTCAGCCCTGCAAAAAGCAAGTTCTCGAAAAGGCAGCAGACGGGTTCTGCCCGGGGAATTCCAGTCCGCAGAGGAGGCCTTTGTGTTTATGCTCCTTTCAGAGGATAAAGCAAAGCCCTTCCAGGGAGCAGGTTGCCTCTCTCCCCTCTTTCCCTGGAGGAGCATCGGAATGTACAGGGACACCCGCTGTGGGGATCGCCCAGGGGCCCGGGCTCAGGGGCTGCCCGGCCTGTAGAGGCACTAACCCAGCTCCTTCTCCCCGAACGCCCTGCTCCCGCCCCTGTTGGCTCAGCCCTCGCCGCCCACCCCTCCTCAGATGGAAAATGCGCCCACAGCTCTCCGGCGCTGCTGTCATCACCCACTGGGCACCTGCGGGCCTCCTGCTACTTGGCTCACCTCCTGTCCCCTGCATCCTGGGGGCCCTTAAAAATGGGAGCTGGGGGATGGTCCTCCCAGCTGCTCTTGGCCCAGGGCTTCCCCTCGCTCTGGGGGTCAAGCTGAGTCCCTGCCTGGCCCCTGTGGCCCTTACAGCCTCCCCGTGCCCTGCACCCCAGGGCCTGTGCCTTTCCTGCTCCTCCAGGCACCGCGTCACCTGGCAAAGCCTGCTGAGCCGGCAGGGCTCCGTGTCACCACCCCTTCCCCCACTCCCCATCTTCACTCCCCACTCAGCAACTACTGAGAACCTTCTAAGCGCCAGCCAGGCCCTGGCGAGGGGACACTGTGAGCGGCCTGGCCCTGCCCGCCTGGAGCTGAAGATCAGACAGCGGGTAACAGGAGCAGAGCAGAGGCGAGCGCAGAGAGGGGGCTCTGCGGGCCGGGGTGTGCCCAGCTTCGGGGGTCGGCCCGGCATGCAGCGCAGGCCAGGGGGGGGAGATGTCCTCCCCCTCCCGCTGGAGGGCGTTTCCAGGACAACATGCTCAGGTTGTGTTTAGAAGGTAGCGGAGTGTAGGACTTGGAGGGCGGATGGTGGAGTTGGTGGAGCACGCATGGGCGTGGCGGGGCTGCTGCAGGGCGTGGGGGTCCAGGCGGGAGAGGACGCAGCTGGAACCTGGGGACCCTCCGGACTCAAGCTTAGAGGAGGAAAACGGATGGCCCCTCACGTCACGTGACTGGATGCCATCTGCCTCCCTGCGTGAGGGAGGGTCTTGTCTGTCCTGTGGGCAGCACGCACAAACCCAGCACAGGCTCAGTCCATCGCACATGGAATGTTCTGGGAGTGAATGGATGGATGAGTGAGTGAGTGAATGGATGACAGGTGAGAGGGAAAGGTGTGGAGTTCATGAATTTCACAGACGGGGAAATGGATGCTCTGTGTTGTGGGGCAGGGTGTCAGCTGGGGGAGCCGGTGACGACCCTGGGGTGGGGCACAGCCAGCAGCAGACCCAGGAGGGAGGCCGCAGGCTGCTGGCCCCAGCCCCCTCTCCTCCCGCCTCTCTCACAAATCCCTCTTTTCCCAACGTGTCATTTCCCCACACACCCACAGGCAGGAACACACACTGTCCCCATAAATAAATCTGGGCCACTTTTCAGCATCGTTTAACGTCCCAGGAAGGTGGGATCACGTGGCCGCCGGCAGCAGCCCATTAGCCGGCAGGCTGAAGCATATCATATTAAATTCCTCGGCCGGCGGGCCCGCGAGACCCTGTGCGGCTCGAAGCCGGCGCTGATTTATTAGAAGGCGATCCTGCTGCTCATTTCCCATAATGAACACGTCGCCCCGCCTCCTGCCAGGACCCCGTTCCCAAACCTCCGCCCGGAAACAGGAGTAGCCGGGTCTGGATCTCACTCCGGGCCTCCAGCTGGGAAGGAAGAGGGGGCGGTGTGGAAGGGAAATTATAGGGGGCAGGTTCTGGGCTGGGGGTGAACCTGGATGCTGTTTGCGGGGTCAGACTCAAGGCCTCACGCTGCCTTCTGCCCGGCCCTCTGCCCACTGCTCTCTGCCCTGGGTCTCCCCCATCACCTCTGGGGAGCCTCCAGCACCGGTGAGCCAGGTAGACCGGCCACAGCTGTGCCCAATGGGAGGCAACCCCACAAAGCGATACGAGCCACACCTGACAGGCCCACGTGCAGAAGCGCATCCACAGATACCCCCATTCCAGCGTGCAGGCTCTGCCTGCACACCACCCCCATCACAGCTAGTCTACCTGGGACCCACACGCACACACGTTCTCATACACACACGGTCACTTCTACGTTGTGAATTTCCAAGCAGCAGGTGAACTTTGTTATTAATTGCTGCCTTTATTGATCGGTGGTAAGTGTGTGTGTGTGTGTGTGTGTGTGTGTGTGTGTGTGGCCTTTCCTTTTTTGAACCTACTATGTGGCAAGCATACAAAGTTGCATAAACTTGGACCCAAATCCACATCGACGACCTGTCGACCCCTCTGCCGCAGAGGGAGGCCCAGCGCTGCGTGCTTTAGAATACCGCACCTGTTTTCCTCTGAGGTTGACTCCTTCCTGTTTCTGTGACTTCAACACTGCTGCCCCCCCCACCCCGCAAAAAAAATGGCTATCTCATGATTATAATAATTTACTTTCCTTGAGCTATTAGTTTAGGTGAGTGCATTCTCATTTACTTATTGTCCATTTCTATTCCTTCTTTGCAACGTGTTATTTCATATCCTTGCCTGTTTCACTGCTAGGATAATTGTTTAAGTCTTCAAATTTCCAATGATTTGTCTTTTGCGATATTCTCAGAGAATTCTTTAAGTTGATGTTCCAGAATGTATCACGACTGACTTTTTTGTTTGTTTTTTCCTGCCAAAAGCTTTATTGTTTCTTTTGGTCCCATGCATGGGAGAGGGCTTCGGGGTGGTTAAAGAACGGCTAGTAGTTTTGGGGAGAGGCTCAGGGAACAGCCAGACACCAGGGGATGCAGAGGGGCCCCTCAAAGGCCTGGGGCTCCAGAGGCTCCTCCTCATGCTGGAGGGTGAGCCTGGGAAGAGAGACTCGCCCCCCCAGCCCCGGGCCGGCCGCCTGCGGAGGGGTCAGGTGTGGCCCATCTTCCTGATGAGTTTCCCCTCCTCACCCCGGAAGTGGTTCTCCGGGAGGTCGCAGAGCTGAGGGTCTGCGCGGGGAGAGCCCAGGCCGGCAGCTCCAGAAGGGCCCGGGCCGGCTCCTCTCCACGGCCAGGGGGCCAGGCTGCGTGCTGCCCGCTCCTCTGGGGAGGCCTCGGCCCCTCCTGGAGGAGGACGCGGCCACGCGCTGGTTTTGCATCTTTAAGAGCCGCTGGGCGCCCTCAGCTTCTTCTCCACCATCTCCCAGAAGAGGTGACCCGCGCCCCAAGACCGCATGCCACAGATGGAAGAGCAGCCCCCGGAGAGGTAGGTGTGCGCGGCCCAGAGGCAGGCTGGCCAGGGGGTTGACCGCAGCCTCCACCCGTCTCGGTGGAATAATTCTGACGGATTTGGGGGCTCATGGCGGTTCGGCAATAAGGAGTTAAGGTAGAAAAAGACGCGGTGTGTTGGGGTCCCGGAGGTGGTTCTGCAGGTGGTGACTGGCTAAGATGCGGGAGAGTGGCCGGAGGCTGAGGAAGGGGCGTCCCCCGGTCTGTCCCGTCCAAACACGTTTGAAGAAAGAGACAGGTCCGGAACCGCCGAAGGCACTATCCATAACTGACTTTTAAGCCCCACGGAGTTTTTGGTTCTTATCAGCGATATTCTTTTAAAAAATACATATTTTTATTGATTTTTAGAGAGGAAGAGAGAGAGAGAAACAGAGCAACATAGATGTGAGAGCAGGACATTGATTGGCTGCCTTCTGCACGCCCCCTACCAGGGATCGAGCTTCTAACAACCCGGCATGTGCCCTGACCCGGAATTGAACCGCATCCATCTGGATAGGCGGCCGCAGACCTGGCCGGCTAAGGCCGGGCGCACCCCGGGAGCAACACAAGGCCCTTGGGGGTCCCGGTTGGCCAGCTCAGTCTGCGCCTGCGCCCTGCCCCCCCTCAGGGCAGGTGGGGCAGCTCACGTCTCCCCCTTCAGGTTGCTTCTCCTCTGGTCAGCCTACACCTGTTCCTCCTGCCTGGCTTGATGCGGGACTCACCAGGATACTTGTTAAACTTCAGAGTCCGTGGGGCTAAGGCATAGGAGCAAACTCACATGTTATGAAACACACCTATTCATGTGCACATGCCTATGTGTGGGTGTATACTTGAATTGTAGGTCTCTGTGTATGCGGATATACATTTACCTCCTAACTGTCTGCTGAAAAGGTGAAGAAGAAAGGGCACTGCAGTCGCTCAGATCTAGCTTTGTAATTTCATCCCCCAGGGCTTTTCAGGGACGTGACTAATTCCGTAGTTGGGCCACGGCGAGTACAAGGGGAGCTGAGACATCTCGTCGTGCCAGAAAGTCAGGAAATGATGGAAAACAACGCTGGGGACATGTCGCTAGGACGTGGGCACCGGTTAGAAGGGGCTCCCTGTGGCCAAATCTCGGACTATTTGAGCACCAATGTAATTAAGTAGGGCAATGAATTATAAAGCCTTAATAATAAAGACTTTATGAGTCCATACCGATCATAAGACAAAAGCAAGTGCATGGGGAGAAGGGAGGAGGACCTTGGCTGGGCGGAGTGGCGAAGTGGAAAGAGCTCTGGAATTGACACATCTTTTGCAGCCTCCCAGTAAGGACTGGATCAACCGAGAACCATTATTAGCCGAGCCGGTTTGCTCAGTGCAGAGTGTCAGCCTGCAGGCTGAAGGGCACTTACCTTGGTTGCAGGCTTGATCCCTGGCTCTGGTTAGGGCACGTGTAGGAGACAAGCAATCAATGTTTCTGTCTCTCCCCTTCCTTCCACTCTCTCTGAAAATCCATGGAAAAAGATCCTCAGGTGAGGATTACCAATGAGCCCAAAAAAGAATCATTAATAGTTGCTAGATGTCTAGGAGGACATTTTTTAAAAATATATATTTTATTTATTTTTTACAGAGAGGAATAGAAAGTTAGAAACATTGATGAGAGAGAAACACCGATCAGCTGCCTCCTGCACACCTCTTACTGGGGATGTACCCACAATCAAGGTACATGCCCTTGACCGGAATCGAATCTGGGACCCTTCAGTCCACAGACCGATGCTCTATCCACTGATCCTGCTCCTCGCCCTGAGGACATTTTTATAAGGAGCAGGATTTTGTGTAGTTTCAAAAGGTCTCCTCACAAATTGCTCATTAGTTGTAAGCAAGGCAAAAAACAAAACTCAGTACCGTATTTTCCAGCATATAAAACGACTTTTTAATCCAGGAAAATCTTCTCAAAAGTTGGGGGTTGTCTTATATGCCGGGTGTCATCTTATAGGGCGAGTATATCCCAAACTATATTTTAATTGGAAAAATTGGGGGTCGTCTTATATGCCCAGTCGTCTTATACGCTGGAAAATACAGTAATTATACAATGGCGACATTAGTCCATGCCTTAGGCAGGAGATCAAGATTAACATCACCTGCGAGGGACAGATGGGCAGCACAAAGACCATGTATGTGTGTGTGTGGCATGTGGCGTTATATGCTCACCTGTAGCTTTGTGGCAATAAGGATGCAGCCCCGTAGCCTATGGTTCTGTGGCCCTGGCGGGCACTGCCTAGTTTTGACCGGGGCCAGAGAAAAACATACCATCGCGCTGAGAGGCCTCAGCATAACTTCACTGTGTCTTATGGGATTCCCGCACCAAGACTCCTCACCGGGGATTCTCAGGAACATCTGTCCCTCTTCCCTTTCTGGGGACATCGTTCCCCAACATTTCACTCTGGCTCATGTCCCCGGCTACCCCTGCCTTTCTCTGGGCTCCAGGCTGAGGCCAGCTCTGATGAGCCCAGCTCTGGCCGAGCTGGGGAACTCGATGCTGCGCCCTGGAGGGGTCTTTCCATCCATTCTGGGTTCTTTCATCCTGGACTCCCGAGCTTCCTTCCGCTCTGGAAAATGCCCTTTTATTAGTCCTTGGTCTCTTTATCTCTCACCCTTTTCTCCCTCCGGGGATTCCTGATAGCTGGACCTTGGACAGCCTGGATTGAGGTTCCAGTTTTTGTTTTTTTTGTTTTTTCCCTCTTCTCCTCTCTACCTGTACATTTTGCTCTGCTTTCTAGGTCTCAACTTGGTATCCCAGCTCTTCTATCAGATGTTTTATTTTTATTAAAAAGTCTAATAGCCGAAACCGGTTTGGCTCAGTGGATAGAGCATCAGTCTGCGGACTGAAAGGTCCTGCGTTCGATTCCAGTCAAGGGCATGTATCCTGGTTGCGGGCACATCCCCAGTAGGGGGCGTGCAGGAGGCGGCTGATCAGTGTCTCTCTCTCACCATGTTTCTAACTCTCTATCCTCTCCCTTCCTCTCTGTAAAAAATCAATAAAAAATATTTAAAAAGTAAATAAAAATAAAAAGTCTAATAGGAGTTCCTTCTTGATCTTGATTTCTATTTCATAGCATCCTGTTCTTATCTCCCTGAGGATGTTACAGTTCAGAGTTTTGTGTTTTGTTTTTCTTTTTTTTTAAATGATCTTCTCTTTCCTGTATTGTCTCTATTTCCTGTCTCCCTTCTTGGGCTGGTTGATCTGGCTTTCCCTTTCATGCTGCAAGTTTTCTTTTGAGCCGTTACATTTGCAAACAGGAGGTTTTGTTGCCATTGTGGAGCAGAGGCCTGGGGAAATTCTCATCTAGTGTCCATTATTCATCGGGCTCTTTCCTCAGCTGTCTGGGCGGGGAGGGGTCCTGTCTTCTTGAGCTTTCGCCGGTGTGTATACATGCTCACAGGGCATGGCCATTGGCAGGGGCGATTCTGGGATGCTGAGACCGATGCACTCTTTGCATTTGGGGGATATCTGCAGGTCTTTCCCCTAAAGCCAGTTTTTCCAAACAAGAATGTTCCACTCAGTTACTGGGGGAAAGATGCCTAGCTCTGGGCATTCTGGGAGCAGAGAAGGCTCTCATGGGGTGGGCACAACTGAGGGAAGCAAACGAAAGCTCACCTTATGCCTCCCACCTGCTGTCCCCCCACACCTCACAGAATCCTCTGCTTTACCTCATGTCCCCATGTCAGGAGCATAACTGTTCAATTCCTTCAGAGAAAAATGTCCAGGTCCTCACAAGGAGTTGGGAGGTAAAGAAGTTTACTGGCTGGCAGAGCAGGAGGAGGTGGCTAGGGTCCGGGCATCCCATTTCCAACCTGGTGCCCTGGCTGTGCCTTGCATCAGGCTGGCCTCTGGCCCCTGAGCCTCTTGACCAGCTTCCATCTGTTCTCTTATTGACTAAGTAGAGGCCCGTTGCACAAAGATTCATGCAAGAATAGGCCTTCCTTCCCCTGGCTTTGCTCCCTGTGCCTGGGAGCCTGCAAGTCCTTGCTCCCAGCGGAGCACCACTCTTGTAGCTCCCTCCCCCTTTTTTTCTCCCCCTCATAGTAGGTGTCCAGCCCCACCCGGCCACTTCACACCTGCATATGCAAATTAATCTGCCATCTTTGTTTGGGTTAATTTGCATACTCACTCCTGATTGGCTGGTGGGTGTTCCAGAGGTACAGTCAATTTTGCATACTTCTCTTTTCTTAGTGTAGAAGATATCTCCTTCCATGTTAATTTTGGCCACTTTGAAGAAGTATCTATTTAGGTCCTTTGCCCATTTATTAATTGGATTGTTTCTCTTCCTTTTGTTTCATTATACTAGTTCCTTATATATTTTAGATATTAACCCTTTATTAGATGTATCATTGCCAAATATGTTCTCCCATACAGTGGGCTCCCTTTTTGTTTTGTTGATGGTTTCTTTTGCTGTGCAGAAGCTTTTTACTTTGATGTACTAATAGTTCCATTTGTTTACTTTCTCCATACTTTCCTTTGTCCTAGGAGATGTATCTATAAACATATTGCTATGAGAGATGTCTGAGATTTTGCTGCCTACAGTTTCTTCTAGAATTTTTATGGTTTCCCAACTTACATTTAAGTCTTTTATCCATTTTAAGTTTATATTTTTGTGTATGATGTAAACTTGTGGTCTAGTTTCATTTATTTGCTTGTACCTGTCCAATTTTCCCAGCAACCATTTATTGAAGAGACTGTCTTGACTCCATTGTATACTCTTGCCTCCTTGGTCAAATATTATTTGAGCATAATGGCTTGGGTCCATTTCTGAGGTTTCTGTTCTGTTCCATTGATCTATATGCTTGTTCTTGTACCAGTACCAGGCTGTTTTGATTATGGTGGCTTTGTAATATAATTTGATATCTGGTATTGTAATTTTTCCAACTTTGTTTTTCTTTCTCAAGATTGCTGCAGCTATTTGGGGTCCTTTTTGATTCCATATAAATTTTTAAAATATTTGTTGTAGATCTGTGAAATATGCTCTTGGTATTTTAATAGGGATTGAATTGAATCTATAGTTTGCCTTGGATAGTATGGGCACTTTAATGATGTTAATTCTACCAATCCATGAACATGGTATATTTTGCTACTTGTTTATATTTTCCTTTATCTCTTTTTCAACATTCTGTAGTTTTCTGAGTACAAGTCTTTTACCTCTTTGGTTAAGCTTATTTTTTTTAATTTAATAAATCTTTATTGTTTAGATTATAATTGTTCCTCTTTCCCTCCCCCCATAACTCCCCTCCACCCGGTTCCCAACCCACCCTCTGCCCTTACCTCCCCATACTGTCCTCATCCATAGGTGTATGATTTTTGTCCAATCTCTTTCTGCACCCCCACATCTTTGCCCCCCAAGAACTGTCAGTCCACTCCGTTTCTATGCCCCTGATTCTATTATGTTCACCAGTTTATTCTGTTCATCAGATTTTTGATTCACTTGAGTTTTAGATTCACTTGTTCATAGATATGTATTTATTGTTCATAATTTTTATCTTTATCTTTTTCTTCTTCTTCCTCTTCTTAAAAAATACCTTACAGCATTTCATATAATACTGGTTTGGTGATGATGAACTCCTTTAGCTTTTTCTTATCTGTGAAGCTCTTTATCTGACCTTCAATTCTGAATGATAGCTTTGCTGGGTAGAGTAATCTTGGTTGTAGGTTCTTGCTATTCATCACGTTGAATATTTCTTGCCATTCCCATCTGGTCTGCATAGTTTCTGTTGAGAAATCAGCTGACAGTTGGATGAGTGCTCCCTTGTAGCAATTCACTGTTTTTATCTTGCTGCTTTTAATATTCTCTCTTTGTCTTTTGCTCTTGGCATTTTAATTATGATGTGTATTGGTGTGGTCCTCTTTGGATTCCTTTTGTTTGGGGTTCTGTGCGCTTCCTGGACTTGTAAGTCTATTTCTTTCACCAGGTGGGGGAAGTTTTCAGTCATTATTTCTTCAAATAGGTTTTCAGTATCTTGCTCTCTCTCTTCTTATGGCACCCCCATAATTCTGATGTTGGTATGCTTGAGGTTGTCCCAGAGGCTCCTTACACTATCTTCACATTTTTGGATTATTTTTTCTTTTTGCTTTTCTGGTTGAGTGTTTTTTGCTTCTTTGTATTTCAGATCTTTGACTTGATTCTTGCAGTCCTCTAGTATGCTGTTAGTTCTCTGTATAATATTTTTTATTTCAGTCAGTGTATAATTTCTAGTTGGTCCTTTTTCATCTCCTTGAGGGTCTCACTAAATTTATCAGTCTTTTCTAGGAAATTCTTGAAAAACCTTATAACCATGGTTTTGAACTCTATATCCAGGTGTTTGTTTTCCTCCATTTCTTTCATTTGTGACCTGTTTCTTTGTCTCCACATTTTCACTGCTTCCCTGAGTTGATAGAGTAGCTTTGTGTGCTAGGTGTCCTATAGGGCCCAGTGGCTCAGCCTCCCCAGTTACCTGCAGTGGACACTCCTGCTACACCCCTTTGTGGACTGTACACTAAGCTTTATTATAGTTAAGTCTTGATTGTTGTTGGTATCACTGGGAGGAATTAACCTCCAGGCCACTTGGCTGTGAGGATCAGCTATGTCTTTGCTAGAACTTCTGTGCTGGAGACACCCTTATGAGACAAGACTTGAAAAATTGCAAAAGCCTCTGTGCTCAGCTTGGATGGGGCGGAGCTTCAGGTCAGAGCAGACAGCCTTGGCTTCCTGTCAGCCCTTCCCTATGAGGTCCCTGGGTCTCAGTGTCCCTTGGTAATAGCTGCAAACACCTCTGAGAGAAAGCCACTCTTGAGTTCTGCCCGCTGCCAGACAATCCAGTTTCTCCCCAAATGAGTCTGGGTTCCCAGAAACTTGCCCAGAACTGGAGTTCAGTACAGTTGGGAGCTTGTGTCTCCCTCCCACTTTAGAAAGACAGCCGCACACTCAGCTGCCAGTGCACTCAGCAATCAGTCCTCTCTGCACGCATGTGCCTCCAAACTTCTACCTTCCACAGCTCCTCTGAGTTTCTGTGTACTTTCCCTTTTCCTGACAGTCCAAATTCCCTCGAAAGAGTCTGGGTTCCCAGAGTTTCTTCCAGGACTGGAGTTCAGTGCAGTTGGGAGCTTCTGTCTCCCTCCCACTTTAGAAAGCCAGCCGTGTACTCAACCACCCGTGCACTCAGCTGCCAGTCCTCTTTGTGCATGTGTCTCCATACCTCAGCCTTTTGCAGCTCCTCTGAGTCTCAATGTGCTTTCCTTTGTTCTTCTAGTTGTAGAATTTCCACTCAGCCAGCTTTTCTGGATGGTGTCTGTTTTGTCTATTAGTTGTAGTTTGATATTATTGTATGAGGCAGTAGTTTAGGTGTTTACCTGTGCTGCCATTTTGGTTTCTCCTCCTTTTTGGTTAAGTTTATTCCTAAGTATCTTAACGTTTTTGTTGCAGTGGTTAATGGGATTGTTTGTTTAGTTTCTCTTTCTGAGAATTTATTATTGGTGTATAAAAAAAGCCATTGATTTTTGGGTGTTGATTTTGTATCCTGCTACCTTATCAAACTCATTTATTAAATCTCGTAGGTTTTTGGTGGAGTCTTTAGAGTTTTCCCTGTACAATATCATGTCATCTGTGAATAATGAGTGTTTACTTCCTCTTTTCCAATTTGGATGCCTTTTATTTCTTCTTGTCTGTGGCTAGGACTTCTAGTACTATCTATAATAATAAAAGCATAATATGCTAATTAGACTGGACAGCTGAATGACCTTCTGGACATCCTTCTGGACAAAGCCATGGTGGCAGGGGCTGAGGCAGAGACACTTAGGGATGATCAGGCATGCAGGCAAGCAGTTAGGAGTGATCAGGCAGGCAGGCAGGTGTGTAGTTAGAGGCAATTAGGCAGGCAAGCAATTAGGGACATCAGGCAGGCAGAAGTGGTTAGGGTTGATGAGGCAGGCAGGCAGAGGGGTTAGGGACAATCAGGAAGGCAGGCAGAGTTGGTTAGGGGCGATGAGGCAGGCACAGGGGTGGTTAAGGGTATTGAGGCAGACAGGCAGAGTGGTTAGGAGCAGTCAGACAGACAGGCAAGGGGTTAGGAGTGATGAGGCAGGCAGGCAAGAGTGTAGTTAGGGGGAATGAGGCAGGCAGGCAGACAGGTGGGCGGTTAGGAGCCAGCACTCCCAGATTGGGAGAGGGATGTCTGACTGCCAGTTTAGGGATCCCTGTGTGATCAGGCCTAAATCAGCAGTCAGATATCCCCGGATGGGTCCGGGATTGTGAGAGGGTGCAGGCCTGGCTAAGGGACCACCTGCCCCATGCACGAATTTTGTGCACCGGGCCTCTATTGTTGAATAATAGTGGTGAAATAGAACATCCCTGTCTTGTTCCTGTCCTTAGGAGAAATGGTTTCAGTTTTTGCCCATTGAGTATGATGTTGGCTATAGGTTTGTCATATATGGCCTTTATCTTGGAGATATGCTACCTCTATTCCCACTTTGCTGATAGCTTTTATCAAAAATGGGTCTTGGATTGCCCTGGCTGACTTGGCACTATGGATGCGTCAGCCTGTGGAGTGAAGGGTCCCAGGTTCGATTCTGGTCAAGGGACATGCCTGGCTTGTGGGCTCAATCCCCAGTGGGGAAGAGGGGTGTGCAGGAGGCAGCTGATCAATGATTCTCTCTCATCATTAATGTTTCTCTCTCTCTCTCTCCTTCTCTCTTTCTCTATGAAATCAATTAAAACTATATATGTTTTTAATTGTTTAAAAAAACGGGTGGTGGATTATTTTCTGCATCTATTGATATGATCATGTGATTTTCGTCTTTCAATTTGTTTATGTGATGTATCACGTTTATTGATTTGCATTCCTGGAATATATCTCACTTGGTCATGGTGTATGATCTTTTTAATATATTGCTGGATCTGATTTGCTAATATTTTGTTGAGGATTTTTGCATCTATGTTCATTAGGGATATTGGCCTGTAATTCTCTTTCTTTGTGATGTCTTTATCTGGTTTTGGAATTAGGATAATGCTGGCCTCATAAAAAGATGTTGACAGTGACCCTTCCTCTTGGATTTTTTGGGGATAGGTGTTAGTTCTTCTTTGAATGTTTGATAAAACTGCCCTGTGAAGCCATCCAGACGCGGGCTTCTGTTTGCTGGAAGGGTTTTTTTATTACTATTATTATTTTATTACTGCTTCTATTTCATCAGTTGTTATTGGCCTATTCAGGTTTTCTGATTCTTCCTGATTCAGTTTTGGGAGATTGTGTTTTTCTAGGAATTTGTCCATTTCACCCCCATTGTCCAGCTCGTTGGCAGAGAGTTGTTCATCAATTTTACTTATCTTTTCAGAGAAGCAGCTCTTGGTTTTATTGATCTGTTGTATTGCTTTTTCAGTCTCTGTGTCATTTATTTCTGCTCTAATCTTTATTATTTCCTTCCTTGTACTTACTCTGGGCTTTTCTTGTGGTTCTCTTTCTAATTTTTTATATATATATCTTTATTGATTTCAGAGAGGAAGGAAGAGGGAGAGATAGAAACATCAATGATGAGAGGAAATCATTGATTGGCTACCTCTGGCATGCCCCTTACTGGGGATTGAGTCTGCAACTTGGGTATGTGCCCTTGGCTGGAGCCAAACTGGCTAGGGCTCTTTCTAATTCGCTAAGTAGTAGGGTTATATAGTTCATTATTACTTTTCTTATTTTTGAGGTAGGCCTGCAGTGCTATGAACTTCCTCTCAGGACTGCTTTTGCTGTGTTCCAGAGGTTTTCCCCTTGAATTCTCCGTTTTGTGGCGCCGCCCCAGCAGAGCGAGGGCAGGCCCTGATTGTGGGGACTGGGGGCAGGAGTACAGAGCACTGAGGGGGCCCATGGTTTTGGCGATGAGGTGGTGGTGCGCTGGGGAAAGAACAGGGGGCAGAGAGGGCAGGTTCCTGGAGGCAGTTCCGTCTAAAGAAGGGGAGGGAAGAGAACCCATCGGAGCAGGTAGAAACCCAGCGCGTGGAGAACATAGGCTGAGGGTTAGGAATAATGAAGGTAGGAAGGGCTGAGAGGGTAGGGCCTGGCGGGCACCTGCCTCGGGAAGAGGATCACCTCCTTTCCTGTTTGCTTTCACACCCCTGGTGTGGCGAAAGGAGCAAGCTGAGCGGGGAAGGCAGGCAGGCGCCCACAGGGACAAGGAGCTGGGGGCTTCTGTTCTGAGTTCTCAGCTGCCCAGAGAGCAGGGGCCATTGGTGGACCCAGGACTGATGTGGTCAGAGCATCTGGTCAGAAGAGGGGCTGAGGGGGGAGACACAGGGCTAAGCGTGGAGGGGAAGCAGAGGAAAGAGGCCTGTTAATGTGGGAGATAACAGGGAGGCTGTGACAGAGGAGACGAGGGTGAGGGCCTGAGAGGCCAGGTGCTGAGCAGGTGGCTGAGGTCACCAGACTGACGGGGCAGGGCACAGTTGGGTGGCAGTGTGAGGAGGGGCAGGGGGCTGGAGATGTCTTCATTGCTAAGCCTTGAGGAGCACGGCTCCATGGGAGAACAGGATGCAGTGCCTGTTCTGCATCCTGGGCCCAGAGACCCAAGCTCCTGCCCACCATGTCCCGCAAGTGGGGGCGCAGGCTGAATAGCTACAGAGCAGCCTAGAGCTGAGGAAAACCGGCCCCAGCTGTGGGGGGGTGCCCCTTCCCTGTCTGCAGCGCCTGGTCCTCAGCTGGGTGTCTCCGCCGCCTCCTCGGGAAGGGCGAGGAAGAGGCTTAAGATGTCTTCATTGCTCAGCCTTGAGGAGCATGACTCCGTGGGAGAACAGGATGCAGCGCCCCCGCCGCCCCAATAGATCCACAGGGTTAGGAGCTACCCCAGGCTCAGACAAGGGGCTCTGGGGGTCAGGCTGGTGAGGGTGGACAGCAGCCAGCCCTGAGGCCTGTGGAAATGCAGTGCAGCTGGGGCCCACAGCCCTGGCAGGAGCCGGACACCGGTGCAGGGACTCTGCAGAACCTTGGCCCGTGTGCCATGCTGAGGTGGGCAGGAGCTGGGCATGGACTTGCCCCCTCTGAGCCAGTCTCACCTCATGTGCAAAGGGGATGATGCACTGACCCTAAGTGTAATTGCCTGGTGCCTGGGACCTGCTGAGTGGGACCCAGGGCTGCCACGTCCTCTGAGCACAGGTGCAGCTGAAGGGGTTTGGGGACCAGTTTGTTCACAGTGGAGGCTTTGGGTTTGGTCTTGCAGGTGGGAGGCGTGGGCGAGCCTCATGAGTTGGAACCTTCCAGACATCGGAAGGTTGGGTTCCGTCCAACTTTGCCATGAGTTCCTTGACCCTGGGCCAACCTCTTCCCCTGGATGGGCCTGGCCCCTCCTGGAGGCCGACTTCAGCAGGTGGGACAGCATCTGAAGCAGAGCTGGGCAGGAGCTGGTGTCTGCTGCAGGGAAAGTGGGGGCCCTTCTCCCAGGAGACCCTGGGACCAGCGAAGACCTCACTTCCAAGTGGCTGAGCCATGGGGCGGGGAGGTGTGTGTGTGTGTGTGTGTGTGTGTGTGTGTGTGAGGCTTACAGCCCACCTGCTCATGCCTGGAAGAGGGGACAATGCTGGCTCACTCAGTGCGCCGAGGCCACCACTGCCATTGGCTTGAGGGGTCTTCCCTGTGTGCAGAACCCCTTAGCAAAGGGCAACATCATCAGCCCATGACTCAAGGGTCACCCCCAGAAAATCCTCCCAAGACCCAGCTGAAGGGAGAGGCGAGCCAGGCTTAAAATAGCTAAATAAATCTTTAATATTTCTAATTGCAAATGTACAGAAATTGCACAGCCACACAGTCTTAGAACACCAACAACTTTCTCTGTACATTATTACATAGTTAAAAGTCACAGCTGGAGAGGCTCCGGCCGAGACTCCACGTTTGCAGTTTTGTCCTTTTCACATACTTACAAAAGGGGGGCAGGGAGGTGTGGGGCCGGGTGGCTTGGGGGACCGAGTGTAGAAAAGAAGGGGGGGGCTGTTTCCCTGGACAGTCTGCCTTCCGCAGGCAGACGGCTGGGAGGAAGAGGTGCATCCCAGCAGATGCTCTACGGGGCAGGGGAGAGCTGGCCTCGGGGCCCCACCCCCTTTACTGGGCAGTTGGAAAAAGTCTTCGCTTATAGGAAGTTTGGCAGTTTCCTTCGCCCTAAACATACAGGTTCAGCAAAAAGAAAAAAAAAGTCAGGCCTCTGTGTTGGCAAAGGAGGGGAGAGGCTCTCCCGTGGGGTCTGGGCTGGAACCGAGGTCCCCCCTCCTCCCCTCCCTGGGGGCCCGCTGTCTGCAGGCCGTCCAGCACCACGACGCGGGTTGTGTGTGGCCCAGCCAGGGCGCGTGTGCCCATCACCCCCACCCGGACAGCACACTGCAAAGCAAACCAACGAATGCCACGGGCAGAGGGGGGAAACCCCAGCACCCAAATCCCAAACTTCTTCCTCCTGCCCAATACTGTTCTCTAGATTAAAATATAAAAGACCGACCGTCGGAGAGCAGCGGTCCCGGGCGGCCCGCGGCAGCACCAGGACTAGAGGACTATGTACAACCATTAGGTGAAATAGTTACATTACAGTCAAACACCAAGAACATTTACAAAAAGGGTCAGACTTGCAATTCAGATAAAAACTGTGGGGTCTGTACACGTTTACAGTTTTTGCACTAGGTAAAGAAGGTTTTGGCCTGAGAGCGCCCGCCCGCCCGCCCGCCCCGCCGAGGGCCGCCAGCACCGGCGGCCGCGCTGGCCTCCTGTCGGGCCCTGGGAACCTCCCTGTATTGCTAAGAGGTGCTCAGTCCAAGGTCGTTCTACGAGGCATTCGGTGGGAGGAGAGTCAGGTGGGGGCGGGGGAGGCCTCGCTGGGCTGTGGGGAGGACGAAACGGAACCAGAGGACATGATGGGGGCCAGGCCCTGCCTGTGAGACCAGGAGGGGGAGCGGGGCGGCGGCCCCCACGGCCTGCCTTCCTGAGGTCTGTGCCCCTGGGGCGGCGCCTGTCTCCAGCCTGACTGCAGGTTGTGTCTCAGAGCCCCTTCCCTGAGCGTGGTCCCGGCCGGGGTTCCGTGTGGCCGGGGCCGCCCCTCCCCCTCTCGCCCTCGCAGTGGGGCGCCCCATCTCCAGGCCCTGGGGCGGGAAGGGCTCAGCACTCTTTCCCAGGGTCTCCTCGCTTCCTGAGGCTGAGGGAGGGCTGGCGCTGGCTCAGCCGTCTCTGCGGGGCAAAGGCCCGGGGCTGGGGCCGGGAACAGGGAGGGGCCCGGAGACCCACGCTCCCTGCCCGCCTGGGTCCCGCAAGTGGGGGCGGCAGGCTGAATAGCTACAGAGCAGCCTAGAGCTGGGGAGAACCGGCCCCAGCTGTGGGGGTGCCCCTTCCCTGTCTGCAGCGCCTGGTCCTTGGCCGGGGCCCCGGGAAGGGAGAGGAGGAGGCGGCCGCACACACGGGCCGGTGCAGGCCGCTGCTGTCTCGGAGAGGGAGCAAGGCTAACATCCGCCAGGGCCGCTATTTCCCATGCAGTGCGCACGCTCAATTTAAAAGGCCCCTGTGTTCCAGCAAGCGAGCAAGCGGGCTTTTGTTTCTAATGCATACTGTGAAAGGAAAAGAAATCACAGTTATCCGCCTGCTCAGGGTGGTGGGCATCAGAGTCTTTAACCCTCGACGAGGAAGGATCGGCCTTAGTGGCCACTCCCTGCAGGGCCACAGGAGGGCGGGCAGTGCCCCGGGGCCAACTCTGCCCGGGTCTTTGGCTTCGGGAGCCCCAGACATGGGCCCACGGGCTCTGATGCGGGGCCCAGGCCCACAGGGGCGAGGGGCCAGAGGACAGAGACGGCGCCTCACGGGGTCTTTTTGGCAGAATAAGGAGGGAGGGAGGAAGGAGAAGGCGGGAATGTGGGGGCAGGTCTGGGTGAATCCTCGGTTCCTCACAGCTGGGCCCCCACAGGCTGCATGCAGTGGCAGGTGCTCAGAGCCGGGCAGGGGACACGGACCTCAGGCAGCTCCATCCTCCCCGCCTGCCCACTGGCCTGCCCGCTCCTGACACGGAAGGGCAGCGCCCACAGGGAGGGGCCCGGTTCTTTACTGCCCACCGCTCGGGGCAGCTCCCTCCCGGGGAGCTGGGGGCACATGCACCGGGCCCGGTCCAGAAGGAACGGTGACACACACCACATTCGGTGACCAACAGAGACATGTTGTGGCCGCCCCCGCGCCCGCCAGGCTGTCCCGCTCCCCGCGTGCAGTCTCTTCGGCCGGAACCCCACACACTTCTCGGGCGGAAGAGAGGGGGGGCTCCCGCCACGTCGGTCTCTCTGGGCTCCCTCTGTGGCCGCCTCCGGGGCCGTGGGCGGGGGGCACGAGAGACGAGCCTCGGCCTCTTGCCTGCCCCGCGCCGGGGCTGCAACTGTGGGGTGCTCCTCCCCAGGCCGAGGCCCGGCCCGGGGCCACCACAGTCCTCCCTCTCCTCGGGCAGGTTAACAATTGCTGCTGTTTCTGAACTCGCCGTTCTCGGTTATCTGCAATTTGGTGGGGTTGGTGGGGGAGATGCCGTTACGGGCCTGCATGCTGTACCTCTCTTTCAGCTGTGTCAGGGCGCTCATGAGGCGGGCGTTGGCGGCGTCCAGGGAGGCGATGCGCTTCTCCTGTGGACAAAGAGGGCGTGAGATGGGGGCACGGAGGGGAAGGGCCTCCCTGGGGCTGTGTGCGCCTGGAGCAACGTGGCCAGGCGGAGAGGCGCGTGGAGCGGTGGGCGAGGGTGGCCTTGCCATCATGAGCCACGGCCTCCTGGAGTCTGCCTGCCTCTCATCCCCGAGAGAGCAGCTCTAGTGCTATCCGTCAGTCACCTGAGGCCCGGAGGGCAGGGGCCCTGTGCCCATGCATGGCATGCAGAGGCCACAGCTCCCGGTCCTGGTGCAGTTCACAGTCTGCAAGGACTGGCCCTTTTTCTGGGCTCTGGAGAGGAAGAGGGAACAGGCCCGGGGGAAGGAGGCCAAAAGCCCCTCAATGTCTCTCCTCTCAGTGCAGCTGGAAAGCCTCCGCTCTGAACAGAGCCCCTCCCACGCCCTGTGCCACCCCCAGACTTCCCCGTTCACCTCCCAATCGAACACTCTCCGGTTTGCACCCCTGGTGACAGGCAGGGCGCCTACCACGTTGCCCCAGGAGGGGAGGAGTTGCCCTGCCCCTTCCATAACCTGACCTAGTGAGCTTGTGGTCCACTGAGACCCTCAAGTCTGACTTCCCAGGGCAGGGACCCTGTCCTCCTGTCCCTCTGCAGCTCCTGCAGAGGGGTCTGACCAAGGATATGGAGAAGCCAAAGTCACCTCCCTTCTCCTAGGTCCTTTCCCACCTGTGGCCGACCAAAAGCCAGAGCCCCCCACCTGGGCATCGATGATCTTCTGTTTGGAGTCCACAGCTGCTTGCATCTCTGCGTGGTCCTTCTTCAGCTCCTCCTCCACTGACATCAACCTGTGACCAGAGGTAAGGACAGTCAGCGCTTGAGGGAGCCGATGACACATTTGCCAGGGACAGAGGCCTCCGGCTGGCCCCTAGCCACATCATGGGCTGGATCGACTCCTTCCTGACACTTTGCCCCCAATTCTGTTCCCAATTCCCCAGAAGCCCCTGGGGCTGGCCCCTTTCTTCCAGGAGGGTGGAAGTGGGTGCTCGGTCCCCCCATCCTCCAGAGCCTGGCAGGTGGGATAAAGCCGTGGGAACGCCGTTTGGGGGGAAGACGGAGACCCTGGAGGGTCTAGAGCTCTCTCCTCCCGCTGCATTCATGGAGCTGTGCTAGGAGTCTGGTAGCGAGATGAGTGAAGTGCAGTCTTTCACCTCAAGGCACGCGAAGGCAGACAGAGACAGTAGCCACGCCCTGCGCGGGAAGCTGGGGGGCCATGGGCCAGAGCGGGAAGGCGCTAACTGTCCTGAAGAGTGGGGACCGGGCACACACTGAGCGGGAACCTGAAGGACAGCGAGGTCTGCGGGTGGGAAACCAGCAGAGGAGACGGGAGGAAGGCCGCCGGCAGAGGCTCAGAGCTAAGGCAGGGCTGGGCCTGTCACCAGCCGCTCCTTTCCGGAGACCCTTCCGGCTTCAGCCTGCTGCTGGTGGAGATTGCAGGAAAGTGGCTGGTCTCTCCCACAACTGTCAATCACTCTCCGTCACGCCTACCTCCCAACTCCCTTCCTCTGGCTCCTGAAGCCCACTCTCTCTGGTCTCCCTGCCGGCTCCCAGGCCACCGCTGGCAGATGCCATGTCCTGTCTGCCCCTAGGATGTCAGGCCTCCGCTTCCTCTCCATTCTTCTCGCTCTACAAACACTCCTCAGATGAGCTCATCCGCTCCCACGCTTCCTCCCGGCCCAGCCGCGGTCCCCCTCCCCTGGTGAGCACTAGCTCCCAGCACAGTGGGTGCCCAGGGAGGCCGACAGTGCTGGGCAGGCACCACACAGGTTGTCAGGAGAAGTCAATGGGTCGGGAGCACTAGTCAGGAGAAAGAAGTGTGGGGCCACGTCAACCGGTGGGGGAGGTCCTGTCACAGGAAGGCAGTCATGGAACAAAGCCCACCAGAAGGGGGGAGGGGGAAGAAAGGCAAGAGATGGCATCACCAGAAGGAAATTACACGGGGGGAGACTTCTGTTTCTAGCTACGGTGGAGTAACAGGGACTAGATTTATCCTCCTGCCACAAAAAATAAAAACTATAAAACCAGATAAAATTTCTTAAAGTTTTCTAGATACTAAGTAACTGGCAGCACAGTCCAGTGCCCCCTCCAAGAAAGGAACATGAAGGGTGAGCCCTGTCCAGCGCCTGGAGTGTCCAAGCCAAACAAAAGGAGGGAGCGACCCCAGAATGGAGGCGACCCAGGGAGATGGGGCACTGGGATTCACAGGACAGTGAGGACAGGAGGAAGATGCAGAGAGAGGGCCATCTGTCTCCTGAGGGGTCCCTGGCTGAGGAGGGTCTGCATGCCTGTGAGAAAACAGCCAGGCTGAGGCAAGAACCACCGAAAGTTCACAAACCACTCCAGGAATCGTGCACGTCCCTTCCAAGCACAGTGGAAAGACGTGCAAAGCCAGGAGGCCTCCCGTAGGATCCCCAGAAAGAAACTGCCAGATTGGGCCTTGATTGAAGGCCGTCTAGGACCTGCCCAATTTAGTGTAAATGTAAGTCTCAGGAGAATCCAAAGTGATTCCAGATAACCTCATTGTGTCCCAGAACAAAGCCCAAAATATTTAAAGGAACACAAAACATCTAGCACGTAAAATTCACAATGCCTGGCATCCAACCAAAAATGCAGAGAAGTAGAAAAACATAACCAGGAAGGAAGAAAACTAATCAGTAAAAACAGATTCAGAAATGTCAGATGATGGAATTAGTAGGCAAGGACATTAAAACAACTGTTATAAATATATTGCGTACGTTCAAGAAAATACCGAAAAGCATGAGCATAACAAGAAGTAGATGGGAGTTAAACCAAAGTCTAGAGGCAAAAGTATAATAGCTGATAAAAAAAGGATACTGATAGAATTACTTAGCAGATTAGACACTGGAGAAGAAATGATTAGAGAACTTGAAGACAGAGCAATAGAAATGATCTAAAAGACAAAAGAATGGAAACAACGGGGGCAATATAAAGTAGCCCAACATATGTGCAATGGGAGTCCCAGAAAGCAAACTGAGGAGTCATGACTATGTACCCACAGATCCAAGAGCTCAACAACAAACCCAAGAAACGTGAAGAAAACCACAGTGATAAGTAAGTAAGTCTTATAGCCAGAGGAAAAGGTAACAAAGATAACAACAGAGTGCCCATTATTACAGCCAGGATCAGCCTGGTATATCCTGAAGGGTAAGGCAGGCCCACTGCCTGATTTTGTCAACAGCCATAGCACACTCCCTGCCCACAGAGTCGAAGAGTTGCAACTGACATCATATGGCCTGCAAAGCTGAAGATATTTATCACCTGCCCCTTTCCAGAAAATTTATAACTCCTGTCCTAAAGCAACAACAAAGAGATTAGCTAATAAACCAATAGAAAAGATAAAATGGAATCATAAAAATAATACAAAAGAGGCCAGAAAAAGGAAATAAAACAACCCAAATAGAAAACAAGTAGCAAGATAATAGGTTTAAACATAATTATACTGACAATTACATTAAATGTAAGTGGTCTAAACACTTCAATTAAAAGGCAGGAACTTATCAAATAAAAAGCAAGAACCATCAATAGGGTGTAAGAGTTATTCACTCTATATAGAAACAAAAAGATGAGTTAAAAGTATAAGGATTGAAAAGGATATGCCAGGCTAATACTAATTAAAATAAAGTTCTGGCAGCTTTATTAATATCAGAGAAGATTTCAGAGCAAGGAATATTATGAGAGCTAAGGAGGATGACTTTATAATACAGAGGTCAGTTCATCGAAGTACTTAACAATCCTAATGTGTATACATCTAAGAATAGTGTTTCAGTGTACGTAAAGCAAAAACCAACAGAAATAAAAGGAGAAATAGACAAAACATTAATTATGATTAGAAACTTCGTATCCTTTTCCCAGTAATTGACAGAACAAGTGGAAAAGCTACTAAGGATATAGAAGACTGGAACAACACTGTCAACCTAACTGACATTCCATTAGTGAGGAAACATGCCAGGATTGGTTAGTAGAAATAAATGTGTTAAATAAGCCACTGAATTCAGAAAAGCATGTACCTCTCGGAGAACAGATACAAAGAAGAGGTGGTTAGGTTGAAAGTGATTCCATTTTTGTGAGCACACATGTGAAGAGAGCCAAGGGCAGAGCTGGCTGACAACTGGATGGTGGGTTTCTAGTGACCTCTGCTCACGCTAACTATTTTCCAATGAACGAACCCAGAGGTAAATGAAACAATAATTAGGAGCAGAAAGACAGGCCATCTAAACAGGAGTAATTTGGGGAGGGTTTTTGTAGTGAATAAATTTACCTGGCTACTGTTCTCCTGTGAAATCTGTCCAGATGACAGGCTCTTGTACCTGGTATTACTGTCATAAGAAAGTCACCTACAGGACTGGGACTCTGTGGGTTGGCCTGGATGCTACACTTTGCACCTTTGCACTCCCTGCCCACAGACACAAAAATGTGCCACCCCATTCAAAGAGGGGGAGGGAAAATAGGGAAGGGATCAACACAGAATCTGATATAAACCATCAATAAAGATAAGTCAGAATTAAAATCAATGCCCCCTTCTCCTCCGAAATCTTCCTGTATGACCCATTGGCACCTTAAAACTCACACATCCACCACTGGCATCATCATCACCATCCTTCCCTCCCCACCTGAACTGCTCCTCTTCCAAAGTTCCCCATCTCGGTAATTAGCAGCTGACACACCCCGATGCTCTTGGTAGAAGTCTGGGGATTGTTCTGTCTCCTTCCCTCTCACCTCCCACCTTCAGCCACGGAAAGTAACTGACATTCACTCCTATTTTTCCTGCCCTGAACTGGGTCCCCATTGTCTTTCTTGGCACCTCCAAGCTGGCTTCTGCACTCCCCGGAGGGTGCTCGCCAAGAAAGTGGGACTCCGTGCGGGGCCCACAGGTCCTCCCAGAGCGGGCCTCGGCGGACCTCGCTTCCGCCAGGCCTGGTTTGCATTCTACCATCAGCACACACTGTGCCCACACGCCAGGCTACCTCCTACTTCCAGGCCTGTGCCACGCTGTCCCCACCGCCTGGCACACTTCCTGTCTCCACACTCCACTCATCACCCTGCAGCTGGTCAGCCCCTCCCCGGAGCCTCCTGGAGGGCAGCGGGGCCAGGACTGTACCCAGAGCAGGAACAGGACGCCTCACCTGCTGATGATGCCCTTCATCTGGATGTCCTTGTCCTCCTGCTGCCGCCGCAGGCGCTCCTCGCCCTCCTCCAGCCGCGCCTGGTACTCCAGCACCAGCTTCTGCGTCGTCTCCTCCTGGCACTTGAACAGGGTCTCATACTCCTCCAGCTTTTTGGTGGAGATTCGTAACTTGTCCTGCAGCACTGCCAGGTCCTGCCAGGAGGGCAGCGTGCCACAGCACAGCACCCAGGACAGAGAGCACAGCCGCGTGAGCCCAAGCAGGCACCCGGGGTGGGAGGGAACCCAGGTCGGAACACCCCAGGGACTGTCCCCACCCCGGCTCACGTCCCACAGTGAGGAGATGCCCCCATCTGGGGCTCTCTCCACCCCAAGCTTCCCTCCCTCTAGTCTGACCTTACAGCTGTGAAGGGGATGAAGACTCAGAAATAAATTTAATTAAGATCTTTCGCTTTTTATAACAAAGGTTAAGAAGATTTGACAGTCCCTGAGACGGGGGCTCTATAGGAGGGGAAACTGAGGCTCTGAAGGCAAGTGACCCAGTCACAGGGAAAGTAGAATGACTGACCACGGGGGTAAGGTACAGCCTCCCAGCCTCTATGTGACCTAAAGCCAGGTGGTGGTGGAAAAGAGTGAGGGGGTGGGAGAAAGGAGAGGTCAAGGCCAAGTGGCCTGGCTTTCTGGATCTGACTCAGTGCAGCATCCTCAGCCTTTGGGGGAGTCAAGGATGGGTAAGGCAGCAAGAGAAGCACCAAGCTAGGAGGCTGTGCGAGATGGAGAGAGCCCGATGCCCGAGTCTGGGGCGGGGCCAAGGTGCCGTGAGAACACAGGCTGGGGGAGCCGGGAAGAGCCTCTCCTTGAGTCCTGGCAATAGGAGCCCAACTCTCTCAACAGCAAAGGACTGTCCCGAGGTCAGAGGCCAGCAAAGCCAGAGATCCACCTCCAAGGTGAACCCTGAGGCCAAGCTGGACCCACAGGGAGCCTGGCTCCGCCCCAGATCTTCTGCCCACCCTGCTCAGCTGGCCAGAGGAGTGAGGGGAGGGCCTGCCAGAGGCAGGACCAGTCTCCAGGGAGCTGAGGGAACAAAGGCCTCCTGGGTTTGCCTGTGAAAGTTAGCAGCAGAGAGGGTGAGAGAAGCAGCAGCTCATTCAGCCATGGGACAGCCAGGAAGGAGGCACTCAGCCTGGCCGAGGAGCGGTCAGGCCATCCTTGCGATTCACAAATGGCATCTGAGCCTCAGACAGGCCCAGAGCCCGGCCCCAGGTCCACGCAGGGAGCCCGGGGGGAGGCTGGCCCTCCTTGCTCCCCAGCCAAACTGTGGCTCTTGGAGCACTGTGCCCATGTCCATCATATGGAGAAAGCAGGTGGATGCGGTGGGCCACGGGGGGAGGGAGGGAGGCATGCAGCGTGGACATGGACCTCGCCTAGGCCAGGGAGCAGGGGCTGCCGCCTGACCTCCACGGCCCTGCCTGAGGCCGAGAGGGAGGGGGAGCGACTGCTGCCTGGGGGCCTTGCAGGGTAGACCTGGGCTCTGGCCTCCGGAAGACAAAACCAGCCGTGGATCCAGGGCAGCCTCACACCCCTGGGAGAAGGGGAGGCACCCACTGCCCACCAAGTGCCAGATGTGTGTGGTGGCTGGAACGTGGGTGTTTTAGAACCACATTTTCCCCGGAGAAGGGGACTGGGGAAAGAGCCACGCCTTGGGCAGCACAGCCCAGAGCGGAGGGACCTGGCTGGGGCACTCTCCGGCTGTCTCGGGGATGCATGCCTCCACCGCCACATGCATGAGGCTCCCTCAGGGTCTCCACGCACCTCTTTGGCGCCCTCAACCCCCAAGTCCCAGCTGAGTCTCACGTGCAGCCCCAGTGGGAAACCTCAGGTCTAACCTACATCCCGCCTGCTGCTCTCCTTCCAGATCCCCTGCCTGCTGTCCTCACATGAAACCAGGGGTTGAGCGGGGACTGGCCATTTGCAGAAGCAGGCAGTGCCCCCTCACTCAGGTCTCGAGAGGAGCGGGTCCTGCCAGCTGCCGAGGGATGCAGCCCCTCCCTGCCCCGAACTGCCAGGGTCCAGCGTTACCTTTTCTGCTTGGCTGAGCTCCTCCTTACTCCTTAGCCTATCCCTGTGGGGGGGGTCTGGGCCCAGTCCCTCGTCTTCTAACAACTGTGCGTTCATGGTCAAGAGCCAAGCAGCTGTGCGGTCCAGGGCATTGGGGCTCACAGGTGAAGGGCCCTACAATGAAACACAGCTGTGAGGGCTGGGGGGCAGCGGGGGGAGGGAAGGAGGTGGGGGTAGCACCCAGGGAGCCACAAGAACCTGTGGCTCAGAGGCACGGGAGAAGGGAGGGGACCTTCCGCTGACCGGGCACCTACGGACGCAGCAGTGCCTGAGTCAAGCGCCCAGGTGAGAATGGGGAGCTGGCCCGGAAGACGGGTGCTCTACCCAAAGCACGACAGTCCCTTGTACTGCGTGCAGCCCCGGGAGCACACGTGTGCCCTGGCAGCTGAGCTCTGCAGGCCAGCTCCGAGCAGGCCCCAGGTCAAGTCCTACCCTAGGCAGGGCATCCACAGGCTTAGAACCGAAGATGGACTGACCCCTCCTCTCGCCCTGACCCCAGCTGTCTGGGGGGAAACTGGGAGCGGGGCCCTGAGGCTGCAGTGTCCCTGGTTCACAGGACGGAGGCGGAGGCCGGCGGGGCCAGGAGGGAGGGGAGGTGTATGGGCGGGCGGGGGCCGACGTGGCGTCACGCAGCGTGGGATGGCATGAAATGACGGGGGGAGCAGCATGGCCCGGGGACGCCCACCCTCGCGCCTGCCCGCCCTGCGCACTGACCTGCTTGTGCACCGCCCGAGGCTTCAGCTCGGGGCTGTCGCCCTTGGAGGAGGAGGACTGCTGCCGCAGCCGGGCCCCGGGGCCAGCCCAGTCGGGCGAGGCGGAGGCCAGGGTCCCGCTGGAGGGCCGCGGGTACTGCAGGGTGCTCAGCAGGGTGGGCGGCGTCCGGCCGCGGGGCGCCGGGGGCGGGGGCGGGGGTGGCGGCGGCGGCTGGTCGATCCGGCGCTGGGGCCCCGCGCTGTTCTGCCTGGGCACCGTGGGCTGCCCGCCCTTCTCAGTCAGTGACATCTGCCGCCGCGCCAGCTCCCCCGGCCGCCGCGCCAGCTCCTCGGCGGCGCTGCCGAAACCGCCCAGCTTGGCGGCGGCGGCCAGCTCCTCGCTGTTGCTGTGGGAGCTCAGGGAGCTGTGGCCCTCGGAGCCCGAGTCGCCAAGGCCGCGGGGCGACAGAGGCAGGCCGGCCGCCATCTGGTACACCGGGTTCTGGAAGGAAAGTGGTGCCAGCAGCTGGGGCCGGCCCGGTGCTCCCTCGGAGGTGCCGGGGGTGGTCGGCGTCTGGCCTGCCCGCCGCACTGTGGCCAGCCCCGCCAGGCTCACGGGGGCGGCCCGGGCTGGCCACCCGGCCACCAGCGGAGCTGCGGGCATCGGCCCGTCGGTGGTGAGCGCGTCGGGGCCCGCGGGGGAGGCTGCCTCCCCATCCAGCGTGCGGGTGTCTTGGAGGTCCACCATGGACAGGCTCTTGCCCCCGTTGGCCATCTGGAGATCGGGCTCGTTGGCTTCCGAGTAACTCGAGCTGCGGGCAGGTGAGGGCTGGACCCCGGAGGACCTTGTGACAAAAAACAAGTCCTTGTTTTCGGGGGTTGGAGACGGTAACCGGGTGAAATCTATCAGACTGCAGGGAGACAAGCACACACAGGGAAAGAAGGGGGGAGAGAAGAACTGTGAGTGCGGCCCAGGCGGGTCCAAACCCAGAGCCCCCGCCAAGCTGCCGGGCCTGGCGGCCGGAGCCAAGGCTGGGGGAGGAGGGAGGCGGGGGGGGAGGGGGGGCAGGGAGGTGCCGGAGCAGCAAGAATGGGAGCGTCCCGGGCCCAGATGCAAAACCCACAGGCTGGGCACCGACCCCAGTGGAAGCCACCTGGAAGGGCTGGCTGAGGCGGCAGCCCCTGCACAGAACTTGTGCCAGGGCCAGCGCAGCTAGTGGCAGGTCGGCTGCATCTTGGGATGATGGAGCAGTCGAGGCCAGGGTGTTCTGGAAATTTCCCTTAGCTGAACCCCAGCCCGCAACGCAGTGGCTCTCTGCGCCCCAGGGTCCTGCCCCGAGGAAGCCGGCTTCCAAGCCACAAGGGCTCTCTCTGCCTCTTCCTCCTTCTTCCTCATCAGCCTGCGAACCGAGGCGGGGCCCGGTGCAGCCTCCCAGCCCAGCCTCCTCCTGCCACACCCCTCGGCTGGCTGACTGACAGGCAGGTGGGGGCTGGCGTTTCTGCTAAAAACACGGGATCAGAGGAGGATCCTCATGGCATGACTCAGGCGAGGAGCAACTGCCCCTGCAGAGGCAGGCGGGGCCTCCCCGGCCTTCAGCCTCTGACGATTCCCTCCCCGAATGTGGCCCCGGAAGAAGGCACAACGGAGTGGGGCCAGCCAGGCGTGGGAGGGAACGTTATGGGGGTGAAAAGGGCTCTGAGGGGCTGGAGGCAGCAAGGACTTGAGGGTTTGACATGGGCTTGGAAGGGGAGTGAGCCTTAGCCTGGAATGGGGAGAGGAAGTGCCAAGCACCAACTGCTGGGCTTCGGCAGGGCCGGCGGTGACCATGTGACAGCACTCGTGGGCTGAGCAGACGCGGACAAGGCGGCCGTGGAGCTGGGCGAAGCCCATGCCAGCAGCACACCTGGACAGGCCACGTCTCCAGCCATCTCTCAGCCCAGGCGTGTCCCCACCTGAACCAGATTTGCCTCACTAGACAGGCTGCATGAGTGAACCCCGAGACTCAGAGGGAGCTGACAAGTGGCATTTGGCCTCCAGTCCTGTGCACCACACCTTCATCACTTAAAAGCCCACCATCACCTCCGAGGAGACCTGGCTCCCAACTCCCTGGCCCAGCCGCATCCTCACCAGCTGATCCCAGGAGGCCCCTGCAGGGAGGGGAGTGTACGGGGGAGGCATACAGGGGTCAATAGAAACACCTGTTGTAAAGGAACAGCCTCCTTTTGGTATCAATATTACAGAATGTTTCTTTCTTCCTCCACCGAGTGTGCCTTTTGCCCCAGGCTGAGGGCGTGGAGTGAGGGTCAGGCCTCAAGCCGTGTAGTCGCCCAAACTCCTGCTGCACACACACCCCTGTGCTGCACTTTTGGAGATTCCGACTGGGCCTAGCAAATACCAGGAGAACCGGTATTTTTAATACCCCTAGACAATCAGGAGGTATTTGGGGACCAATAATTGTTCTTCAACAGAACATTGTTGCTTTTGTGTTAGTCTCTCTACCCAGAATGTTTTTTTCCATCAATGAAAATGCTCAAAACTTCAAAACCACAGCACCACCTCATCCAGGCAAAAATCCTTCCCTGATTTTTCCTAAGTGGAGGCTCACTACTTAGGGGCTGCCTCCTCCTGCCCGGCCGAGACTGCCTGCAGATGCACCCGCACCCGCACCCCACAATGCCCAGCACCTGGCGGCTCTTACCCAGAGAGATCGTTCTCGATCACCATCTTCTGCAGCCCAGCCGAGATGCTGCTGCTGCCAGAGCCGGGCGTGGAGGCCAGGTCATTTGTCCCTGGGAGCTGTCCACTGCCCGGGGTGCTCAGTGCCGTGTGGACGTCCCTCAGGATCCGAGGCAGGGGCCCCAGTTTGGATACGATGCTCTGTAAAGACACGCGAAGGGGCAGTGTGACTTGTGGGGCCACCTGGAGAGGCCAAGTGAGCTGCAGCCACGGTGGTTTAAAACAGGCAGACATGCAGGGCCCCCTCCCCCCACCAGTCAGGTCCAGCAGGTCGGAGGCAGGGAAGCCAAGGACTGCAAATTACGTATTTACCAGCTCCCCAGATATTTCTGAGATGAAGGCGTGAGGCCCACAAGGAGAAACGCCGACCCAGCCCTAGCCTTTGACCCTAGTCCATCCTACCTTTGCCTCTGGGGAGGAAAACCCACGTGGAACCCAGAACTTCTCGCACCCACACCTCCCCCTCTGAGAGGCTTCTGGGGCAGCCCCGCCCACATCACCTCCTCCAGGGGGTGGGCGGGGGCCTGAGCCCTCCACACCCGAGGCCCAGTGGACACGGTCCAGGCACAGAGCAGCCACCATCATGTGCCTGCCCGGCGATTGGCAAGTGGAGGGCCAGGCATGGTTAAGACTGGCGGTGCTAAGGATGCCAGGTCGGGGGCCGAGCTGAGGGAAGGGGACCCTGCCTTCATCAGTGTAGGCACTGGCTTCCGGGTAGGGCTTTGTGCAGAAAGAAAATGCCAGAACCTGTGTTGTCATCAACAGAGCAGAGACTGGGAGGCAAAGCGCTCCACACAGTCCTGCAGCAGCACGGTCAGCTGTGCTGGCTGCTGACCATGTGCCGACATGGAGCCAGCGCTGGGGTGACTGGCCTTGGTTCCCATTCCCCTCCATGTCGCTTGCAGCCAAAGGGCAGCGGACAAAATGAGCAGAAATGACTGCAGCAGCATCTGTTGGTGGCGAAAAGCTGGACTTACCCGCGTGTCCAGCAACAGGGGGCCGTGAAATGAACAGCAGTCAGCAAGGTCACAGCCATGGAACAGACATCCCGAACAGTGTGTGCGAGAAACACACTGCAGGGCACACCTACGTTCTCCCTTTACCACACCCCAAAAAGGAAAGGAGCTCTGTGCTTGCATGGGTACCGCACACACGCGGACACACCCAGAGGCTGCAGCCCCAAGTGGTCACTTCCGGGAATCGGGACAAGAGCAGGGAGCCTCCCAGCCCTGTTGCAGCAGGAACTGCTTTTGTGAGGGGGTCTCTCGGAGCCCCAGGAGGCAACAAATATCCCGGAGGTCAACGGTGGCAGGTACAGCCCTTGCTGCCAAGAGCCTGTCCACTGTGGGCAGAGCTGCTGCGGCGGGGAGTGGAGCCCGGGGGGCAGAGGGCACACCCCGGTGGCTGCAGCCACCTCAGGGGTTTCTGGGCAACAACCATTTCAACTGACTTGACGGCCAAGGGCAACTGAGGGGAGGTTTGGAGGAAGGTTTGTAACTGCCTGCCTGGCACTTGGAGGTATAGTAGAGCATGCTTGGTGTTTTTCTTACGGTGCCTTTAAAACCCAGAACAAGGACATGTTCACAGAAAGAGCTAAACTGGAGCACGTTTCTCACAGGTAGGGAGCACCCCTTCATACGTGAATCCACCAACGCGGCGCCCACTGCGCAGACACAAAGCCAAAGCCCCGGCACCCAGAACGGGCGCCCAGCCCGCAGGTGCTGGCCAGCGAGCGTGGCCCCCCCATACCAGAGATCCCAGCGTGTGCCTACAGGGCCTGAGTGGGGACTGGGAGCCCCAGCACCGGGGCAGGCTGATGACCTGTACCACCCGGGAGAGCTCTCTGCCCGCCCCTGCCCGCGGCCCAGGTACCTGCTCCAGCTGGCTCACGGCCTCCCAGAGCAGCGCGTGCAGGCTGGACAGCTCGCGGCCCAGGTCGATGTAGCCCTCGAAGCCGGCGGTGTTGGAGATGGTCTCAGGGTTGGAGATCTCCAGCAGGAAGCGCTGCATGTTGGTCCACTCGTGCTCCAGGAACTGGTTCATGAACGACATGTATTCCTCTTTGCTGCCAAACCTGGAGGGAGAGCAGGCGGGGTGAGCGACCCGGGCCCGCCCAGGAGCCCTCCTTCTCGGAGATACTGGCCCTCAGCTCCCATCTCTCCTCACCCGCTGTGGCCACTAACTCCACCAGCCGGCCAATCTGCTGAGGCTCAGGGGCCCGTTCCCCAGGGACCCTGTTCTGGACCCTCCTCACAGGCCCTGGATGCTCTGTGGCCGCATTCCCCTTTCTCCGCCGCTCAGTCTCCTCCCTCGCTCCCTCCAGGTTCCAAGGCCTGGTGGGCAGACGATTCCTCATCTCTGCTCGGCCAGGCCTCTCTGCTGAGCCTGCAGACGTGCGTGTCCACAGCATCTCCCCTCGTGCCCAGCCTGGCCCAGTCTGAAGTCATCACCGTCACCCCAAGCCCATGCCCTCCTCCCGGACTCCCTGTCCCAAGTGGAGACACCACGTCCACCAGAGAGCTGAGCCAGAGCCTGTCCCGTCATCTCCTCCTTCCTTCCCTCCCTCCCAGCAAGGGCGCTGATTTTGTCTCCTTACCCGTTGACCTTGCAGCCCCTGCCTCCTGCCTCACCTCTCCAAACCCCAATTCCCTTTCGCGCTCCGGCGGGCTCTCAGCTGCTAGTCCCGCTCCCTCCAACCCCCTGCCCTACGGCCGTCAAGCTGACCTTGTTAGGACCCAGAACAGACAAGGGCCATCCCCTCCCATGCTTAAGGCCCTGCCTGGCCTTCAGGTCCCTGCATCCTCCTGGGTCTCGTCTCCCACTTCTCCCTGCCTGCCACTTGAAGATTCAGGAACAACAGGATCCCTAAGCACATGGCCCTCCCAGGAGCTGCACCGCCTCTGCTCCCATCACGCAGCTGAGGGCCCTCCCATGTGCACCTCCGTCGCCCTCCCCTGCCGAAGTGCTGGGACCCAGCGTGACGCAGAGGTCAGCACCGAGGGGGCCCGGAACTGGCGACTGGATGACCCAGCCCTCCGGTTTCTGCCCCCTCGCTCGAAGGTATCGTCCAAACACGGATGTGCGGGACAAGCAAGGACATCCTTGACAGCGTGACACAAGGACAGTGTGAAACAGCCCGAGTGCCGCCCACAGGGGACGGGCGAAGGAAATAGGGGCCCTGCTCCCTTGAAGGCATGTTAGTCATTCGTTTCAACATGGGGCTTCTGGCTGGCTGTTAAGCACATGGGAGCGTCCTTGTGATTAAATGTTCATTCAGAAATGCTGCAGGAAAATACATCCTGTCTTCTCACCTCTGACAATTAAGGAAACATACCAAAATGGCATGCACCTTCGGTAGGGAGGGAGGACGAGGTGTGGGGGGTTTCACTCTGAAAAGGGGCGAGGGAGGGCTGAGCATGGCAGGGGCAAAAGCAGGGCCCACGGTGCAGCCCCGCTCTGGGGAAGAAACACCCATAAACCTGCCCGCCAGAAATACAACACTCACTTGGCGAAGTTGGCCAGGTTCTGGGTAACCTTGGCGATGAGGGTGAGGGTGCGGGCAGTGCGGTCATCGGGGTACTCCTGCAGCAGGTTGAAGAGTGAGGGCGACATGATGGCCGGGCAGAGGAAGCGCAGAAACAGGGAGGCGCTGATGAGCCGCTCGCTGATGTCGGGCCGGCCGCGGCTGCTGCATTCTTGCCGCCACGAGGCGAACACCTCCTTCAGCTCCCGTGGGAAGACACTGGTAGGAATAGACAAGAGTGGGCCTGGGGGTCAGGCAGGGCACCGGGTCAGGTGGGTGCAGAGCAGGGACCTGGTTCTGGGTCCGATGGAACCCTGAGCTCCAACCCTGATAGCTATGAGCTGGCCCTGCTGCCCATCACCATCCACCATCCATCCATCCACCAACCATCACAGAGCTGCTGGGGAGCTGAGGCAGCACAGGGCAGGCAGAGCGAGTGCTCAGGAAGTGCAGGGGCCAGGCACCCTGACCAGGGGCAGGCACAGAGCATGACATCTACCCACAGCACCCAGAACCGAGAGGTGCCTCTGAGTCTCTGACAAACACCAGAAAGAGGAAATGGAAAATCATTGTCCAAAGTATGTTTCCCTGAGTCCCACACCCACTGGCCCGGGGACAGCAGGGCAGTGTGCAAACAGCCTGGCCCCAGGGCAGGAAGTGTGTTCAAGGCTCTCAGGTCACCCTCCCCATCCCCTCAGTGCCATGGGTCATGTGACCTAGCCCAAGGGGGCCTCCCCGACTGGTTCTGACCATTCCCTTGCCTAGCAGGTCTCTCTGCTGAACTATCTAGGGGCCCTTTGGTGTGCCCAGCGCTGAGCTGGTGGCTCCACCAGCCGGGTGCTCCCAGCATGTGCAGGAAGCAGATTTAGACGCTTGCACAATCCCACTCTGAGGGGATCAGGGCTGGGACAGAGGATGCCCAAGAGGGGTGAGCTGACCTCAGGCAGGCCACAGAGGGAGCCAGGTATAAAGCCTTAAAGGAGAAAGGGAAGAATGTGACCAAAAAGGGGAGTACAGTATCCCTGAGGGGTGAGGCTCGGGTGGGGAGGGGGACACAGTCCTGAGCTGGAGCAGTGACTGGAGAAAATCTGAGCAGCCTGTCCAGTGTGAAAACAACCCATGCTCGGCGCTGGCAGCAAGTCCCCGCCCTGGACAGTTAAGCCTCCCTCACCACGAGCAAGGCTGCACCCTGCACACAGTCAGCTGGCACCACGCTGACCCAGGAGCAAGCAGGTGCCCTGCGGGCCGTGGCCCATGCACCAATCCTGGCCCTGACTGGTTCTCTCTGAACAGCCTGTCCACATGTCCTGCTCCTCCTTCTCAGGGCTGCAGAATTACGCTCTCCTTAGCCCCCCATCCTTCCTTCTCCGTTCCTACAATCCAGGCACCCACTCAAGCCCGGCTGGGCCCGATCACAAGCTGTGACGTGAGCACCCAGCTCCTGCGGACAGACGAGGGGTCTCAGGTTAAGTCACCCACCCACCCAGGGGCTGCCCGAACCGGGCCTTGCCCGTCTCGCTCCCTGTGCAGCCCCAGCACCTACAACAACGGCACCAGTCACAGAGGGACTCGCTAATGAACACGTGCGGCGGACTGCCCCTGCGCCCAAATTCTCCACGCAGCACCGCCGTGTCCCGCCTGGTCTGGAACACGCCCTCACATCCGAGAACCCAAAAAGGGCCGAGACTGGCGGAGTCAGGCAGAGGGGTCCCCATCCCAGAGCCACCATCTGAAGCTGGGTGAGGCCACAGGGTGTCCACCTGCCCGCTCCTTCTGGAGCCTCAGCTCTCCTGTCTGTGCGTCAGGAAACAGCGCCCTCCCTGAGCCGTCCCGAGAGGAAGGCACCCCGTGTGTGCCTGCCACAGCACCTGGCACACTACCGGCACCTGGCCCAGGAGGGGTCACAGACGGGGTGAGGAGGCCTGGGCGGTGAGCCCAGGGCGGGCGGGTGGGGCGGCACTGACCAGTAGGAGTTGATGATCTTGCAGAAGGCCAGCTCACAGCACATCTTCAGATTGCCCTGGTGCTCGGGGAGGTCAGAGGCCGAGCACTTGCTTGGATCCACCTCGCAGTTCTCGTCCGACTCGTACAGCGCCTTGATGAACTCGCCTGTGACCGGGAGGGCGGGGAGGGGCAGTGAGGGTCCGGTGGGCAGGTCCCACCTTCTGCCCCCGCCGGCCCGAACCCTCCCTACCTAGCGCGTCCTGCAGGTACTTCTGGCCCACCAGCTTGAGGTACTCCTCGATGGCCTTGGTGGCCAGCGTGTTCTCCCGGAAGATGAGGTGCTCGTTGTCCCCGCAGCGGTCCACCTCTGACATCATCAGGTCGGTCAGGAAGTCCTGGGGAGGCAGGCAGTGAGGAGGGTGAACCTGGGCGAGCCGGTAGGGAGGACCCTAGGGTACCACACCCGCTGCCCGGGCAGCGGCCAGAAGCCCCTGCTTCCCAAGGCCGAGGGGGTTCCCATCCCAGGGCACTGTCCACGTTGGGACCTGCTGGAGGGCCGGGGCGCCTGGTGACCTCACAGTTGGGTCTCGGGATCAGGAGAGCATGCCCCATGGACACAGCTTCCTGCCTGCTGGCCAGACCAGCTGGTTGCAAATCCCTGCGTGGCCCTGAGCAGGTCTGGGTGACCAGGGACCCGCCCCCACCACCATCCACACCAGAAAGGACAGACGGGCACCCTCTCTACTATCTACCCATGACTCTGAGGAGTCTCCCACCCCAGACACGGGCTCGCTCTGCGTGGTGCAGCAGAGAAGGAGCGAGGCAGAGGCTGTCCGGCTGCCTCGGGGGCAGTGAGCCAGTGCTTAGGGGGTGAGAGAAGGGACCTTGGCTTTGTTGGGAAGGCAGTGGCACCAGCGCCCGCCTGGCAAACCCAGGCTGCATTCCTCACTGCTGAGGGCGGCTGTGAAGTAGATGAGCCGCGAGTGCCACAGGCAGGGCCACAGGCGGACCCCCGGAGGCAGCCTGCCCCCATCTCCCCTCCTGGAGGGAGGCTGGAGAGGAAACTGGCTCCCACGGCCCAGGTGGGAGCGCCCTCCCTCCAAAGACCCCTCCTCTCACCCGCAGCCAGCCTCGTGGCTTGGGGGAGGGGAAGAGGACAGGGGAGGGTGAAGGGCGGGGCAGGGGCCACCAGCAGGAGGCTACACGTTGGCCAGCGTAGACCGGGATTTGTGGTGCATACACCTTTGGGAACCTCTCTGACATCACACGTGGCCCCTTAAATACAGAACTGAGCTCGAGGCCCAGAAGGCCTTGCCGGCCAAAGGAGGGATGATGGGGGAGGCTGGAGGGGGAAAGGAGTATGTGTTTAAGAAGCTTCCCTTGCCTCTGGGGACCACATAATTTGGGGAGCCCTTCCTGACCCTCAGCTGACCTCTGGGATCTCCTCGGAACACGGAGGCAGAACCCCGGCTCCTCTGCCTAGGCCTCCCTGGGCTCACGCAGGGGTATTCATTGTCCCCACAGACCCCACTCTGCTCCCCGGTGTCGGAGTCTCCGCCCAGGCTGCGCGAGGACGAGTTTCGCAGAGCCAGGCCCAATGGGGGCACCAGCACAGCACAGAGCAGGAGGCTGGCCTGTCCACGGCCACAGCTCCCAGGCCGGACCTGGCCCGGGTCTCCTGTTCCCCCCCACCCACCAAGCCCATTCCTCCTGCTGTTCGGAGGGAGAAGGGGCAGCAGGGAGAGGCCCTTGGAGGCCACGACAGAGCAAAACGTCCCTGCTCGTTTCCTTGCTACAAACTGCCATCCCCGCCTCAGCTCCACATCTGCCTCAGCGGTGGGGGCAGAAGAATGAAACCCCTCACTGCGTGACACACACGCTTGGGCTCAGGGGGACCACCTGGTCAGTGCCCCCAACAGGGCTGACATCCAGGCCTCGGACCTCGGGATCAGCAGGAAACCTAGCGTGTCACCGGGCCTTGCGCAGAGCCACGGACACAGGCACACGCACCTTCACCTTGCCCGTGCTCTGCAGGATGTGCACCAGGGCCGAGGCCATCTCCTCCTTGGTCTTGGCGCTCAGGATGGGCTCGAGGGCTGCGCAGAGCCCCAGGTAGTGGTTGGTGATGTGCTCGGCAAACTCCTTGTACATCTCCATGGGCAGGATGCTGATGGTCTGGTAGCGTGCCTTGATGCGGATCATGGGCCCGGGGCCCTTGCCGCCCTTGGGGTTGGGCGTCATCACCGGGTACCACTTTTCCACGAACTGCCGCCCGGCCACCGAGGCGGCGGGCAGGCTCACCAGGCCCAGGTAGCTGTTGCGCTCCTTCTTCTTCTTCTTGTCCGTCTCCCGGTACAGGTGCACGGTGACGGTGCGCAGGGGCGGCAGGTTGTGGAACTCAAAGTGCTCGCCCCAGAAGACGTTGTCGGTCTTGAGCTTGCCCGTGGTGCGGGCGTAGAGCACATCGTCCAGGCACAGCTCGCACAGGTACTTCTTCTTGGCCGGCAGGTCCTTGGCCTCGATCACCCACAGCTTCAGGATGTGCTCCACACGCCGGCTGTTGTCCTGCGCGGGCACCAGGGGAACCGTAGTCACTGAGGGGCCCCAGCCAGAGCTGGGGGGGCTCTCAGATCCAGGAGGGCCCTGGAAGGGGGTGGGGACGGGCCAGGCACCGACAGGACGGGGGAAGGGCAGGGACAACTCTGGAGCCTGGTGGCCTGAGGCTGGATCTCTGCTCTGCCTCACACAAGCTCACTGACCTTGGGCAGGAGACTGAGTCTAAGACCAGTTCCCTTTTCTACAAAATAGGAACAAATGGTGACAGACCAAGGAGGAGATTAGCATGGTGCTTGGCACCCTGGCCACTATGCTACCCCTCAGGTCTTCCGGTTTGCTGGACTTTAAGTCTCTTAAGAAGGGACCACTGCTCAGGCCCCTCCCGCAGTGATGTCACAGTGACCGGGCTCAGCCCAGACCGGTCAGCCAGGGAGGCAGATACAGAAGCAGGTGATTAGAGTTGGGGCCCATGAACCTGACTGGGGAAGCCCAGGGCCGTGGGAACAGAGCAGGGCGCCAGGCTGGGCCAGCGGTGCTCCCTGGAGGACGGACAGAGGGCTAAGATGGAATTGGATGGGAGGCCAGGAATCGACCAGGGGACGAGGGACAAGAGGTCCAGGCGGAAGGCCACCAGCCCCAACTCCCTAGCAGCCCCTTCTCAGTTCTCTGGCCTAGCCTCCAAGGTATAGCTTCGAGGACAGAACCCACAGCGCCTGAGTCAGCCTGGCCACCTCGAACCCCTGTTCCAGGGCCCAACCCTACGGTCCACTCAGGCCTCACCCCCACCCAGCCCAGCCCAGAGATCCCGCTCTGCTCCCTGGTGTCAGAGTCTGCGCTCTGCTCCGGGTCTAACCTCAACTGGGGTTTGGAGGGAAGGGACAGCCTACCTTGTTGGGGTGCACTGCTCGCCGTAGGTTCTCCATCCACTTATCTCGCTCGGCTGCTGACCGGCAGGAGAAGCACTTGCTTCCTGATGATGTTGTCACCTGAGGGGCCCAACAGGACAGTGTCACAGGGGGGAACACAAGGAGAGACAGGGCGGGACCGAAGACCTCTGGGGCTTGGGGGCTTGAGCCACCAGGTCTGCATACAGCACAGCCCAGGAGGGGCAGAATGCGGCTCAGAGCGGCCACTTTTTCACAATGGCAGGTGGGGCAGTGAGATCACTGTCCCAAGCAAGTGGGTGACAAGAGGGTGGCCCAGCCCTGCACCATCTGGCTCCTGGCCCTGGCTCCTCTCCCCCTTCCTCACATCCTCTGTCCACAGGAAAGGACCTTTCTAACCTCACTCTCCCGAAGATGGGGAGAGAGAAGGCCTGGGGTACCTGCCCGGGTCAGAGGGCAATGCTTAACCAGGGCCTCCCCCTCCAAGTGGAGCCACGGGCACCAAGGACACCACCCTGGGGAGGCACAAGGATCCCCTCCGTCCTCAGCTGACACTTTCTGACGGTTATCTTTTGCCAAGTGACAGTGACAACAGTGATGGTCGCAGAAACTTAACATTTTTAGGGGCCAGAACTAGAGAAATGAGAAATGGGCTTCCAGGCGTACTGGGCCTGGGGTCCTCCTGCCTGGAACCCTGACTTCCCTCGCCATCAGACTCTCGCTCAGCCTCCAACCCCCACTGGCAGGGAAGCCCAGCCCAAGCGGCTCTTCCTCTTCTACTGCCCCCAGCTCTGTGCCCAGGGCTCCACAGAAGGGAACCAGACTCCTTATCCAGCCCTTCAAGGGCCAGCACCAGCCACAGCACCCACTGCCGTGGACCAGGCCTGGGCACCGTCTTCAGCCTGTCCCGGGCAAAGAAGTCGGAGCCCAGATGGAGCCGGGCTGGACCAGGAGTCTTGAACCAGGAGTCTTGAACCAGAAACAATGGGCAGCAGGGGCGGGGCCGATGCCGGGCACATTCCACTCCTTCCCTGGGGCTGGGTTGCCGGGAGGTTGCCAGGAGTCCCCGAATGGCTGACTTTCATTCCCAGGCTCACCCCTCCGTCGGAGAGAGCGCCCTCATTATGTAAGCTCCCTGTGGGTGGGAGCGGAGGGTGAGGCAGGCAGGGAATCTGACTGACGAGAGAAGCCATCAGGAACGCCTACAACAGGCATCACCCGGATCCTGGCATGGCCTCGGGCTCGTGGTGTGACCTCTAACATCTTGCCTCTCTGGCCTCAGGTTCCCCATCTCCTGTGAGAGACTGGACAGCTGATCCCCAGGCACAGCCCTGCCAGGTGGGGTAGCTGCCCTCTGCTTGCCCTGAAACCCATGTCACTGAAGGCGAGGGCGGAAAAGGTTCTGCGGTCTTTACAGAGGGGGAGACTGGCCCAGGAAAGGGGGTGCTCTCCACCATCTCACACTGCATTCAGGTGGTTTCTAAGGAGGGGGAGCAGGCTGCAGGCACTGGCCCCGGAGTTTAAGCAATTCTCCATGGACTTTTACTGCCAGGGAGCTCGTATCCCACCAGCAGGGAGAACAGCGCTGGTCTGTCTCCAAAGAGCCCACGGAGGAGGAACGAAACCCCCATCTCCAAGCTCTACGGGTCTCTCGGGAGCCAAAAACAATGAACAGTTTCCACCACTGTCCCAGAGCTGAGGCCACCGAGGACTCTACGAGGGGTCCAGAGACCTGGCCCGACTAGGAGATGCGACCAGGGCCTCCCTGCCCCCAGCGGGACCCACCTCGAAGCAGTAGTCCTGGCCCAGGATGCTGCTGTGCACGGGCTTGATGACCACCTCCTCCTCCATGCTGAGGTCCAGCGCCTCCACCGCGCTGCTGGGGCTGAGCAGGGACTCGTGGGAGCGAGACTCCTTCACCCTGGGCATCAGTTGGGACCTGGGGGGTGGACGGCAGGTACGTCAGGCTGAGCCTGTCACTCCCCTCCCCTGCCCTGCCCCCTCTCCTCCAGGAAGCCAGCCCAGACCCCCCCAGTGACAGGCAATCACTCCTTGATCAATCCCCAAGTCCTTTTCCTCCTAAGGCAGACTTGGAGGAGGGACACTTCTGTGCTGGAGTCACAGAGGCCCGGTACCGGTCCCTCTGCCACTGCAGGGCTCTGAGTGCCTGGTTCAGCCCCTCAGGGAGCAAGTGGCTGAGGGTGAGCCACGCAGGAGCTGAAAGTCAGCCCTGAGTGCAGGGCAGGGTCTGGCCTGGCTCCCCAGCAGACGCCGATCCCACAGGGAAGAGCTCAGCTCACCCGGGTGGCCTCCCCCACCCATCCCACCCCCCGGCCCTGGTCCCCATCCAAGACCAGACCAGTCACCCACTCGTCAGGACGCTACTGCCCAGGGAGCCCTTTCTCACACCCCACTCGAAGCAGGAGAGCCACAGGGACCTCTGCTGCACCCATTCACAGATGAGGGCAGTGAGGCTCAAACGCCAACATCCGGACAGGCCCATCTGCCGGGGCTTGGGGGCCCCACACAGACACCAAGAGCAGAGGTGGTGGATGCCACCTGGTGCCGAAGTGGAGCCTGGACCTGGACTGGCGGGCAGATCTGGCCTCCCTTCTCGCCTCTATGTGGCCCCGGACCGGTCGCCACCCCTCCCTGAGCCTCGGGTTCTCAGCACAGGCCATGGGAAGAGCCTCAGATGGCACCTGCACAGGGCTTGGCAGGGGCTGCCTCAGAGCTGTGCAGGGCCCTTTTCAGAGCCACTGCCTACAGCAGTGCCCTCGGGAGCTGCCTGCCACGGCTGGGCCCAGGAAACGCCGGAGAGCCAGCCACGCCTGCTAAGACCACCTCCGGTGTGGAAGCTGAGAGGCCTTGCCCTTATCCACCCCCATGGCCTCGCCCCCAGCACGGGCACACAACCCTCCCTGGGCTTCAGCTCACCCCGCTCTCCAGTCCCTCTCCCTCTCAGCTCCTGGCCTCCAACCCATCCATCTCTGCCTGCCTCGTCAGAGACCCTCCCCTCAGGCCAGTGAGGCCTGGCAGGGTCACCACACACTTCCCTCCTGGACACACACCTGTAACCTACTTCCCCGACCAGCCAGCGGAAGGGAGGCTGAGGCTGAGGCTGAGGCTACGATGGGTGTGATCAGGGATCCAGAGAACAGCAGACAGGTCCTGCTCACAGGGACTCGCAGGCTGACAGAGGCCACCCTCCACCCCCAAACTCCGCGTCACCATGGCAGCAGCCCACCCTGACCTGGAGTCCTGTGCTGGGCCAGGCATGGGGAGGAGAGCTGGAACTGGGATCCCAGCCCTTGGGGACCCCGCAGCCCAACCCAAGAGGCAGCCAGCCTCCCTGCACCTGCTCCCCCAGGCCTAGCATGAAGCTGGCCCATGGCAGGGCTCAGATCACTTGTCCTCAGGCAGAGCTTCTGAAAGCTCCGAGGAAAGGGACAGATCACAGCGGAGCGGAGAGAAAGACTGCAATCAAGTTAGAAATGCCGGAACCTCCACAGGGCCCCCGTGTGGAACTTTCAGGGAGGCCCCGCCCACCAGCATCCCAGCTGGGGTGTCCTCTGCTCCTCCAGCGCCCTCTCTCTGGGAGGAAGTGGTTCACACACATGCACGAACAAGTCACCCCGTGCTAGGTGCCTTGGACACGCCCTCCACCTGCTCCCCCATCACAATGCCTCGGGTGGGTCTGTCACCTCCTCAGTCACTATTCCACCCAGCCGCCCACCTCCTGGGGCAGCCTCCAGGCCCCCCTTCCTCAGGGAGCTTCATGGCTCAGTGCAAGACAAGACCTGCCTCCGACGCTGGGCAAGTCACCGGGCCAGGAGCAGCAGGGACCCGCAGTCCCTGGGCCCGCCATGCAGGGCTGGACACCAGCCTGCAGATCGGGATGGGGCTGCTTTCTGGCCCAGCCCTGAAACCCTGCCAGGTAAAGATGCTGGGAACCAGGGCAAGTGGAGTAGGGGCCCATGAAGTGCAAACAGAGGGGCTGCTGGGCTGGAGAGAGGAGAGGGAGGCACAGTTCAGTGGACTAGGCTGGCCCAGGAGACGGAGGGGCCCTGGTTCGACAGGCCAGGAGCCCAGCAGGCCCAGGCCTGACCCCAAAGTGGCCGGAGCCTGGAGCCGCAATATCTACTTTTCCTTCCCCAACATCCTGCCCCACAAATATGCCCCAGCTGGTCCCACCTCAGGGGAAGGTTCTGGGGTAAACTCTTGTTAAGGCAGCGGTTCTCAACCTGTGGGTCGCGACCCCTTTGGGAGTCGAATGACCCTTTCACAGGGGTCGCCTAAGACCATCAGAAAATGCAGATATTTACATCACGATGCATAACAGTACGCAAAATTTCATGGTTGGGGGTCATCACCACATGAGGAACTGTATGCAAGGGTCACGGCCTTAGGAAGATTGAGAACCACTGTGTTAAGGCATCCTGACCAGCTGGGCAACCCTGAGCCTCCTCATCTCCTCAGCGCTTGTAGGCCACAGCAGCACCCTCCAGCCAGCCCCCTCTACCCAACCGGCATCACTCCCGTCTGTCTGCAATCCCCCCGAGGCCTACAGATAATCAAGTCGCCACACTTCCACCGGGTGGTGAACCCGCCCTGCAATGTCCCCTCTGCACCTGCTCTCACAACGCACCCTGGGAAGATGCTCCTCCTAGCTGGTCCCTAACTTCCTCTGCTCTGGGATCCATGCCCTGTTCTCTCCCGAACCCGTATTACCTTCTCTGCCTCACCAAAACCTTTCTCTGATTCCAAAGTCCAGGCCAAAAGCCACCTCCGCCATGCTGTCCCTAGACCCTTCAGAGGGACATGCGCTCACAGCCAGGCCGTGTGGCTGAGTCCCACTCCACACCACGTTCCCACCTGTCTCCTCACCTAATTAGTTCTCACGACAACCCATCAGGATTGAGGTTCCACCCCTCAGAAGGGCCAGGTGCTTCGCCCAAGACTGCACAGGTGGTGGGTGGCAAAGGCCGCGTGTTCTGTGAACTGCATTCAGCAGAGTCCAAGACCAACTCCATCAGCACAAGGCTCGTCTTCCCATCTCCCCACGGGTGGTGGGCAGAGAAAGGCCACAGCCAGCTGACCTGCTCCCTGGGACCCACTCATTCCAGGTCTGGGAGGAAGAGCTGGAGAGACTGGCTGGGGGAGGGCACCCCTGCCCAGGAGCCCAGAAAACGTGGGCACACCACAGGCAGGGCAGGGGCAGAGCTGCGGCTGCAGATACAGCCAGGTCCCAACAGCAGCTCATTGTGCGGCCAGGGAGCAGAAACAAGGAGACATTGTCCCAGCTCCAGGGCCACGGCCTTATCTGATAGCCTTCCAGCCAACCCACGAGCTGTTTTTCAACCCCGTCCTTTTTTCTCTTAAAAGGTTAGTGACACAGAAGTTTAGCGAATTCCCCATTATTTCAAGGAAGGAGAAGACCCCAAAACAAAACCTGCAATTATCAACGAGTTCCTGACCTGGGGAGGATATCCCCAGCTATGAGTGGGGTGAGCTGAAAGTGGGGTTGTCTAGCCTAGAAAGTGAGCCTCAGAGGGGGGGAAAAGGATGAGGGTGAGCAGGACTGGGACCAGGAGAGGTCAATTACAGCTCAGTCACAGCTGTTTGCACATGGGCCCGGCTGGTCTAGAGGGAGTGAGCACCCAGTCTCTGACGGTGTGCATGGAGGAACTGGGAGACCCTCTCAGACATGCTGTGGAGGAGATGCCTACACTGCTAGGGGGCTGTTAGGGTAACAGGCCAGGAAGGCAGAGCATGCAGGCAGGCAGTGGAAGGAGCCCCAGGAGTGAGCATGCACAACCATCCCCACCACCACCACCCCCCCGCCACACACACCTGTAGATGGTAACAGGCAGGAGGGCCCCGTGTCAAGGGTGCCCAGCTGTAATCTAGTCTCCATTCCTTATAACACATGCAACCTTGAGATTTTTAAAGCATTCAACCCTCCAGACCTCAGTTCCCCCATCCATAAGTGGGGAGAATGAATCTCTTTCTCAGAGGGCTGCTGTAAGGATCAAGGATCAAGAGAGAATGTGGGAGATGTTAGGGAGAGCAGGGGTAAATGGGTAAACGCCGGTAACACCATCAGTCACTTGTAACGGGTCCAGTGGCAGGAGCAGGGAATGGCTGTGAACAAGGAAGGATGCACCTGCTGTTACCAAGGCTGATGACAGATGACACTCCTGACAATGGGGGTGAGAAGACAGGGACTTCCTGGGCCATTCTGTTTCCTTCCTCTGACCACTCAAATCCCTTGCCTTCTTCTCCATGCCTCGGTTTTCCCCATCTACAAAATGGGACAAACTCCCTCTACCCAAATGCTGGGATGTCTCAAAAATAAATAAATAAATAAATAAATAAATAAATAAAAGCCCTGAATTTCCTGTGTGGGCCCTTGCCACTGCCCACTGCCATAACCAGGCCTGGAAGGGGCAGAATCCTGGATAAAGTTGGTCTCCACAGAGGAGGTGCCCACTTAAGGGCTGGCAGGACCTGTGGGCTGTGGAGTCAGGTCACAGCATGCCAACCATGCTTCTGCTGTCACAGCCGGGCAGGTGAGGAGGCTGTGCTCAGAATCTGCCCACGGGTCCTGGCATACAGGCAGAGGAAGGGCCCGACCTCCTGAGAATCCAGTGGCATGAGAGTGACCCACCCAGAATGCCCAGCAGAGCCAAGTCCTCCCAGGCCCAGCCTCGCCCTCCAGGCCTGGGAACGGGCTATTCAGCGGCCAGCGCTCAAGGCCTGGCCCAGCTGGCGTCCCAGGGGAAGGGAGAAGAATGCAGCCGCTCTGGGGCTCCAGGGACCCTGGGGAGACAGAGCCTGTCCTTAAAAGGCAGGGAGGTTACCATTCTCCCTGGGAAGGCCGATGGCAGGGACTCTCTTGGCCCAGGGTTCCCTGAGTCCAAGGCAAGGGGGCAGGTCCTAGCCGTCACTAGAACCAGTATGACCCTGTCCCCATCCCCAGACGGAGCCCTGGGCTGGAAGGGCCTGGTCTACTGCCCTCCCCCTCTAACCGGGAGCCTGCGCTTCCCCTTGTCACCACAGGGCTGAGCTGGCAAAGGAGGGTCCACATCCTGGCAACCAGACAGAAGTACCGGCAACTCATCACGTGCTGTGGCCACAGAGCCCTACATGCTGACTGAACGACCAGCACTGAACAGCCACTTACTCACACCTACGATGTGCTCCCCCTTGTAACAGGTTTTCTTACCGAGGCACATACATCGAAGCACAGCCTTCTTCCACAGCCTGCACAAAAGGCAGTGTCGCCCCAGCAGAAGGGAGAACAGGAACTCAACAGGCTGATGAGCCCTGGTTCAGGGGGCAACCCTCCCCACAACCCCTGATCATTTAAAGCAGCGTTTCTCAACCTGTGGGTCGCGACCCCTTTGGGGGTCGAACGACCCTTTCACAGGGGTCACCTAAGACCAGCGGAAAACACCTATTTCCCATGGTCTTAGGAACCAACACACAGCTCCTCAGTGTAGCAAAGTGTAGCAATGCAGTTTACTGTTGTCATATGAAGACTGTTGCCCATGCTACACCACGATTTAAGACAAAATTTCATTTATTTGTAATCAGAAATAAATATTTCACAATATATAATTACATATTGTTTTTGTGATTAATCACTATGCTTTAATTATGTTCAATTTGTAACAATGAAAATACATCCTGCATATCAGATATTTACATTACAGTTCATAACAGTAGCAAGATTACAGTGATGAAGTAGCAACGGAAGTAATTTTATGGTTGGGGGTCACCACAACGTGAGCAACTGTTTTAAAGGGTCGCAGCATTAGGAAGGTTGAGAACCACTGATTTAAAGGGTTCCATGACAGAGGCTTCAGGGAACCAGGCTCAGAGAGGAGTGGTGTGGCTGGGTCACAGGATCCACAAGTGGAAGCGGGGATCCAAGTGGCCAGATCACCCTCTGTGGGACTGTCCTAGAACCTGCTTCACACGGGTGCAGGCCTGGGGGGCAGCAGGTAGTCAGCCCAGTCAGTGCCCCAGCAGGCTCCTGTCCTCGTATGCCCTGAGTCTGCCAGTGACCTCGGGCGCATCCCTTTCTCCCTTGGACCCACAGATGCTGCAATGCCCTGGCAGTTTCCCTCCTCTCTCCAGGCTGCTCTTTCCTCACCTGAGCTATTTCAGAAAGCACCACAACCCCGCCTCCCAAGGCCAACTCCCTATAAACATTAGAGATCCTTTACCAACTGCTACATCTCTTCTTCCCACTGCCATCGCCACCCTAATATCCACAAAGTGAGACCTCACTGCTGCCTGCTGGTGACCTGGGCTACAAGGCTTGAGGAGAGACCAGGGACACAGAGATGCTGGTTCTGGTCCGGGGCCAGGAGAGGCACACGTACCCCATATCCCCATCCCCATCCCCATCCCCATCTCCACCCCATCCCCATCCCCATCCCCATCCTTGCCAGTATAATTCAACAGTCCAATGGAGTTCTCAAAATAATCCCAGGACACAGGACACATTTACCACCCCACATCTTATTTCTTTTTGGGGGGAGAAGGGTGGCGGGGAGGGAGATGGCAAAGGGCACACAGAGAAAGAAGAAACAAAAAAAAACTTTCCATCCAATCCCTCACATCCTCCTGCAACCTGAATAATTTTGGGTTTTTAATCAATAGCTGCCAGACTTGTCAAATTACTTTGGGGACCTCACAGCAGTTTTTAAACATTCATAAACCTCAGTGGAACAGCAAAGTGCCCTGAATTTTAAAAGAAGAGGATCTGAGGAACGCTCATTGAATAGGATGGGATTTGGGCAAACTGAAAGTTAGTTGAGGGCCTCGTGCCCCTCCTGCTTCTGCGCAGGGGCAGCTCTCTATCCCCCTCCTGGTCCCCAGGAGAAATTACCAAGCCTGGCCCAGCCACTCAGAAAGATTAGAGAGGGTGACACCCCCAAACCGTAAGCCACCCCGTCATCCAGAGTAAAGAGCCCCACCCCCACCCCTCAAGGCCCCAGGAGCACAGCATCAAGGACTGAGACCCCAGCTTCATCTGCCACAGCCCAGACACTGTCAACCCCAGAGCAGCCCGCTGCACACGTCAGCTTCTGCACATGCACAGCAGGCTCTCGAGAATGGGTCAAGGCCTGGCCAAGGCGTTCCCTCCCTGCCAGCTCAGTCTCCTACTCACACCGGTAAACACACCCCTCCGTCCCCACTGATCACACCACCCACCGTGGGACTGGTTCCCCACCCCCACCAGGAACCAGAAACACCTCCAACAGCTGCCTCTGGCTCGGGGGCCTCGTGACCCAGGTAGGAATGGATAATGAAGTAAATAAATGAACGAGCTGAAAACCAAGGACTTCCGCTCCATAAAGATGCCACTTTCTGGCTTATCAAATTCCTCCCATTTCTCCACCTCCAGGAAGTCCTCCCAGGCTGGGACTGCACCCCCATGGAATGTGAGGGCGGGGCAGAAGCAGCGTCTCCCCCTCACCTCCTCTACCCAAGGCCTGGGTATCATGCCATGTGGTCCCCTGGTGCTGGGTGGGTCATTCATGCTAGAGACAATATGACCTTGGGAGAGTCCTTCCTCCATCCCTGGGCACCAGGCTTCCTGTCAACCCAGGACCAGGCCCTTGTCAACACTAGCTGATGACTGGTCAAATGTGGCAAGACCTCCTTCCTCAGAAACAAACCGACCTAAACAGAATGCTCTGTGGCTTTGTTAACCTGCACGCCTCAGCGATCCGCTCTGAGGAAGGGGGAAACATCACCTCCGGAGCTGCAGAGGGAGCATGTGCAGCCCTGGCCCTGCCTTTCCTGGGCATCCTGCCCCCCTCTGGCCTGTGTCGCCGCTCTGGTTGCTCCTGGCTTTTCCCTGGCTTTGCCCACTGACATTTCCAAGCCGCCTCTCCCTCTGCCCAACAGGCAGAGCCCTCCTGGCCTCCCTGCATGTGGGCTGTCCAAAAGCCTCTGCCACCTGATCCAGAGACCCTCAGCCGCCTCCCAGAGCCCCCGGGAAGACTGGCATTTTCAGTAGGCGCCTCATGTCCCTGGAAGAAGAGAGAACATCTCAGAAGAAACCCTGGCACCCTTGGTTCCAGCCCCAGTGTGTCCACTGGCAGCCCAGCTGTGTCCACCCCAGCCACCACTGGGGACAGAGGGCTGCGTGGCAGCTGGGAGACAAGAGGCAAAGGCAGGAAGGGCAGGGGTGCTGAATTGAGGGAGCGCAGACACCCACATAGGGCCTCTCCTGCTCCTCAACTTCCACATCTGACAAATGGGACCTCCCTTACCTCCTGCCTGGATTTGTTCTGAGGTTCATTATGCTAATGTCCCCTCCTCCCAGGGTCGTGAGTGCAGCCCCCCAGTATATAGTTACTGAGCACCTTCAGTATGTCAGCACTGAGCCAGGGGACTGGGGGACCACCCCCAGTGGGGCCTCAGAGCTCTGTTTCCCACTGTCACTCACAGGAGACAGGACAGGAGGAGAAGGTGGTGCCAGCAAGCCACCGGCTCCCAGGCCACCAGCAAAGGCAGAAACTCGGAGAAATGATGTCAAAGAAAACTGGGGTGTGGCTAAGTGCTCTGTGGCTCTCTAGTACCTGCCTCACCCAACACACACCTCCGCCTGCCCACACACCTGGGAAGTGCCCAGGCTCCACACTGAACACACCCCACATCTCTGACCCTCAAGTAGCCCAGCCGCCAAACTACAATTAAAAACAAACAGACAAAAACACGGAGGCTCCGAGACCTGGGGGGCCTTGCCAAGGCCCAGACAGTGTATCTGACTCCGAGGGCCCACCTCCGCTTCCCTCCCCACCAGGGCTGACTCTGGGATAAGCTAGCTCTGTCACTGGCCACCTGGCCCAGGGATTCCAACCCGTAACACCACACACTTTACATGCAGCTGCCCAGGTCCAGCCCTCCCTGCTCGGCCCCATCTGGCTCCGGTCACTCCAGGCCATCTACCTCCGGGCCTGGCCCGAAGACCACCACCTCCCTCTCTGTACACGAAGAAGTGGAGGCTCAAACAGGTCCTGCAACTCGCCCCTGGTCAAGTTCCGGACCGGGGCTGGCGGCCGGCATCTGGGCTCCAACGCCACGCCCCCCGAACTGCCGGACACTGCCTCAGGCTGTCACCGGCCGGCAGAAACCATGGGATCAACGGAACCCACTTTCTGGCAAGGCCCAGGAGCTCTGGTCACCAGAACGCTCACCTCCTCTGCGACGCTGGGCCAGCCGTTTCCCCTGTCTGGACAGTGGTGAGCAGCACATCACGCCGGTAGGAATGTGACCCCCGGCCGGCCCCCAGCAGTGGTGGGGAAAGCGGCTAGGACCCAAGGATCCTTGTGACAAACCCGGAAGCTCGGCTCTTCCTCACGACCCATCCACAGAAAGTTTGTGGCGGCTCTGACTTCTCAGAGAAAGGCTGCTGATCACAGTGGCCTGGCTTCTTCCGGACAACTGGTTCCCACATTCAAGCTGGAGCAAAACACGCTCCGGGCCCAGCCTTCCTGGTCTTCACCACCCACCCTGCGGGCCGAAGGACCAGAGGACAGACACGCGCAGGGAGGAGAGGGGAGAGGAGAGACCCACGGGGGCGCTGGGATGCAGATGACAGGGCCCCCAAACCCTGCACAGCCCCACCCAGCCTGGCCCAGGCTTGGCCACGCAGAGCAAAGGCCAAGTTCCTCCGCTCAGAAAACTTCTCACGGTCCCGAGCGCTTCCCGGTTCTGCACGGGCCCGCCACGCAGGCCACCAGGCCTTGCTTACGGAGCGAAACAACACCGGTTCCCTCTGGTGAGACGCTGAAAACAGCCATAGCGCTTTCTGTTTCTTGCTCTTTGGTGGGGCTATCCTAATTGCTTCCACATTCAGGCTGGCCGTGGATGTCTGCAGAGCCACGAGACATCCCCGGGGAATTCCTGAGCCCTAGTCCCTAGGCTGGCCTCTGGGGCAGTCCAGTCCCTCTCCAACAGGTAGCGCCCACCCGGCTACAGAGATGGCCCTGGGCCCCGGAGGCTGGCTGGCTGGTGGCCCCAGGGCCGGCAGCTTCCCTCCTTCCTCCTTCCCCAGCCTCCCTCATCCCAACCTCTGGGCAGGCCACTCACCATCGCTCAGCGTGGCCACCGAGCTCGCCAGGCCCAGGACACCCGGGGGCCAGGCCGGCCAGCCAGCTGCCCGCCGTTTCCCACCGGGCCCAGCCAGTCCAATCTAGCTCTGGTCCCGGGCATGCCACTCCAGCCCTGTCCGCTGGGACTAATCATGACTAGTTAAACAAAGGCTAAGTTCCAACTCTCCGTAATGTGCTTTTAAAGGAACAGTGTCCCACTTGGCCCAACCAGGGACTTAAAGGCACAGATCCCTTTTTCTTTACAGAAGACAAGACATCAAACAACAACAACAAAAACCAAAGAGTCATGATCAGGGTGAAGGTCTTGGGCTTCTAAGGAAGACTGCAGATAAAATGTACAATAGCAAAAATCCAAATTTCACTCAAAGGCTCCAAAGAACCCCAGAACACTGCGGCTGCATCTTGAAGAATAAGCATAGAAATGGCGGCCGTTTTTAAGCGCTCGCTTCACGCCTTAGCACTTCATGGCGCGGGCTCCTTATCCTCACAGCCATGCCCACAAGACAGGCAATAGCTGGCCCCATCTCCGAGGAGGAAGTGCCATGGGCAGAAGTCCCCAGCCTGCCAGGACTTCATACAGTGTGCGTGCAGAAAGCTGGGACCCAGCCACCAGAGGTCCGCCAAAGCTAGGATGTGTCCCCCCACCTGCTCCCTCCCCCTCCCGGAGGCCCAGCTCTCCCCAGCCCAATGCCCAGGCCACTAGCACCTTTCCTTCATGAGCAAAATGAAGGGGTGAGGATGAGGGCTCACTTGTCACAGGTGCCCCAACACTGGGCTTTCATCGGGGCCTTAAAACCCTGTGAGGTTGGTTCTAGTCTTTCCCCTTCTTACATACAGATGAGAACACTGTGTTCCAGGACATGTGGCAGGACATGAAGGAGACAGACAGACCTGCAGCGGTGGGCACTTCACACCCGGGCTCAGGCCTCTCCTGGACAGGCTGCCTGGCTAGAGGCAGCGGCAGCTGAGTGGAGCCCGGGGCTCAGCAAGCCGGCAAGGCCCCTCCACTGTCTATGAGGATGGAGGCGGCCGGGCTGCAGGCTCTCCAGGGGCCCTAAGGCTCCAAAGGGCAGGCGGGGCCTGCCCCACTGCTAGAGAGAAGGGAACCAGGAGAGGAGAGGAAGAGAGACTCGACTGCCTGGGCCTCAGCACCTGTCCTGACAAGCCCTGAAAAAGATGGGCCATTTCCTGGCACCTGCGGTAGCTGTGCAGGCGGTAGATGCTGTTTCTCGGATGCCACCTTCTATCTCAGTGGTTCTCAACCTTCCTAATGCCGCGACCCTTCAATGCAGTTCCTCGTGTCGTGACCCCCGACCATAAAATTATTTTCATTATTCTTCATAACTGTAATTTTGCTAATGAATCGCCATGTAAATATCTGTGTTTTCCTATGGTCTTAGGCTCTACAGCAGCGCTTCTCAACCTGTCGTGACCCACAGGTTGAGAACCGCTAGCAGAGTCACCGAAAACCCCCAGAATACACAGATATTTACATGACGATTCATTATCACTAGCAAAATTACAGTTATGAAGTGACAATGAAAATAATTTTATGGCCGGGGGTCACCACGACACGAGGAACTGTACTGAAGGGTCGCGGCATCAGGAAGGTTGAGAACCACTGCTCTATCTGAAAGGCCAAGGCCAGGCGGAGTCCTCAGGCCTGACGCTGCAGGGGCCAGCCAGTCAAGGATTTACCACGCTCCTTCTGTTTCCATGGAACCCCCAGTCACATAAGCTTGAGGCCACAGCCCGGCAGTTAAAAACAAAGGCTCAGACGCCAGAATGTCCAGTTCAAATCTGGGCTGTGCCTCTTACAACTTGGGGCTCTTGGACAAGGCAAGTCACGTCTTGGGCCTGTGTTTCCCCCACTGTCAGATGGACAGTAGTCGGGGTGGCTGTGAGGAGTCACTGAGTTCCAGACAAAGCCTGACTCAGAGTGAGCACTTCAGAGGCCAGCCAGAGTCGTGAAGCTGAAGGAGGGCTGCCCAGGCTTTCCTGGAAACAAGCCCTGGGACCCTCAGTGACTACCAGGCAAGACCACCTTCCCAGGTCCTCTCAAACGCCCACCCTCACCCCGAAGGCCAGAAAGACAGGAAGGCTGGGCGGTGGCCCAAATACTTTGAAACCTGAAAACAGCCGGCCTCTGCCCCACCCGCAGGCCAACTGGGACCTGCTGGGCAGCGGACGGGAAGAGAGGGCATGAGGCAGCCAAGCAGCGACACGAACTGTCATCAGGAGGCAGCACAGTGTCACCTCTCAGGGGGAGCCCAGCCCGACCTTGGCCTTCTCCCTCCCCGGGGACAGGGGCCTCCTCCCCAGGTGTCCCCGGGGTTGGGGCGCAGCTGAGCTCCTTCCCTGTGGGAAGCTGTGCAGCAGTCAGACCAGCCACCTCGCACCTGCCGCACACACAGCCTCCCTCGGCCCCCAGGGCCCCCAGGCTGGATCTGGCTCCAGGCCTGCCGCCTTCTACCTTCCCGGCGCCTAAAGCAACCGGCCTGTGTGCTGAGGGCGGGTGTGAGCACCACCAAGGAAACAAGGTGAGAGGCAGGAGCCGTGCCCTGCAGCCCGGGCAGACCACGTGGCCGCTGTCTCTGGGGCAGCAGGGCCCGGGGTGACTTAGGTGCCACCATTACCCCCTCACCCGCCGGGTTATTAATCAGTCGGCGAGGGGTGGCCTGGCTTGGCGTTCCTCCTCCCGCACAGGCCACGGTGCTCCGTCCCCGGCACCCGCATCACCTTTCCTCCAGGGGTGGTTTCTCAGGATCGGATGTGGGACACTCCCCCGGGGAGATACTTTCCTTGGGTGATGTCACCCCGCCTTGGCTTTACATAGGTCCAGCGTGCTCAGGACTCCTGTGTTCCTATCGCCAGCACCCCCTGCCCCTGAGCTCCGGGCTCACAGATCTAAATCCTGGGCTCCTCAAAGTCCGAAGCGGACCTCCGTCTCCAACGCCAGGAACCCTACCTCTCCTTGGCCTTTAAAATGCAGCCCATCAGCAAATCCCCTAAAACCTCACACTCATCCACTCCATGGAACCTGCTCTGGCAGCCTCACTCTGCCCTCCCCCTCTCCCCACCATCTCCCTACTAGGGTGTAACAGGGACCCTTTAGAAATGCAAATCATTATTTAACCCCAGGGCTAGAAACCCATCCATCAGTCCAATGGGCACTCAGAATACATCCAAAGTCCTTCCCAGGTGCAAGAAGTTGGCAGGTGGATTACCTACCCTCGGCCCTCATCCAGCAGCCCCCACCCTGCACCTGCGAGCAGCCCGGCTGGCCTGCCTCTGCCCGCCAGGACTTTGTCCCGCGGCTCCTCTGTTTTCCCTATCTCCCACAGGCTGGCGGGCTGGCTGGCGGAGGGAATCTTTAGGAACTCAGCCCTCCCGCTACTGCCCCGTTCCAACAGCTCCGGACACATCCCCATTCCTTCCCACCAAGCCACCTGGCGTGCCTCTTCCTTCAGAGCGCCTTGCTCATCCAGCCAGCAAATATTTAAATGCAAACTATGTCCCAGGCACGTTTCTGAGCACCGGGCATCGGGTGCTGAACTAAGCAGACAGAAATCCCTGACTTATATTTCAGTCAGGGAACTTCACCCGACCTGGGATTCCTTTCCAGAGCTCGGCGTGCCCCAGGCCACGTCTGTGTGTTTTCCAGGTCCTAAGGCACAGCGGGGTGGGGTGTGGCATGCTGTCAGCGCTCAGTAAGTATTTAAAATCATGAGTGTGCAAAAAACCAGCATGGCAGCCAAGAAACCAAGCCTAGAAACACACGAGAAGTCAAGAGTCCAGCCTTCCATGTCTCCTAGGGAGGTGCCTCTCACTCCCTGAGGGGGTGGGGGGGGACCCTCGGGTGAGCGAGAGGCTTCTGGGCAGCTTCAGGCCACTAACTGCTGGAGAACAGAGGGATGACCGCTGGCCTGTGTAGTCAGGGAAGGCTCCCTGAAGAGGAGAAATCTGAGCAAGGCCACATCACTCCCCAGAACCCCCAAATCTAGGGAGAGGGAGAAAAACAAAATTGTGGTTTAGGGCTCTGATGTCCTTTTCTCTAGTAGGAAAAAAAGAAAAAAAAAAACACCTTGCTCCGAAAACCCTTTTACTTTTCATTAGCGTCTGGATCAATACAAGTTTTAGGAGTAAAGCTCCTGGCCTGCAATACTAACCACGGGAGAGACAGGCGAGGATGATTAAATCTGGGCCCAAGAGCCCCAGCAGCTCGCCCTTCTCCTCACCTGCGCCGGCGGCCTCCCGCTAAAGAGCCGGCCAGGGTCCTCATGCGGAACACAGCCTGGGGTCAGAGCCCCCTCCTGCCAGCTTGCCTTGCCAACCCCACCACTTCCCTGGGCCGAGATCTCCTTCCAGGTGCCTCCCCGAGACTCGATGCTCCCAGAGGGCAGGGCCTGATGCCCAGGAGGAGGAAGAAGCCAGTCTAGCAACCCCAGGCACCCACCTTGGCACTTCCTCTCAAGCCCCTGAAGGGTCTTGGCTGGCTGCTGACCACCTTCCCTCATCCATGAGGCCCTGGCCCCAGGACAGGTAGCACTCCGGGGCCAGGCTCCCAGGAGAAGCAACCCCACAAGCCTCCACTCCCCCTCCAGCCCCATCAGAGGTCCACGGGGAAGGGAGCTTCCTGCGCCCCTGCCCCGGCAAAGCCCCCCACAGACCTTGGCCTCTCCGCTGACCCCGGTCTGGGCACCAGGTGCCCGGGAGTCCCATCCAGCTTTTGCGAATGGGCAGGCCTCCACAGGGCGGACCCTCTGGCCCGGTCCAGGATCTTGCTGAGGTTGTCACCAAGGAGTCCAATACCACAGAGACTCATCCCCAAGGATGGTTTGCATCCAAGTGCCACTTCCGGCCAGGTGAGGGGACCTCTCAGCCCAGGCCAGCATCGAAGAGGCGTGCCCAGACAGACTTCCCTCTTCCTGAAAAGCACACGTGAATCTGTCTTCCCAGGTTGAAATTTCACCAACGTCTTTAAAAAAATACAGCGGTGACAACATCCAGAGATTTCCGGGTCCTCCAGAGAACAAGCGGAAAATTACAGCCTTCCATACAGGTAGCCGGTGGGCACAACCTCCAGGTCCAAGAAGTTTGGAAAGTCGCCTGCCTGGTAACGGCCACTTCCGGCCTCAGGAAAGGGTCCTTCCCTCCCCGGGCACCTGAGCAGGGAGCTCTGGGTTTGGCGGGGACTCACAGCCAGGAGAGGTGCCTCCCAGGCTCCGCCCCTAAAGCGCTGGCTCCGCCCAGGGTCATAAATGGCCTGCAGCCCGCCTCCGGGTCTTTGCGCTGGACATGCCCTCCACTGGCCCTGGCTCTAGGCAAGGCTGGTTTAGCCTCATTCTTGTCTCAGATCAAGTGTCCTCTCCCAGGACAGGCTGTTCCTGAGCACCCCAGCTAAAGGAGCAAACTCCCCCCTGCCCCCCGCCAAGTTATCACCTGGCTCCATAGTCTTCATAGCACTGACCTGAAATCACCTTGCTTGCCCCTCTCTCCCACCGTGAGAATGTCAGGTCCGCAGGAACAACGCCTGCTCACCCTGGTCAGCCTGGCACACCGTAGGCCAATGCTTGGTACAGGTAGGCACTGACAGATGTGCTGAATGAACCTTTCGGGGACGGGCCAGCCTAAGCTGTATAGGTAGGAGTGGAGGTAACCAAAAGTCTGCGAGGGGTGCTAGAGCCACCTCCCTGGGCCCTGCACACCGAGCCTTCCAGACTTCGGCACCTCCCCCCAACACACATGCTCTCTAGCCCGCCCACCACCAGCCAGGCGGCTCGCTCACCTGCAGCCCAGGCCCTCCCCTTCCCGGGCCGGGCAGCTAGGTACATTCCGAAGGCAGCTGCCCCCAGCTGCAAACACTTTCTTCTCTGATCACAAGGAAGTACAGCCCCACCCCCGGCTCATTGCAGTCTGCCCCCCCTTCATCCCCACCCCCACCCGCACTGTCATTCAAACATTTAAAAAATTCCAACGGAGACGGAGGTGCAGACAAGGCCAGCGATTTGCCTACCGAGGTCACCAGACTGGAGGGCCGGGGAGGCTGGGCTCCCAACTCCCGCCCTCCCCACCCGACTCGGGGAGTCAACAACAAACAGCAGGCGCCCAGCTGGGAGGAATGGAGCTCCCATCAGCAGTCCAGGGTTCAAGTTGCCTCTGGGCCTGGTCCCCTGGGCTGAGCCAGAGGAGAGAGGGGGAGGGTTCATCAGCACACAGGCAGGTGAGCTGGGAGGGCTGCCCAGGTTTGGGAATGCCACAAAGGTGTTCCCATCGCTGGCCTGCTCCTTCCTCCTGGGGTCGCATGCACCTGCTCCTACTGAAACGCAAATCCCTAGGGAAGGGCAGGCCCAAGTAACCCCACATTTATGCCTGGGGTCACCCCCTTTTCCATCCACTAGAGAAGCCAAAGCAATGCCTTGGCCTTCTACCACAGGCAGGAAACCACCACGCTTCCCTTACAGCCACCACCCAGCGGGACTAATTCAACTAAGGCCCCCCCACCCGGTGGCCTCCATGGAAGGGGCGGCTGCACAGCTTCTTGATGCAGTGGGGTCAGGGATTCTAATCCCTCCGTGTAAATATGGAGGAAGAGGGGCTTTGGGGGACAGAGCCCTGCCTGGGGTCCTGCCCTGTATCCAGAGGTATCACAAGCCCCAGTTTAAGTCCCCTGCTCCAGTCCCTCAGCAAACAACCGAACCCCTACTAAGTGCCAGATCCACAAGCACCTACTTGGTGCAGGATTCTGACTGGGGCGCCTGCCGGGCTGACTGTGGCCCAAAGCACTCCCCAACCTGGGAAGTCAAACTCATCCCACCCCCTGCCATGTCCTGTTCTGGGCACAGGAGACTCTGACCACAGGTGATCCAACAATGCCCGGAGTCCTCCCCACCCTGACCCCCATTCCAGGGGCTCTAAGCCAAGCATCGCACTTAGTGGTTCTCTTCCCTCCCAGGTTTCATCCGGGCCTGTCCAATGTCTTCATACAATTTCAGGAGAGGCCCCTCCGTCTCCCAGAGCAGCCAGGGCAATGACTGGAGGGGGCAGAGCACATCTCTGAGCACCTCCTCCCACTTGAGTTCAGTTGTGGCAACAAAGAGGCAAGGCTGATGCTGTGACCACTTTATAGACGAAGAGGTCAAGTCCAGGGCTCAGTCACCTGCACAGGTTGATGCAGTTTCATCTGAAAGACGTGCCTCACCCCAGACAACCCTTTGTACATATTACTCGTCCCCTCTTCTCGCCCTCCCCAATTCTAATATCCTTCCTCCTGGAAGCCTTCCCAGATTTCCCCGGCTGGTTGGTCCACACCATTCTAATATCTTGTTATAACAAATGGGCTCCTGTGAGAGGGTCTCTCACTCTGCACGACAGCTGTCACAGGAGGGGGGTGTCATAAGTGAAAAAGAAATAAGCCTGTATCTGGGGGAGTCAAAAGATGTACACCCCAACTTAGGTTCCCACACTTCCTGGCTGTTTGGCCATGAGTAAGTTGCTTCCTCCATCCCCTTCTTCGCCTCAGCTCAGAGGACTGCATCACCTCCCGCAAGCTCCTTCCACAGTCACTTCAAATAATATGCAGAAGCAGAGTACACCTGACGTCCTTGACCACGTGCAGCTGGGGAATTTCAGAGGCTGCCCTATCCAGTCCTTCCTGGTTCCAACACCTCCAGTGACTCAGAACTACCTAATTCAGGCCCCACCCACCACACACTCCTCACCTTTACTCCCATTCCACTGAGCCACCACGGCCTCCTCTTCAGTTTTCTCCATGCATGCCCTGTCCTTTCTCAGGCTTCACCTACAGTGGTACCTCAAGATACGAGTGCCCTAACATACGAGATTTTTGAGATACAAGACATCGAGCGAGTTATTTTTGCTTTGAAATATGAGCAACATTTGAGATAGGAGTAATTGCACGGATCAGCCGGCTGCACATGACCCACCAGTTTACCTCAACTCGAGTGTCTCATAGTTTCCCACGCCTCAAGATTACGGAACAAATTAAACTCGTATCTCGAGGTACCACTGTATTTCTAATTCTCATTCACCTTCCAGCTCAACTGTCCCCACCTAAGGGGGGGCCTTTCTCAAGGTCTCCAAGAACCGGACTGTGCAAGCTCTCTCCCTCTCCTGGGTGCTGCTGGGGGTCTGTTCATCTCTGTGTCTTCAAGCCCTGGGACTCAGTCATTGTGCGATGGACATATACACCCCGCAGGCCAATCTTTTCCCCGGAGCCCAGAGCCCAGATGTTGCATCATTTCAGATCTGAGAGTGTCTCACGAACAGGGCGAAGCTCTCTGGATCCCTCCTCCCTCGGAAAGCTTTGCATTTCCTGGGGTGCAAGAGAGCCAGCCCCAAGACTGTCAAGGAACACTTGCAGGCAGGGTCAGGCATCCCCTCGGGGAAAGAGAGGATCAGGTCTGGGAGGGACTTCTCCTGTGACCACCCTCCTGTTTGGAGGCTGTCAGAGGACAGGCCCTCTCTGGGGGGCCTGAGACCTGCCTGAGCGGGAGGAGGAGTCATCGGCGGGACCGAAGCAGACACGGGACCAGACAGGATGCCCTGCAGAGGACAGTCAGCCCCAGAGCCTGGCTGTTCATAGACAGGGGCTTCGGAAGAGACCCTGGCTCTCCTCAGCGGAGGATGAGAAACAAATGTGGTGCTAGACTGAGGGCCAACTCTGGGTGACAGTTTCAAAGCAGCCGAGCCATTGATTTATACGAGCACATCTATGCTTGTGTGGTTTCATCATCACCCACAAACAACAAATGTGTCCTGGCACCTGCATGTGCCAGGCGCGGTGCTAAGTATTTTACATGCATTATCCTGATTAATCCTCCCAAGAGCCATAACCTGTGGGTATCCACAGCCACCTTTTACTAAAATGAAGCGGAAGCACGGAAATGTTGGAAAAGCTGCCCAAGGTCACGCCGCTAGTTACTGGTGGCAGCTGGCATTCAGGCCCCTCAGTCTGGCTCCAGCCTGTCCTTCTGGTCCCAGCAGTCAGTGTCCACCATTCCATAACCCCCGTTCTCTGTCCTTGCCCACCCCTCATGTATTCTCCATCACCTTGTTCTTGGATGTGTGGGGTTCATGTATATGGTCAGCTTGCAGCCTCCCAACTGCCCCCTCCCTCCTCTTCACCCGCTCAGATATCCCCCTCACCCCAGCTCACATCCCTGCCTCCCATCAGGTCAGCCAGTTTGTAGCACCCCTATCTGCCCACCCCAACCCACGTCTTGTGGTAATGACTTCAGCTGGCAGAGAATCCTGGACCGCCCCCCCACAGCGGTTGACACGTGGTCATTCAAAAAATGCAATGCTTCCATCAAAGCATTCAGGGGAGTACACTCCCACCCTTGCGCCGGCTCCTCGGAAAAACGCCTCGTAGATTTACTTAAACAGTCAGTGAGACGCGGTCAGCATTTCTCCTTTTTGGTTGTCACGGTGCCAAGTGCTGGATGACACCCAGCACGGTGGTCCAGGGACTGGATGCTGTCAAGGGCAAGGAGGGTCGTTCTAATAGATGGGCCTGTGACTGCCAGCCCCTGCGGTACAGTGTGCTGTGGTCAGCAGGTGTGTGTGTGTGTGTGTGTGTGTGTGTGTGTGTGTGTGTGTATGTGTCCGGCTCCCTCAGTCCCCCTCATAACAAATGGGCTCCTGTGACAGGTCCCAGGCTCCATTCCACTCACTGTGTTCCCACCAGAGCCCAGCTTCCATGTCTCTGACTAGGTTACCAAGTCTTATCTCCACTCCAACAAAGTGGGACTCTGCCCTCAGAGCCATCACCACACCATGTCAGACCCAGGCTCGAGTTCACACCTGCCTCCTCAAAGGTCAAGGAATTCAAACCTCCCTCTGAACTGTCCCCTTACTCATCCCCAAACCCTTAGGACCAGTGACAACATTGTGAGGTGGGGGTGGGGAATCTTGCCCCACCTCCAGGTTCCAGCACTGCCAAAAGGCAAGGTCAATGGCAGGCACTGGACCTGGATGCCTTGCCTAGCGGTCACTGGCAACTGGGGAGGACTATGAAGCTGGAGTACCTGGCCTTGGGGAAGGCCCAGCCCCACACCAAAAACCACCTCTCCACCCTCTCAAACCTAATGAAACCTGCCTGTGGCCACGAGCCACCATGTGCCACCTCCCTTTTATGACAATGCGTGTAAAGCAACAGATGAAGGTGGAAAGCGAGAGGGGGAGAAGGTGAAGCAGAGGCGGGGAGGCCCCGGGCCACACCCCCGCCCACACTTCTCCCTGTGGTCCGATGGCACTTCTGCAACAAGATGTCACTGCCAACCCTCCCAGGACCCCCAAGTCCAGCTCTTAGGTTCCCTGCATGAAAAGAGTGAAGGGAAATGTTAGGGTCGCCAAAGGAGGAACGCACGAGGCCAAAGTGGTGAGGGATTATCCATTCATTAGGTCATCTGGAGAATAGATGGGCTGAGCCCCACGATGGCACCGGCACCCAGGGATGGGGGAGTCAGAGGTTTTAAAGGGCTCTAGGTGGGCTTTTTCGGCGGGGAACTCTCTGGGCGGGTGGAATCCTGGGAAAGTCTGGAGAGGAGAGATAATGGTCTCAGCAGGTGGAATGTCGTCCTAGCAAGTGGAATGTGGTCTAAGCGAAAGGGAATGTCGGTTGTGAAGTGGCCTGAAGGTCAGTTCCCAGGGGAGGGGGCAACCATTCAGTTACTTGGTCAGACCTAACAGGAAGCATCTGATTTTATTTCCTCCAAGTGTTTTCTGATCCGCTGCGGGCAGCTCCCACAGTGAGGCCAGGTCTGATGCTCCTCACCCCATTGTACAGACGAGGAAACAGGCCCACCACAGTGACACATCCAGTCCCAGCTCACACAGCTGGAAGGGGAGTGACGCCAGGATACAACCAGGTAAACGAGACACCTGGTCTCTGCCCTCAAGAAGCTGGCACGCCAATGGGGGAGGGTCACACACAGACATCAAGGCCAAAGAATAGCACACTCATCAGGCCCGCGGCTCAGAGGAAGCTGCAAAAGGTATCCACTGCGAGGCCCGGCCCAACAGGGGATCTGTAACAGCACAGGAGCACATTCAGGCTGGGTGCAGGGACCTGGGGCAGGTTCACGAGGAGGAGGAGGTCCCAGCACACCCTCCCCTGCTGAGACCTGGGTCCCTTCTGAGCCTGGTACACTGTGCAGGGAATGAGTGTGGACAGGTGGGGTCACCCAGGCAGACCCCTGGCATGCCATGTCACATCTACATCATGACAGCCCCACCCCAGAAGGCGTGTCAAGTTCTCGTGCCTCATTGACAGGCGGGAGACAGAACTGCGGGGCGGTCCAGTACTCTGCCCACGTTGCACAGGGGGCACAGTCCCCGTGGGCTCTGACCCCAAGGCCTGTCTCTCCTGCAAGCACTTCACTTCGCTGGGCCTTAGTCTCTCCACTTGCAGAAACTCCACGGTCAGAAGCACCTCCACGGCAGACGGTGCTGGACGTTCAACGCCCCCGTGCCTACAGCCTGTTGGGGGAATGCTCCGAGGACGGGCCTGTTTCCCCAGCCAAGCTGGCCAAGGAATGGCCGCTGATAGGGAGTTCTAATTGGCGAGCCTGGCGGCACAGGGCCCAGCAATACACCCGGTGGGTGATGGTGTTGCAGGGGAAACAGCTGAGCACAGCAAATATAGCATTGACCCAATTCAGTTCTGTTCTGTCTTCGAGAAAATAATTGAGTTTAAATGAATAGGTTTCCCATGTCCCCTCCGGCCTCGAGGAGGGCGGAAAGCGAGAGGGGGAGACAGGAACAGTTCCGCGGGCTCCCTGTTGGTTATTTCTGAATCATTAGGCCTGTGAAAGGTTTCCTTCTTTCCTTGGCGGCCGGCGGAGGGGGGTGGGGGGGTGGGGGGGAGTCAGACAGGGCTGGGAGGCAAGGAGGTGAAAAGCACACTAGGTGGACGGTGAGGAGGGAGGTTGAAGTCCTGGCCTCACGGCAGCTTTGTGGAGTGGCCCAGGCAGTGTCCTTGGGCCCCGGGGTGGGCATCTATACAACAGGACCCCCCGCCACCTCCTCCCAGGATGGCTGGGGAGAGCTAATGCAGGTGAGCACCTTGAAGGTGGAGTGAAGGAGTTCGAGGTGAAGTGCAAAGGTCAATTCTTTTTTTTTAATATATATTTTTTATTGATTTCTTACAGAGAGAAAGGGAGAGGGATAGAGTTAGAAACATCGATGAGAGACAGCGATCAACCGCCTCCTGCACACCCCCCACTGGGGATGTGCCTGCAACCAAGATACATGCCTGTGACCGGAATCGAACCTGGGACCTTTCAGTCCACAGGCCGATGCTCTATCCACTGAGCCAAACCCGTTTTGGCCAAAGGTCAATTCTTTGCCCTACAGGAATAGAGGCCCAATGTTGCCTACCACATCTTGTGTTTGGTTTGTTTAGAAGAAAAACCAAAAATCCAGACTTTTCAGGTACATGTTTTAGGCATGGTTAAGTATTGGTAAAGCAATTTAAAAAACACACACACACCAAAAGACACCTCTCCACCCTCTCAAACCCAATGAAACCTGCCTGTGGGTTACCTGTGGCCACGAGCCACGCATGTGCAACCTCCCGTTTATGACAGTGCGTGCACAGCGCTCGATGGCGTGATGACATGCCGGTGTCCTCCCACCTGTTCCCTGCCCTCTCATTTCCTTTGGCCGGAGGCCAAGCCCAGCCCAGCTGGAAAGGCCAGACACCCTCCTTCCAGGCGGGACGTCTCAGGACCTCAGGGAGAAGGGGAGGGAGGGAGGGGAGCGCCCTTCACTGTGGGAAAGCAGGTGGTGACACGGGGCCTGGTCCCCTAGAAATGCCTGGTCTCCGCCTCTCCTCCTGCACTGCCTTCAACTCCGTGAGGGCCTCAGCTTCCTCTTCAGCCAAAGGGGGTTTCTGAGGGGACCAAAGCACGCGCAGAGAGCTTCCAAACACAGAGTGAGCACCTATCCCGAGTCCTAGCGAAGGAGTGTCCCAGAGGGGAAAGAATGGAGGGGCCAGCACAGCCTCGGGCCATTTCCCCCACCGCCAGCCAGCTCTGGGCTGTGTGAGCCCAGGGCACTGACTTCGCCTGTCTGTGCTACCACCTCACCCTCCGTACCCAGGAGACAGGAATCTTAGGGACACAGAGCTGTTATGAAGTAAGAGGAAGACTATCAAGGGCCGGATAGGATACCTGGCACATAGTAAGAGATCAAAATGTGACAGGCACTATTGTTACTGTTGTTGTTATCGTTAGCTTAGCGAGGAGCGAGCCGGGGAATCCTGACTGCGTGATCACAAGAATGTAACACAGCCAGGCAAGCTTGTTCAACAGATGAGGCCACCTATAATTAGCACAATCGTTATGCATGCAAATGGTGTGGCTTAGAAGCTGCGGAAGGGTGTTCTTTGAAGTGTGTTTAAATAACCTCTCTCCCCTGGCTGTTCTTTGAAGTGTGTTTAAATAACCTCTCTCCCCTGGCTGCCCGCCCTCCCCAAATCTTGTTTACACTATTAATTTCATTAGCAAACACTTTCTTCATAAAGTAAGACACAATCCCAAAGAACTACATATTCAAGTCAAGGGGGTTTTAAGCCACGTGAGACCCTGCCCGCCCCGCCTGGAATAGTTTGTGGGGGCCCCTCCTAGGGCTCCTGGCACAGCTGCAGGCCTGGGGCTGCCAGTTACTGTCTCTGCACCCTCGTTCCCAGGAGGTCAGGCTGGAGGCCTCTGCTCACTGGCTAACTCTGCCAAGCACAGCTGTAGCGGGGAAGAGGGCAGGTGGGGCAGGGAGCGGGCACTGTCTTTGGGCAGAAGAGGCTCTCAGCAGCCTAACTCGGACCTGGAGTTCCCTGGCAGCCCAGGCATGGCCTATCGGTAAATGGGCTGTGCCCGTTTCATAACCGCGCATTCCCCATTTACATCGGAGGAAGCCCAGACACTGATGGAAGTAATGTGCCCAAGTCACCAACGGTAAGCCGCACCACCGGAATCCAAACTTAGGTCCGCCTGCTCCATCCCAAGTCTGCTTTGTGGGCTCTGCCCTGACACTGTACGCAGCACAGGCCTCTCTACCTGGAGAGGACAGGGTGTGTTCACTTCCAACACTGATCCCAGAGCTGCCGGACGGGAAGGGACTGACCTAGGTTTGGGCCTGAAGACACCAAGGCCCCGTGCTCTGCCCAGCGTCCCACAGGCAGAAAAGAGAAGCTCCCAGAACCCAGGGCCTCTTGCCCAGGATAACTGCTTCTGCATCCAGATCTTTAAACACAAGGCAACACAACTATCTTCCTCCTCCTTCATAGCTGCCTCAGTATGTTAACAGTCCCTGCTGAACTGGGCCCAGCACAGACCCAAGCAGACAAAAGATGCTGAGGAAGGTTTGCTGAACCGTTTCCTTGCCACAAAAAGACAGCGCTGAACCGGGGGTGCGGTGAAGGCAGGCCAAGGAAGATGGGTGGTGGCTGGGGAACGAGGGAGAAAGCAGACCAGCCATCCTCTGTGGTTGAACCTGGCATCCTCAGCTGGTCAAGGACCCCTTTCAAAGCATTTCCCTGCTGGATGCCCACTCAGGAGTCGGGCAGTTAGATTCTCACTTTTGAAAGAAATGAAAGTAGAAGCTTTAACAGATATGTGAGCCCCTCACCAGCCCCCGGCAGGCTCAGACCTGCATCTCAGCAAAATGAAATGTTTGCTTTTCTCACTCCTTGCTGGACCCAGAAATTGAGGCTGGGAGAGATGAAGAACTTGCCTGTGGGTTCAGGAAGTGGACTAGGACCCTGAGTTCTTTGCTCCTTCAACCAGGCTCCCCCATTGCCCCTCACCACCTCCCCTCTCTGGTCTATGAGCTTTCCAGGCGTGTTGACAGCAGTCCCTGGCTATATGAGGTAGGGGCAGGGAAGAGACCTTCCCCTTGAGGATGAAGGGGAAGATGGGGCCAGCCCTCAATTGCCAGCTTCCTGCTCCTCCTCCTCTTCCCAGACACCCTCTAGCACCCACTCTCACACACAGCCAGGGAACTGCTCCTAAAATCACTGATCTGACCAGTTCCCACTTCCTCTTATAATCCTTCCAAACACTGCCTGCCTTCCCACTATCTTCCTCCCTATTTTCTGCCACTCCCAAGGACCATACAATCACAGGTGCCAGCAACATAGCCTGCCAGCAAGCCCTTCCCCGCCCCTCCGCAGGGATAAATTCCACTCGCCTTCACCTTTCCCCTGTGGCCAGACCACCAGCTCCCAGAAGCCCCTCTAACCGCAGGTGCTGGTGACCTATCTGCCTCCTCTAGCAGCCGACAGGAGCCCTGGAGGGCAGTGCTGGCTGGAGTTTGCTGCCCTGGGCTCCACATGGACAACAAGGGCCAGGTCTACCACCGGGAGGGGCGGCCCTGGGAGATCTGACCATCAACCTCTGGCCCAGGTCGGGCTAGGGCCAGCCAACCGGCTCTCCCAGCCCAGCGCAGAGCTCAAACAGTGCCAGGCCCAATCTCTCCACGGACGCCTGACAATGGCTGTCGAGAACCACAGGAGATGAAGTCATCGCTCCCAGAAATAAACTGATTAAGGAGACGTGACAACAAGGCAAACAGCAAGGCTGGACACACACACGCCCTCCCTCTCTCTCTCACTCTCCCTCCCTCCCTCCCCAGGTTTCTCCGCCCTGACAGTCTGGGCGAGGCCTGAGCTCCTTGGGGACACGGATGATGCCCAGATACCAGAGCCGCCAGCACAAGGAGCCCGGACTCCAGTGGCACGTTGGTCTCTGGGAGCAGGGGGGCCCCAGACGACTCTGCTCTGGGGTTCCCTTGCAAAGGCTCCCTGTCTGGACCCCTGCTGATGTCCTCAACTTGCCCCTGGCCCTAGTTTCTCTCCTCACTCCCTTCCTGACCCCACCCCTAACCTCTTCCAGGACACAATCCCCCTCACAGTCCTGTCCTACCCCGGAGCTCTGTCCTGTACCAGCTGTGTGACCAGGGGCTAGTCAACCCCTCTCTCTGGGCTGACCTTCCTCATCTGTACCACGCAGGTAGCAATATGCCCCACCTCGTGGGGGTGAGATTAAAGGAAATATGTTGATCTGTTCATTCCCCAATCTTGTGTCGGGCCCTATTTTAGAGACACACTAGGGGGAACAAGACATCAATTTCCTGCTCCCCTGGGACTTAGTCCTGTTGGGGGATGTTATGGGGGTGAGAGGGACACAAGGGTGGGGGGAAAACAGAGAGTAGGGCCCAGGCTAGGGGAGGGGAGGAGGCCGTGTCTGACGCTGTGGTTGGATGAAGTGAAGAAGCAGGTCACAGACATACAGACCAATCTGGGAAGAGGGAACAATGAGGGCAAAGATCCTGGTCTGGGGCACCCAAGGGATGGGGGGCAGTGAAATCAGCGAGACAGGCAAAACTGGAGGTGGAGACCTAAGGTTCGTCTGCGGGACCCAAGTGTGAGGCGGCATGGCTTGGGCGTGGCAGGGTGGCGGTCCACGAAGCACACGCACACAGGTGCCTGGCACCAGGTGAAGAATCTTCAGTGTCCCCGTCCTCCGCACCATCACCAGCTCCTCACCACCAACAGCCTTATCGCCGCACCGGGAGGACGCCGCTGGGCCCCAAGTTGGGCGGCAGGCCCCGTGCACAGATGACCAGGTGCCTTGCTCAAGGCCTCCGGAGCGGGACCAGCACTCTGCCCGGCCTGGGCTCTCTGGTCTAAGCACACTGGTCTCCATGAGCTGAGCCCGGCCTTCCCCTCTGGCGGGCCCCATCCTCCACCAGTTCTGTGTCTCAGTCCACACGGGGCCTCCACTGGGGAAAAAGATCAGACTCCATATGAAACAACAGCACCAGTGTTTGCGCCTCATAGATTCCAGGGCTTTCTATCCCGTGTTATCACCTGCAAACAGGAAGGGACTTCAACCCCCGTCGATGATGGACTAGGACTGAGAAAAGCTCCTTCGAATTCTAGTTAATTCTACCTCCTCCAAACGCTCCCCGGAGCGCAGCCAACACTCCGGGCTAGGCCTGGCGGCCCCAGCAGCCTCCTGGGGCCAGGCTCCAGGGCCTCTGCTCGGCAGCCTGCTGGTCCCCACGAGAGCCCCCCAGGTAGATTCACTAAGGCTGGATGCACCTCTGCCACCCCAGGCTGGGAACTCCTCCAGGGCAAGCAGGGACCACAATGATTCCTGTCCCTATCCCCAGGGCGGGGCACAGGTGAGCAAACACAGAGATAACTGAATCCCGAGGGTCCCTTGGGGAGTCTTGTCTGCACGAGACAGCCATCCAGCCTGCCTCTTTGCTCTCTCACTCACCACCTCGGAGTTTGGGGGAAACTGCGAGGAAAATACCACTCCCCCCACCCCACCCCCCAGCTGTGGGGCTGGGAGGAGAGGTCTACATGATATGCCCTCTCCCCACCCAAGGGTTCTAGGCCAAACAACCAGTCTCCCCCTCCCTCTCACAGGCCAGCCAGGTAAGATTAAGCTAGACTACATGCTCTCCGGCACACATAAATAAATGTTTTAAATAAGCCACCGGAAGTCTGCAGGAGAAGTCCCCAACCAGCAGTCAATGGTGAGGTGGAAGGAGAAATTTCACTTTTTGCTTTATATTCCCGTGTGCCTGGAATTGGTACTCCTATGCTGGTATTTTTATTGACCTTTATGTTTAAAAAGACTTAAACGTAAAGTTAAATGAATGAGAGGGCATTTGGCAGGCTCTAGCACCTGTTCCTCTGTGCCAAGTGCCTGCCTTACATTTTGTTTCTTCCACCTGGTCCCCACCCAGGCCAGCCAGCCCCCTGCACACCCAGAGGAAAGAGCAAGAGGGGGAGGAGGCGGGGCTGGGAAATCAGCCAGGAGCTCCTGCCTCAGACCCAGGCATTGGAGGATGGCAAAATCACCTCACTTCCTCCCTGACCATCCCCCTCCCCCCTTTTTGCTATCTTGATCTCCTTTACACAGACCCCACTACTGTCCGTGTGTCTGTCTACTCCTTCACTGGACGCCCTGGTTTTCAGTCACCTGCAGGTTTCTGACCTAAGGCCCTGCATAAGCAGATGCTCCATAAAAGCTTGCTAGACAGGGGACATTCTGAAGGAACGACTGTATCAGGTGATCATTTAGAACAGGGGTTAGGTACATTTTTTCTGCCACGGGCCATTTGGATATTTATAGCATCACTGGCGGTCCACACAAAATTATTAACTTAAAAATTAGCCTGCTGTACTTGGTCAAACAAGTATTACGCTATAATAATAAAAGCATAATATGCTAATTAGACCAGACGCCCTTCCGGATGAAGCCGGAGCTGCAAGGGCCAAGCCCCTGGCATGAATTTCGTGCATCGGGCCTCTAGTTTAAATATATTTTTATTGATTTCAGAGAGGAAGGGAGAGGGAGAGACAGAAACATCAATGATGCGAGAAAATAATTGATTGGATGCCTCCTGCACGCCCCCTACTGGGGATCAAGCTCACAACAACCTGGGCATGTGCTATTGACTGGAACAGAACCTGGGGTCCTTCAGTCCACAGGCCAGCGCTCTATCCACTTAGTTAAACCAGCCAGGGCTAGTCCAACATTTCATTACTTGGCAGGGCCAGACCAAATGAGCTGGGCCTTATATGGCCAAGACCTAAGGGCCGGATGTTCCCTACCTCAGATTCAAAAGAAACTCAAACCTGGATAATGGAGGGAGTGGCAGATAGGGCAGATAGGGCGGGAGAAACAAAGAAAAGCAATGCCTGCAGGCCCAACAGGAAGAAGCCCAGACAGGCTCAGGCCAGAGCAGTTCTAACCCTCAGAAGAATGCAAAGTCTGGCAGGGGGGAAGGGAGTGAGCCCTCTGGAGCCTCAGGGCTTAGAACTCCCAGGGCCTTCGGAGCTGCACAAGCAGCAGGAGAGCCACGGCAAAGGGAAGGGGAAGGTGACGCGCCCGCCCGGACACACAGAGGGGCAGGCAGCTCCCGATGCTGCTGAGACGTTACTTACACCTTTGCTAGAACGACCTTTCTTCCCTTAGCTCTTCCCTGACCAACGCCGCTCCGTCAAGGTGACCATGCTAGACAGAAGCAGGAGACACAGTGCAGCGGGCATTTTCCCTCAGCGCATGGCCCCGTCGGTCCTGCAGCTCCAGTGCCCTAACTGCCCCGAACACGTTCATGCAGATTCCCCCGGCCACACCTTTGCCTGGATGGCTCCCTGGCCTCCCCGATCCTCTCTGCCCACCTGGGCTTTATCCAACCTGTGACGAAGGTCTCGAAAAAGTAGAGGCTGTATTTGGTCAACATGCATGTTTTGTTTAGCCCACACAGTGGCTGACATTTTTGGGTTTTGAGAATCAATTGCCAACATCGAAAGATGTGAAATTTCAAAATGTCACCCAAAAAAACGCTCGATGTCTGCTGTCTCTTTATAAATCCGAGGGCCCGGTGCCACGGCTCAGTGGCAGCTGTCCCCCTTGGCAGGATCACCCGCTCCAGGTTGCCAGTGTCTACATCTGGGACAGCCCCAGGCAGTGGCTCCTGTTTGGCTGCTGGCAGAACCTGAGGCAGGACACACACAACACATCTCCCAGACGCACAGCCAGGACATCAGAGACCCAATGCCGCACCGTGCCCAGGATCTCCTGATCTCTACTCGCTGCCCGCGAGACCCCAAGCAGGGACGGGACAATGCCCTTCCGTCCTGGGTCCCCCTCTCCCACAGCGGGCACCCCTGCAGTGGGACACTGGGGTAAGCCCCCAGGGCTCTGTCCCGATTCTCACGTCAACACCTGACCTTCACTTCAGTGGTTGTGCCTTCCAGAGGCCAGTCAAAGCCAAGAGCAGGGATCCTGCCGTCTCCTCGCCTCTGATAAGAGTGGCGGGCCTCTGGGCCAGCCCACGGACACTGCTCCCACGACTTTGGTTCAAGTGAAAAAGGAGAAATTTGGCGGCAGGAACCGACCCAGCCAAGCTCCCTCCGATGCCCACCTGCAGGAGGCCTGCCCCCTTTGAAGCTGGGAGCCAACTCTTCCCTTTTCCTGGGTTTTCAAGGTCAGGCTCACACTGGCCGGAAGGGCTGGTTCTCTTTGTTCTCCGGCCTCTGACTTACCGCAAACACAGCCACCGTCCCCAACAGCCAGTTCCTCAGCCGGGCAGTGTCAGAGGCGGCCCGCCCTGCTCCCGCTGGGGTGGAGTAACGAGAGGAGCCCCAGGGACCCTGCTTCCTGGGATACGGGTCTCCATGGGCCTGGCCTCCCAGGCCTGGGAGTGTGCCTCTCGGTCTCAGTGAGGGTACTCGGCAACGGCTGGTCGGAGAGAAGGAAGAGGCCACAGCCCAGAGCAGGAACCCGCTAGGAGGACCGGCTAGGAGATGGGCTTGGCCTGGCTCTGCCCCTCCCGCTGGTGATGTGACCTCAGGCTACTGGCCTCCTCTCTCGGAGCCTCGGTTTCCAAACAGGGAAACAGACACCTAATCTGACACATTCAACCTCCGAAAGGAACTGGGAGGAGCTTTGTGGGGCGTGAAGTGCCACCAAAGTCAATTACTCCCGCCCTTGGCGTAGCACCCGTACCCACCTAGTTGGGGCTCACTGTATGCCTCCCGTTTATTGGGTCCTTGCGCTGAGCCAGGCTGCATGGAAGGGGCCAGAGGCCCAGAAAGCAGGCCTGGGCCCTGTGCGCCGGAGGTCCATCCCTCAGGGTCAGGCTGTGAGATCTGCCAGGAAGTAAGGGAACGAAGGCTGTGAGGCTCACAGCATACCCGGGGCTCACAAGGTGGGAGCAAGGGACCCACGGCGTACAAGAGCCCCACCTCTCGGCTGCCGGGCTACAGAGGCCAGAGTTGGGGCTGCCCAGCTGTGAGGTGCCTGCCACTCCACCCATTTCCCTTCAGCCTCATGTAAAGAGAGCTGTCACCCTTGGTGAGCAACCCAGTTCCGTGAAGGTGCCATGTGCATACACACCTCTGTGCTATTGTGTGCATCTGGACATGCGTGCTGGGCAACTAGCAGTGACCCTTGCCATGCCTTTTATATACACTGTTCATCATCCGCCCACCTACTTGGGTAACAGTGAGCTTTTAAGAGATAAAGCATCACTCTGGCTGGTGTTGCTCAATAGTTAGAGCGCTGAGCAGCACAATGAGAGAAGCAGGTTCGATTCCCGGTCAAGGACACGCACCTAGGGTATAGGTTCACTCCCTGCACTGGTCGGGGCCCGTGCAGAAGGCAACCAGTTGATGTATCTCTCACATCAATGTTTCTCTCTCTCTCTCCCCCACCCCTTCCTACCCTACTTCTCCCCCATCCCCGCCCCCCGCCTTTCCATGCTGTCTGAAAAGCAATGGGAAAAAATATCCTCAAGAGAAAGACAGTGCCTGGCACGGAGGAGTGTGCATCTTCATGCCCACTTCTTCACCCTGGGCCTCAGCTTCTCTCCTGTGAATGACTTCTCCTTCTAAAGCCTATGAATGAGCTCAGTCACGTGCTCTATTGGAAGGGGTGGGGGGTGGGGTGGAATTCCCAGGTTCACCAAGATTCTGGAGGACTGGGAAGATGCCAGACACTGCCTTGTTCTGCCCAGGACAGCAAGATGAGAACAGCTCAAGAGATCCCACCAAGTGCCCTCCGGCCGCCTCACTTGCTATGGGAAGCAGACCCCATACTAAGCACAGGAAATGCAGAGCAAAGGGAAGTCTATCTGGGATGAGAGGGGATCGGGACAGGCTTCAAGCAGGAGCCAGGACTTGGAAGACAGGATGTAAGGAGAATGGAAGAAAAGGAGGCATTCAGACAGACGGAACAAAATGAGACGGGGAACTCTACGGCACCGCAATGCTCCCCCAGCTGAGGTACCACTGCACCTGTCTCAAGCTCTCTGCTAAGCTCAGCTACAAACCTCAGCTCTTCCTCTCCACAGCCCTTCCAGAGAGGACTTGCTCTCATCCCCATTTTACAGAGTGAAGCAAGTCCCCCCAGGGCACAGAGCTGGGACTGGAACCCGGCGTGCCGGCTGCATCTGTGTGAGTAAACAGGGATGAAGAGGGCATGGCTGCTCAGGGGAGTGAGGATGAGAGTCTGGGGGCTCCCCAGAGACTCATTAAGACCTTGGAAGCCAGGCTCTGTTTTCCTTGCAGCCTGATCTTGAATGGCGCCCGAGCCAGGCCGACGTTATTGATGACATCCTGTGAGGGTGACCCCACCCACGCATGGCGTGTGCGAGCCGAGAGAGTCCGAGGACCCTGGCCCTGCACTTCCTTTGCACGCTCTGCCTGAAGGATGCAGGAAGCTGCCGGTAATGAGCGAGCGAGCAGGGGAGGGAGCTGGAGGTGTGCAGCCAGTCAGGAGCCGCGGCTGTCAGCGGCCACCCCGACAGGCTGGTGCGGAGCTGTTGCCAGGGCAGCCCGGAGAGTCTGCCTTCACAGGCAGCGTGATTTAGAACCGGCTGCTCTGTCTGGGCAACCGGCTCGGGGGCGAGTGCCTGGCCCTTCCGGAACCTCAACACCAAATGTCAGGGGCCTGGTCGAGGGGCCACTGGCACAAAAGGCCATCGAGACGGAAAGGGGCATGCCTCGCATGTTGAAAGCAAGTCCCTTGCCGCCACACAGTTCTAACAGGGACCCGGGCTGGGGGCTTGAGGCTTCTGGGGCAGGAGTTCCAACAAAGCAGGCTCCTCTGGTAGGATGCTCACTCCTGAATGGTACCTGCCCCCCAAGGAGGGGCCCAGACCTGCGGCACAGGCAGCCGTGGGACTAGAAGGGGAGAGGAGAGAAGAGTGATGGAGGGTGGGTGGAGCTAAGATGAGCATGATCCAAGGAAGCCAGGACCCTGACTGGACTCTCACCCAGGCCTCCTCTCAGTGCCCAGCACCTGGCTGCCAGCAGGCAGGGTCAGACACAGCAGCTAGAACAACTCCAGGCAGAGGGTGACGTTGGTTCAGAAAGCCCTGGGCATTGCTAAGTGGTATGTTGGCCACTCTGAAACATATTCAGGCCAAGGACTGACACTGTAATCAACATGTGTGAAACATTAAGTGAACCTACCCAAGGCCAGATTTGCAGGGGCCCTGATCGGGGACTCCCAGCGCACCAGGGGAGGCTACGGCACGCCCATTAAATGGTTTTCGGTGCAACTGCACTGGATAGGATACAGTGCTTCCACCGTGCAATGGGTGGCTTCAGACATGAGCAGACAAAAAGACCAGAGGGCCTCGCCAGCCTGTCTGAACCTGCCCTCAGCGCCAGCAAACTCAGCAAGCCAACCCTCTGCAAGTAGCCTCTTGGGGTCCAGAATTCTGTTTGGCCCGAGTACCATCACTCAAGGGAAGATCCCGTGCCCCAAGCCACTAAAGAGACTGGCAGTGCCCGCAGTGAAAAACGGTGGCGTTGCCTGGGAGTGAACCTACGGTGCAAGGTGCCTCTCCAGGGTGGAAGGACAGCATGGGGGCGGCCCCGGCTTCGGAGAGGCCGTGGACTGCCTCTCTGAGCGTTCCTAAACCACGTGTGCACAGGGCAGTCCTCACTGAAACTCTTCCTGGTAGCTGGGGGCGAAGGAGGCACGGGCCCCACCCACTGCTAACAGTCAGAGGCTGCATGTTACTACATGTTACCTGAGGAACATGACAAGAGCTAAGCAGCCGCCTTGACCTGGGAGGGAGAGGAAGCGGGAAGGACCAATCAGAAACGTCTGGTGGCGAACACCAGAGCAACCCGGGCCCCCCAGGTTGGTCATCGACCGACGGAAGGCACAGAACCAAGCTAAGGGGACCGTCCGCTGTCTACTTGTGAAACAAGCAGGTCCCAGGGGGCCCCTGCTGGGGTGGAGACTGAGGGATGGAAGACTCTGGGATTCACCCACAGCCCAGGTGGAGGAAGGAGTGTGAGATAACCGTGGCCCAGCTGCTTCTGCCTCACCTGTGCCTGGGCTCATATGCCATGTGGCTGAGTCTGGGGGACAAGGACTGCCTCTGAGGAGCCCACGATTTGGTACCCAGAGCCGGAGCTCTTGTGGGGGCTGGAGCCAGAGCTGTGAGTGGGTCCGACATGCCTGGCTTTCTCTCTGAAGGAGGAACTGGCTCTGGAGGAGCAGGAACAAGACCAGAAAGCTGACCTCAGGGCACCAACTCCAGGATGCCACCAGCTGGCCCCCTCTGGGAGCCTCAGAAGTGCGGGGGCAGGGCTGGACCCTCTATACCTCCAGGGCCAGGGCCAGCCCAGATCTCCCTGGCACCCCAGAGGGGATGCCCTGCTGTTCATCTGAAGAACTAAGCACATTTCTTTTGGAAGTGAAATCTGAGCAGGACAAAGGGCCCTCAGCAAGGGCTCTTCAACCAGACCGAATAAACACTCAGCCTCTCACCAGGGGCAGGGCAGAGCCAATGGGATTTGAGTTTGGGCTGACACTGGCTCTCAGCCAACAGCAGTAGCAAAGTACCCCGGGCCAGTTCCGAGTTCCTGCCTGAGTTCCTGTCTCGTCTGGAGTTCAGCTGCCCACCTGGCTTTGCCCTACCAGTGTCGCACAAGGCGCGGTCAGGCCTGGATTCCCAGGCTGGAGCAGGCAATGGCATATCTAGTCCCAATGTTACTCTGCAGCCTGATAACTTGGCACCCCCTAGCTGGAGGTCTCCATGCTTGAGTGGGTCTCAGAATCACACAGGGGTCTGTCATGAGCACAGACTCTGGGGCCACCCCTAGACCTGAGAATTGGACTCCTGGGTAGGGCTCTGGACTCCTTCTGCCGGGTTGCCATGGCACCATGACGCTCAGCTATATCCAAGAACCAAGACAGATGGGATGACCTCTGATGCCCCCAATGCCTCCTTCTCAGTGCCTACAGGAATGCTTGGTGGCTCCCCATCTGCTGCTGAACTTCCTAAAACCCTTTAAGGTCCACAGATCTCTAAGTGCCTTCTTCAACTGGCCACCTCCACCCACCTCTGCAGGCAGGCTGTAGGCCCCAGATGACAGACCTGCTGGGAAGAATGGCAGGGAATAAATCAACCCACTTCATCGGAGAAGTGTGTTATTAACAGCTTTTTCAAAGAGGAGTCATTAGTCGACATGTGTTTTGATCATCAGAAAATTACCCAAGTTTTGTTGCCTTGAAGAGGAAGCAAAATCCCAACAAGGCAGAGAGGCCTGGCTTTGGGTTGGCAACTCCCACCCCACCTCGAGTCCTATGCCTCCCCAGGTTAGGAGATTCTCAGGCAGCCCTCTGCGGAGCCCAGACCTACAGGAGCGAGGTCCCTGACACTGGCTGCAGAGACTCCCGCAGGGTGGCAGGTGCCAAGGCCAGCTCCCTGAAGCAGGTGGGCATGCACCTCAGCTTGGAGCTCCACAGACCCGGGTTCAAATCCAGACTCTGCCACATACAGGCTATATGATCTTGGGCAAGTCTTTTAACCAACTTCAGCTTGGGTTTCCTCACCTGTAAAGTGAGGAAGTATCTACTTCTTAGGATTGCTGTAGGGTTAAGATCAGAGGGACCTTCTTTTAGCCTCTCACTCCCAGTCTGCACAAGCTTCTCTAACTGCCTAGAAGGCTCTCCCTGAGAGCTCGGCTCATTCCTCTTTTCCTCAAGGAAGCTGTCCCCACCACCACCACAACTCAAACCTTCCTGTTCTGGGCTCTCAGGGCCTTCAGGACATGTGCCTCAACTGCAATTTACCTGCTGAGCACTGCACCCTCCACACTAGCATCGTGCCTGGTAAGAGTGGACCATCTCCTCAGGAGTAGGCCATTGATTGAGCTCCCTGTCCCATCGCTGGCTCCAAACTTGACCGCTTAGGAACTCCCCCTTCCCGCCCCTTGGACATTCCAGTCAGTGCCCGGAAAGGGCCCTCCCAGACCTTCCAGCACCTCTGGAGCCTCTCAACGCCTCTAGCTGCTTCCTGGGACTCAGCCTCCTGTGATTCTCCAGTTTTCTCATAGTAACACCTTCTTGGAGTTTCAGAAGCAAGTCAAAGTCATTTGCCAACTATTTTCTCCCATTAATCTCACAATGCATTTGCTATTTTCCCTCCATAATGACTCATTTAGCAGCAACAGAGCAATTAGGCAGACCACAGAGTATCGATTTTCTAAGTGGGAGAAATGTCCGCACAAACATCTTTCATGCCTGTCTTGGGCTGTCTCCTGCTACATGATGGGGTGGACCCTGGGAGGGCTGGGCCAGATGTGCTGCCAGGATTCTGGGGTCTCAAACTGAAGCTCAAAAGCACAAATACGTGCAAATGTGAGTGTGTGTGTGCGAACATGTGATATGATAAAATGACCATGTGACATATACGATCCCATGTGACCTCAGAGCCCTAAAATGCCAACATCATTGTCAAATCCATTTTTTTAAATCTGTATTGTTGAAAGTATTACGTAAGTCCCCCTTTTTCCCCCACTGACCCCCTCCAGCTCGCCCCCGGCCCTCCACCCTTGCCCCAGACCTTCACTACCTTATTGTCTGTGTCCATGGGTTATGCATATATGCATACAAGGTCTTTGTATCCCACCCATTTTAAAGATGAGGAGACAAAGATTTAGAGGTTAGGTGACTGGCCCAGATCACAAAGGAAATTAGGGTGCCAGATCCATGTGCCAACAGAAGAATTTTGTTCATTAGGGATCAAGGTAAATGTGTTACTTGGCGGCAATGCAGTCAGTCCCTTTGATGATGTGACCCAACGAGACGACTCCTGAGACATAAAACAGTTGGTCGGTGTCCTGCAGTCACCCCTCAGCCTCAGTGCCACCTCTGAGCCTACCTGCTGTAAGCAGGCGGTCCCTGGCCACCCACCAGCCTGGGCATGGCTCTCAGAAAGGCCCGCAGAAAGACACAGCAGCTGGACACCCCCTGCCCTCCTCCTCCCCGCAAGACAAGAGCCTACCCACCCTGTGAAAAGAGAGGGCAGCAGGAAAGGGTGAGTCAAGAATCGTTGGATGAGCAGGACATCTGGGAGTTTTATGCCCATTATCTGTGTATGGCTCCGAAGCCAGGCCTTGCAGCCGAGATATTATTAAACAGGGTTTTAGCTTACCTACTTCCTACCCCCAGAAACTTACTCTAAGCAAGCTGGGATGGGAGCTGCAGGAGCAACAGGTCCCCCAAGTCCGAAGGACCAAGGCCAGCCAACATACTGACCTTTACCCACAGAGTGAATATATTTTAAGTTGATTTCAGAGAGGGAGAGGGAGATAGAAACATCAATGATGAGAGAGATTCACCAGTCGGCCACCTCCCGCATGCCCCACATGCCCGGGGCACGTGCCCCAACCGGGAATCAAACTATGACTTCCTGGTTCATAAGCTGATGTTCAACCACTGAGCCACACCAGCAGGGCAAGGAATAAACGGTTTTTTGGTGGCCAAAGGAAAGAGGTTAAGAGCCATCTAGCAGACACTGGTTTAACTGCCAACTCTACCACCACCTATGTGTCTTTGGGTGAGCTAATTACCCTCTCTGAGCCTCAGTTTCTTTATCTATAAAATGGATGACCCCTGCCCTGCCACCTCCCCAAATGGTAGGAGGGCCAAGTGGTAAGTGATAAAGTGCCACATAAATGCTGGCTAGAGAAACTCAACACAGAGGAAGGTCCCCAAGGGTGGGCACTGTCAAGCAATGGCCTAGACACCTCCTCACTCAGGAGATGTGCAAGCAGACCCTGCACAGCCTGTGTGGATGGAAAGCACAGCATCCTATACATCCTCTCTGCACCCCGATGCACACTAACATAGTAAAGGCTCCTAGGAGTCAAGCACTGGAGAAACTTAACTTGTTAGGGTTCACTGGTTGCTTCCCTCACCTGTTTGGACTATGGAATCCTCTTATCCCAAGCACGCACCCATCAACGTCTGCAAGAATGTGGTGTTCTGTGGAAGTCAGTTTGAGAAACAGTCCTATGGGCACGTTGGACAGTGAGTAGGGAAGGTAGCAAAGGCAGCCAGGCCTTTCAAGTACACCCCTGGCTTGCAGAGACTACAGAACCTCTCCCAGTGTCAATTACATGTCAGCAGGATAGCCAGCCCTCAACCTCCCTTAGCCCAGAGAGAAAATTCCCTTCAACAAAACGACTTAAATCAACCAAAAAAGGACTTAGAAACCTCGAATAGGAGCCACTTCCAGGCTATCCCGATCTTACCAAGGCCAAAAAGTTCAAGGGACGGAAGAAAGGCCTCGAGCTGAAACGCCTGCCTTCCCCTGCCTGCCTGAAAACGCCCATCCCCGCCCTTACCTGCTGGGTCAGCAGTGCCTCCCCAGGCTAACCAAAAAGGATGCCAAGCCTCCACACCAGTTGCTCACACTTCAGAGAAGAACTTGTGGGACCAACCACACAAAGCGGAAGAACAGAATCCCAAGTCATCTGTGTGCTCGAGACCCACTTGTGGGTCCTGGAAGGAAGAAGCCTGCACTGCCAGCCCCGCCCAGGATGAGTGACAGGGACACACCCCCTCCAATCCAGTGCCCTCTCTTCTCTCCGGGGGACTCGTGCCAGGAAAGGCCGAGGCGTCCGGGAACCATCAGCTCCCTGGAAGAGCTCTGGCGAGCCCACCCATAATGGTGCAGACATTGCTGCCAGCAAGGACAGAGCTTTATTAATTATTCAGGGGACAGTGCAATTATGCAAATCAGTGGGCAGCCTCTGCCCGCTTGCTGTCTTCCACAGGAGTCCAGTGGGGGATGGAGATGCCCAGAGCCCAAGCAGCTGGGTGCCAGGAGGGAGCACCCAGCCCACAAAAGGGGAAATAAACCCCTCCAGACGCTGGGGCTACAGAAGCCAGGTCCCAACCCCCACACAGGAGAGCGGGTAGCTGCTTGGAGGAACGGTTCCGAGGACCTGGGGATACACATCCCAATAGCTGCTTTGGGCCAGCAGTGCCATCGCTCAAGACTTACCCCTGTGGGTCCTGAAGGCATGGAATCCTTCCAAAGTTGCCTCCTAAGGAGCCCACTTCTAAGGAGAGGTAACTCTAAAAATTAGTGTTTATCAAAGAATGGTTGGCAGAACACTACTGCTCCGCAGATGCTGCCAGCTGCTCCTAGGGTGAGAGGAAGGGTGCGGGAACGGAAGACCAGGAACTAACCAGGTGAGACTGCAGGACCCCTCGGGGCCTTCAATGTCCTGGATCCTAGAGTGAGTCCCTAGAGTGAGGACGCTCACACACCTGTGGAGGAACCCGCCTAGTCTCGCCTCCAGGAACCGAGTTTGAGAACCTTTGTTCAGATTGCTCACTAAAGCCCCATCAGCTCCGTCATCTCTTGACGTGAACTCCCCTGGAGCAGGTTTTCATTGCTCTCACGGACAGACAAACATGTGGACTTCACGGGCCTTGGACAACCGGACAACACCCCCTTGGCCAGGCTAGAATACCCGGCCACAGCATGACCACTGCTCCACACCGACTTCCAGCGCCCTCCCCGAGGCCAACAGTTACGCCTGTGCCCCGTGCCCTCTCAGATCCACAGACCATTTTGTGGCACCTGGCTGCATGATCAGTGACCCTTGGCCAGTCTTGGCTGGAGGTCTCAGCACCAGACTCTGCCATCCTCCCTCAGGTCAGGACCAGACAAGACCGGGGCTGGTGGGGGGAATGCCTGCCTGACCCCATCCCTGCTTTCTCTTCACCCTCCTGGGCAATGATGCAAGTACCCTCTACAAGCTGACCCGAAGAGGAAGGGAGGTGCTATGCAAAGCCAGTGCGACCTACCCCTGACCTCCTCCGCCTGCCACACCTCCCCAGGCATCATAACTCAATAGATTCAAATGTGGCCACAGCTTGTCCGCTCTGCCAAGAAGAAAAGAGATGGGGGGCCCAGAACCCTGGGCAGGCAGCCCACAGAGAAAGACACTTATAATCACTGAGTAATTACAAAGGTAGGGGGCAGTCACGGAGCCAGCCCTAGCCTCACATCCTGGGGGGCCCACCCACTGAGACCGGGAGAAAGGCCTGCCTGCCTGCCACCCCTACCACCCACCTCAGGACTTCAGCACCAGAAGTCCCTGCAGTGCTCCGGGTGGCCTGGGACACCCCTCCACCCCGCCGACAGCTGTGAGGCTCTCTCGGGTGGGAGACGGTAAAGCACTCTGGGGAGATTTAGGTACAAATCCCATCTCTGCCAGTCACCTGCTGTCTGACTCCGGGCAAGTGGCTTTCACTTGTTGGACCTGTTTCCTCATCTGTAAAACAGCGAGAGGGCAGTCCCGTGCAGTGGTTAAGAGCACAGACTTGGGAGCCAGACGACTTGGGTTCGAATCCTAGGTCTGCCTTTCCAGCTATGCGCCTCCTTTTCTGACTGTACCCCAGGGATGACAACCGTGTGCATCACACAGGCTTTGGTGAGGATGAAGTGAGTTCCTCCTGGTGATGTGCCGAGAGCAGGCCTGGCCCAGGGCTGTGCTCCCCGTTAGCTATTCCACTAGAAAGGCCTGGTCCTGGGCCCAGAGAGACCTGGATTCTAAATTCATCCTGAGGGCAATCCCCAATAAAGGACTGCACCTCTCCCAGGCCAGTTTCCTATCTGTGAGCGACGCGCAGGAGGACCAGAGATGACGTGCGGACAACACACCATGTGTGGCACACAGGAGACCCTTTCTATGTGGCTGGTCGTGCTCTGATGGTATTACTGACAGAGCACGCCATCTGTAAAACAGGGCATCGGAACAGATGCGTGGCTGATGGTGGGCTTTTCTGTAATAAGCCAGACCCCCTGGGTTTGAGTCCCAGCGTGGCTACCTACGAGCTGTGCGATGGGCCCACTGTGCAGTCTGTGTCTTGCCTCAGTCTTCTCTGTGAAATGAGGGTGGTGCTGTTGTAAGGACAAAATGAGAAAATGACGCAATGAGAAAATGAACAAGGTGCTGGGCATGGAGCCTGGCCCATCATGCACTGGGGGGGTTATCACAGCACCAAGAGAACTGGCCGTGGGAAGAGTGCAAAGATGAAACACATTCTGTCCCACGCTGCTGCCACCGCTCCATACTACAATAGCCCTGGTCTTCACGGCCTGATGGTGGTGCAGAAAGCCTCGGCAAGACTGGATGCACCCCAAGACTGGATGCACCCCGGGCTAGCGCTTTCCTTCAAGAAATCCCACAATGCTGGCTCCCAACATAGCAGTCTTGGGTATGTGCTTTGTTGAGATGGGGAAACTGAGGCTCAGAGAGAAGCACTGGGTGGAGTTGGGCCTTGGACTGGCTCTGAGTGACTGACACATCTCCTTAAGCAAGCGGCAGTGTGGGGGTAGGGCTTTGAGGAAGGCAGCCGTGAGTTCAAATTCTAGTTCCATACCCCACGACCCAGACTCCTCCTCTCCTCCCAGCACCCTCCTCCCCAAACCCTCGGCGGGTACCTGGCCTCCTCAGTTAGGAGGGCGGCCCACCCCACCTGACCTGACCTCTCCCGGCCGGCCATTCTCCAGGGGGGGGGGGGGGGTTTAAGGGCACCTGGTCCTGTTCCCGGGCTTTCACTCAGTGGACCTGGGCTTGAACAACCATAGTGTCACTCTCTGGATCCTGGTAAGTGACTCCGCCTCTCTGAACCTCAGTTTCCTCGCCTGGAACCAGGGAGACAGCAGGAAGAGTGAGCCTTGTTGGACATGACGTTAGCAGAAAAGTTCCACATCTAGATCTGCCCTTCACCCCTCTGAGCCCCTCCACCTCCCCTATAAAATGCAGGTCACCTAACTGCTCCAAGCATGCTTGGGAGACCCAGGCACCTTCTTCCTGTGCGGGCACAAGAGGGGCCCCTGGGCACTCCTCTGGGCTGGGGAAGGTTGATTTCAAAAGGCACCACACCCATTCTCTGCTGGTGGGAATGTGGACTGGCACAGCCACTATGGAAATCAGTATGGAGGTTATCATATGACCTAGCAACCACTCTTCTGGGTCTCTACCTGAAAAAATTATAAAACATCTACTCACAAATATATAAGCACACCTATGTTCACTGTGGCATTATTCACGGTGGCCAAGACATGGAAACTACTGAAGTCTCCTTTGATAGATGACTGGAAAAAGAAGATGTGATACATACAAACTATAGAATATTAGTCAGCCATAAGATGAAATACTGCCACAACTCGGATGGACCTTGAGAATATCATGCTAAGTGAAAAAAAAGTCAGAAAAAGATAAGAATCATATGATTTCACGCGTATGTGAGACTAAAAAGAATAAAGAAACAAGAAAAATGAGCAAACAAAAAACCTCATAGATATAGAAAACCATATGGTGGTCACCAGAGGGAAGGGAGTGGGGGTAGTTAAGGGTAGAGGGGGCCAAATACATGGCGACAGAAGATGAACTGACTCTGGGTTGTGGGCACACAATGCAATACACAGATCACGTGCCATAAAAATGAACAGTTGAAACTTATACAATCTTATTAACCAATGTCACTCCAATAAATTAAAAAAAAAAAACTTTTGAAAGAAGGGGCCACAACCATAAAAAGCAAAGGTCTCCATGCTAAGGGGCTAAGGGGGGTAATGTGGGGCACCACCCAGGGACTGGACTGCCTGGACATGGGTCCCCCAAAGTATGCTTCTGGACCAGTTACATCCCCTTCTTGGAGTGTCTGTTTCTGATTTGTGAAATGGGAAACAAAAACACCCCTCACCATACGGAGTCATTAAGAACACAGCGTGGCCAGTTCCCAGGCAAGTCCCTGGCCTACAGCTAGGGCAGAGTTCATGCCCCTCTGCAAAAGAAATAAACTTGGGGCAACAGTTCTCAAACTGTGGGCACACTCAATTACTCCACCAGACTCCAATCCAGGAGGTCTGGGGTGGGGCCCAAGAACCTGCCTTCTATCAGGTGTCCCAGGCAATCCCTCTTCATCCTGCTTCGTGAGGATGAAGGCTCAGGCCTACTCAGAGGCCAGCCCCTCTGCTTCCAAGACAAGAGTGGGGCTGTCGTCAGTCCCTCCTGGGGCTGCGTGTCCTGATGAGATCTGGGGAAGTTGGAAAGGGGGGGAAGAAGGCAGGAAGAGGAACAGGAACAGAGTGGGCGGGGCTGTGAACAATCTATTAATCAATCCGCTTCACTGGAAACAGAAATTATGAAGGCTTGCACATCCTTCACGTGCTAACAGTCTGCAGCTGCAATACAGTGCTTTGATTACGAATGTCAGAAAGACAGAGCATGAAATTAACTTCCCTTTAGTCAGTGGGCACAGGGAGCCGCCGCACTAATTCACTGCCCGCATATGAAACCCCTGCCACGACACCGTCGCATTAAATCAGGGCCTGTGCTACCAGGGTGCATCTACAGCTCTGCCCACTGCTCTTTCACAGTCATGTCTGGCCTACCAATGAGGGTCCAGAGGAGCAAGCAAAGTCAGGGCAACAGGCAGGTCCAAGGGTTGACTGGCTGGTGGCCGGAACCAGCTGGGACAGGGTCTAAAGGGGGCCTCTCCCCTGGGGGCGGCCCACTAGAAGAGGGAGGTGGGGGATCATCGTGGCAGGAGTAACTCACCCCACAGAGCATCTAGCGGGGCCAATTCCTGCCCCACTGGCCCCACTAGAGAGATGGGAAAACTGAGACTCGATGGCTTTTCCAAAGTTGTCTTACAGAACAGAGCCTGGTCCAGGAGCCTCATTCCTGCAACCCCTGAACTCAGTTCGCTCTAGGTTGGCCTCTAGCAGTCAAGGCTCAAGTGGCAGCATGGGAAGGGCGGCGGGAGGGTGAGGGTGGCAAAGCCTCGCTCAGGCTGCCTTTGGGGGAACCTCTAAGGAGGTCCTGAGACTGCCTCCAGCTCCTCCCTCCTCCAGCACAGTAGCACATTCACCCAAAGCACAAAATTAAAACCTCGCACCAGCCCACCCAGGCCGCCGCCATCAGCGGAGGTCTTTGAGGGGACAAACAACCCTAGGAGTCAGGTGCTCGCAGGCTTCCTGAGCGGGTATAAGTGGGGGTACAGGGAGGTCCTATTTTTGGCATACTCCGAGAATCAGGCTTGACCTCCAGCCTTGAGGTCACCTCCTCCCACCCTTCCAATGCCCAGGACATTCCCGGGGCAGACTGCCAGGGATCTCTGCAGGTGGGGAATCCTATCTCCCTGTCCTTCCCCTGGGTCCTCACCTCAACACCTGTCTTGCTCAGAGGCGACCTCTGGTGCATAACTGGTGGCTTCCACGAGGACCTGGAAGGTTCTTACAAGTGCATAGCCGGGTGGCAGGCGGTGAGGCCTGTAGACAAGACTGGGTGGGGAGCCATGGTTGTGTGCCCAGCCACAGGCTGGTACCCACACATGTTCACAGAGGATAGAGATGCCCTCTATCTCAGAGGGGAGGGAACACAGGCCACCCCCAGCTAGAAAGGGAACCTTCCACATCATTTCTATCACAATAATCTCCTTGGGCTTTCAGCCAGTGCTCTGAGATGGGTGGGCAGACATGATCACAGATGACTCCACACCGAGCACTGGGGGAGCACAGGGAGGAGGGAGCTGGTCCCCGGCAGAGATTTAGCCTTTCCAGAAGGTGCCTCGGGCAGTGGGGGAGGAGGGAGGCACAGGGCGTCTGTAGCAGCAGCTCAAAGTACCCTGGGAGAGTAGGAGAGGGTCAGTTTCACTGAAGAGTGGCCAGTGACTGTCCTTCCCACAGCTTTGGGCGTGTCACCTGGCTGCAGAGGCCTCAGAGGCCCGGGAGGGGGTGCGGGTAAGGAGGTCCAGCCTCGCCTCCATCCAGGCTTGCTATCCACAGCTCCGCACACAGCCCACCCCCAGGTGGGAATGCATCCAGGCCACTCCCCAGAGGATGCCAGAGGGTCTTCACGCAAAGGGAGCTTTTCACTCCCCCTTAGCCAGTCACAAGGGATTCGTGAATGAGGGTCCAGAGGAGCAAGAAAAGTCAGCCAATGAGGGTCCTCGGAGCGTCTGTTTGGCAGCTCAGGTTGGGAGAGGCCAGGTGTGCTCTGCCGCCTGGGAAGGAGTCACCGGGCGCTCCGGAGGGGAGAGGGGAGCTGGATGCTTTCCTTCCTGCCTTTTCGGTCTCCTTAGGATCTCTTCTGTGGCCTTCTAAAATAGCCATTCATTAGAGCCTGGTAATTAACTTTCTGCTTCAAGTAATATTTTGCAAAGGGATTCCATTAAAGAGTCGATTTGCGTGTCCTCAGACATGGGGCTTGGAAACAGGCAGAATTACTTGGGGAGAATGCGAGGGGCCCCACAGCACCCCTCAGGCCTGACACCCCCAGCCTGGGCTCTGCTGGCACCTGAAGGCTAAAGGCAATGAAGCAGGAGGGCTGATGTCCTGATGGCCCAGGCTGATCCCTGGAAGGTTCTCCCCAGGAAGGTGGGCGGTTTGTCACATAACAGGCCGGCTCAGCAGCCACACACCCAGACAGAAACTGCACACAGATATGCACATGTGAGAGCTCAAACACAGAACATACTATGCACACGTGTACACAGAATAGACACAATAATAATAATGGTAGTCAACACTTATGGAGCATGTTATTAGATTGAACCACCTGCCCACATTTGACCTACAAAAACAGCCACTTCATATGGTCCAACCCAACATGAAGAGCCAAGCACTATTCCAAACATTTTACGTGTCATTACTCATTTCAAATGCACAGGCATGTACAGGGTATTTACATATAGCACACACACAACACCCATGAGGGCAAGTGTGCACTTGCAAGACATACACAAATGGGCACACACAGACATACAGATATCCACAGACGCTGGTACTAAGAAAGGCTGCTCTAGTCTTTGAAACCCCAGCCTGGGGCTGATCACATTCTCACTAGCTAATTTCCACCGTTCCTAAAAATATTGCCCAGCTCGGATCTCTGAAGATACACGAGGGAGCTGCAGATCTAAAAGGAGGGTGATAAAAATGAGAAGGCAAAAAATAAATTGGTTCTTCTCTACGTCCGAGTCGTGTTCTGTAGCTCCCCCCTCCCTCTCGGGAGATGAGGCTCCGAATCACCTGCTCGTGTGTGGGGCTCAGATCAGCCTTGCTGCCAAAGGGGCCCACGGGGCTCCAAGTCCAATGCTGCAGGTGGTCAGGACCCGGAGGCAAGGCCTGGCTTCTGTGACAGTCCCACCTCCCTGCCTCTGTGTACCTCAGTTTCCCCGAATCTCCCAGTGCTTCCACCGCTCACCTACCCTGTAGGGCGGAAGACCTCTCCAAGTGCTGTGTACATACACCAGGCCTCCTTTCGATAATTATCGGATTAAGCATTAAATCCGATTCCCTTATGAAGAGGCAGGGGGAAGGGGAGGAGAGAGAGAGGAGAGAGCTGAGAGCCTTCCTTGTAGATAATTAATGAATTCCCTGCCATACCTCTCAGAAGGCAGAGGCCCATTTAACAAAGATCCACCTACCTGGGGCCTCTCAGAGCAGAGGGAGGCCATACAAAGCAACCAAGAATCCTGCCAGGGGCTTATCAGAAGGCAAAGGACAGGAATAGACAAGACTCAAAAGAAAAAGCACTTCTGGCCATTAAACTCAGAAAGCAATATTCAATCTCTAGCAAGGGAAGAAATGCAAATAACAAAGAAATACCATTTTTTTCCCCTGCCTCTTCAAATAACAAAGGTTGTTTTAATGATGACACCAAAATGTTTTTCAGGGTGTGAGGAAAACAGGTGCTCACGAGCACTCTCAAAAAACCCTGGGCAGTGTAAATTGTTACATAGGCTTTCAGGGGGGAGGCATTTCTCTCTATTCTTTGACTTAATGATTCCATTTCTAAGACTTTATCCTAAGGGAACAATCAAGAAGTAGACAAAGATAAATACTCAAGGATTTAAATACCAGTATTATCCTATATAATAAAAGGGTAATGTGCAAATTGACTGGAATGACAGAAACGCCTGCGGCCCCTCACCGGGGGCTGGCCCCACCCCCTAGCAGACCCCCACCCCCACCCCAATCCAATCGGGGGCAGGGCGGTCCCTCATCCCAGCCCATGGGGACATGCTGGCTGGACCCCACCAGTGCACGAATTAGTGCACCGGGCCTCTAGCTTTTAATAAAAGCTAGATAACCTAAATGCCTAAATGATTAAAAAACAGTACGATCCAACATTAGATGTAACTTTTTAAAAACGATTTTTAAAACACATCGAGTAGAAGAGGTTTGCTTCTCCAGGTGTAGAGAGGAACTAAGGTCACTCTGCCCAGCTATGACCTGTGTTCAAGGTAACAATGACCCTCTTTACAGCCCTTTTCACCTTACAAGGGACAGCAACATCTGACATCTCCCTTGAACTTTGAAATAACACCTCTGGATTACTTGTTTTTTTTCCCACGTTGCTGATGAGAAAACTGAGGCTTACCAAGATGAGGTGACCTTTCCCAACCAATATTAACTTATTGAAAACTTGCAACATGCTAGTCTAGCCTCTTTTGCATGCTCTTACTTACTGAAATGTTAGAAGCACTTAAGTGAAATGTGCAAACCCAGTGTAAATTGCCAAGAAAATAGCACTGAACAGGACAAACACTTCCCATTAAATACGTGCTGAATATATTAAGGTGAATGTTTCCACCAACATTACCATCAGGCCCATTTTACAGATGTGTAAACTGAGACTCAGAAAAGTTAAGTGCCTTGTTCCAGGAAAGCCTAGCTTCAGATCCAAAGGCCGCATACTTCCCATTATGCCTAGAAACTGTCTCTTCTGCACAGTCACCCAAGGGAAGGCACAGAAGAACAGGCATAGCTATGGTACGGGAAGGAGGGCAGGTGAGAAAAACCAGGCCTGGATGCCCAGCCCCTCCTGCACCTACTGTCAACACTAATGCAGAAAAACAGATCCTGTCTTCCATTTCCCCTGCTCCTCACCAAGCTTCCTCTCCCCGTCCAGGGACTACCTCACCCCAAGAGGCAGAACCAATTCCTCCCTACTCAGGGCCAGTTGAGGGTCTCTGAAAGCCCTCACCCAAAACTTCCAGTATCTCCCCCCTTCCTAGTCTCACCCTGCCTAGGATCCCACCATTAATAACTTTCAGGTACGGGAATTCAATTCCTGGGAGGGATGATCCATCTCTAGCTTTGCATCCCTGCACCTGGGATGCCCACGTTTACTTGATAAGCTCCACACTGGAAGAATGGGAAGGGGGACGCAGTCACCGCAGAATAACTCTAGGTGTAGGGCAGAGGTCAGCAAACTCATTAGTCAATAGAGCGGCAAACCTCAGCTCGAGAGCCGCCGTTTGCCGACCACTGGTGTAGGGGAACAGGTAGGGAGGCAGAGAGGACATAATCCCAGCATGGGGAGGGGAAGTGGGGGACAGCATCACCCTGAAACAGTGTCAGGGAGAAAAGGGATGAAGACAGCATAATATTGCCAGCTGACCTCCTAGCGACTCAGGAACATTAATAAATAAATGAGTGACTCAGAAATTATCTTCTGGGAAGGCAGAACCACCACATCCTGGATCGCGCTCACCCCCATTAAAATAGCCTTGTAAATGAAGCGGCAACATTTCCAGCCTGCAAAACAAAAATGCTTTTGCCAGCACACCTTTCACCTGGAAAGCCTCTGAGCAGCATTCATTTCCGTTATTCGGGAGAAATGATTACCTGTCCTTGGTGCTTATTTTCAAAACCTCCAAAGGAACCTCCCCCAGGCCACTTCAGGGGAGTAAATACAAAGGCTCCAACCTCTCCTATAGCCCTAGGGACCCCCCAGTACCCAAGTGTGCCCACCAAGCCCTGGCTGGCCTAACCCCAGCCTCTTAATTACACATCAGCCCTCTCTCCCCACCAGCCAGCCTCAGTGTCGCCACACCTGGGCAGATCCTTTCCCGGGAGCTCAGGGAGGTTTCCAGCCTCCAAGTAAGAGAATTCCAGTGCAAAAAATAACCTGCCCTACACAGCAGTCTAGAGCACACAGACAGCATGCAACAAAACCACTTCAACAGCCACAGCAGACAGGTTTATCCAAAGTCAGAACCCAAGTGGCCGCCCCCAAGTGCCCTGTGCTGTCTGCCGACACGGGGAGGCCACAGGGACCACGGCTCACACTTGTCACCTAAAGCCCCACCCTCTTTCCCTCTTCCCATTCACATCCCTGACACTGGCATCTATGCACTTACCCTCCCCCCTCCCTACCCCCAGCAGAAGGCGTGGCAGCCCAGAGGGGATGCCATGAAGCCGAATCCAATCCCCTCCTTCTTCCTAAACCAAAACCACACCAAGTCAGAGTTCAGGCAGGTACCTCACTCGCCCAGGTTTGACCAAGAGCTTTGCGGGAGTTGGGTTTTACTCACTCAACTCCAAAAAGGACGACTCCAGGGGGTGCCCCAGAGAAATGTCTGCCCATCCATTCCAGCAGCAGCCAATGAGTCTATTTCTAAGCAAAGCCGCAAAACAAGAGACCCCAGTCCTAGCCAAGCCTATTTCAGCTCCAAGGCTGGGAAGAGAGATTTCGAACTCGGTCTCTCTGCCCGTCCGTAGAAAATCTCCTGTGCCAGAGAAGCAATCAAGCCAGATTTTGTTTATAGAAAATTAGTAAGACAATTCCACAGCGCTGCCATTGCCATTCTGCTCCAACCTCTGCCGTGTACCACCATTTCTAGAAATGGGCTTAAACAGATGCACTTCCAGCCCCCCACTCCGAGCCCCTCCAGCATTTGGCACTGCTGACCTGAGGCCAAGCTGGGCAGGACCTGCTCGAGGGCATCTCGGCCATGCCCCGACCTCCAGCCAGGGTTGCCGGCCAAGCGTTCACCAGCTTCTCGGTGCAGGCTCTCCACGGGAAGAAGGTAAACATGGCATGCACGCTGTCTGCTCCTGGGAGGGCAGACACACTCAGAGGCCGGACTGCCTGCCGTCTCTCCTGCTCCCCGACAAATCAACACATGCACACAAAACGGGGTACGTACACAAGCCCCCGCATGCGGGTGCAAAGGGTCCTGACCCCCGCCAAGGAAAGCGCAGAGAAAGGCATGTTCCTGAGGGAGAGAGCCGGAGGCGGGGCCGGGCGGAGGGAGGAAGGCAGCAAACCCGGTGGCCTGACTCCGAGACAATAACAAAGATGGGAAGCGAGATTTTCAAAGACGCAGCGGCTGCACCCAGCACGGAGCTCTGGCCTGGCTGCATCTGCCTGCCACGGCACGCCTGGTCCCCTGGGGCACCGTGGCCATCACCGAAAGGCTGAGGGTCCTGCCTCCGGCTCGGCTTGGCAGCAGCTGGGGCAGGAAACTGGCTGCAGGCAGCGGGAGGAAGCCCTGGGAAGAGCAGCTCGCTGGCTGGCAGAAATGAAAGGTCTGGTCATTCTCCTGGGGCTACTCTCTGGAGAGATGCTAGGGGGTCGGTTAAAGTCACTCAACCTTGGGCAGGAGTTGGCCTATAACTTGGACTCCTCTCCTTGCTGGAACTAAAGGGGGGGATAGGGGGGGGAGCAGAAACACATCTTCATTCCTCCCGAGCCTCCCCGACTCGCCAACTCGCTGCTCACACGCCAGGCACAGCCCTAGGAAGGCAGATGCCGGCGGCCTGGGATGTGGGGCTGAACGGTGCCTGCCCGTGCTTTTTCACCTCCGCTAGCTGGGCAGGGAGGGACACGTTCTTACTGGCACGGGAACCCATCGCTGTGCCTGTGCCCGAGTGGGAAGGTGCGGTGGCTGGCAGGGCTCAAGGAGTGTGACCTGGGCCCCGAGGGACGGTGCCTGCCCAGCGCCCCTGCGGGCGGACAGGATGGCTTGCCCTTGCGAGCTGCAGCCTGCTCAGCTCCGGGTGACTCCGGGCAAGGCTGGAACTACCCCCTCCCTCCCTCCCTCTCCGGCTCGGCCCACGAGCCACCTCCCGCCGGAATTTCCACACCCTGCTCCTGGCTTGCCCAGGAAAAGGAAGCAGGGAACAGGAGGCACCCCCGGGGAGCGGAGAGGTAAGGAAAGGGACGCAGCAGCAGCTGCCCAGGCGGCAGAGGCGAAGGCCCTCCTCCTTCGGCAGCCGCCGGCGATGCCCTGCGCCCCGGACCCCGCACGGCCGCCGCCGCTCCGCGCACCCCAGCCGCCCCCGGAAGAGCAGGGCGCCCTCCTTAGAGCAGATGTGCCCCCGGAGCGGCCCGGCCCCCTGCTCCTCCCCGCCAGATGTTCACCCTTTCCCTCACCCCCCTGGGTTCCGGCGAAGCCACCCAGCAGCCAATGCCTTTTGTATCGGACACCCCAGGGGCCCCCGAGGCAGGGAGGGCGCGCGTCCTGTGGATGGAGGCGCGCCACTCGGGTGCCCAGCTCCGGGCAGGGCAGCGCCCGGGGAAACAATGCCCACCTCGACCAGGCGAGGCAGGACTGCTCGCCGAGGGCACTTCCCGCCCGGCCTCAGGGGGG